>VIBL01000059.1:1555000-2155000 GCA_008271625.1 Lutraria rhynchaena
AGACCACGGTGACAAAAGGATAATAATAATGGCTTACATATTCAGTGTGTTGAGGAACATTAATTTTTATACATGGTGCCTTAAGTTTTACTTGGATATTTTTAGCATCTCCAACGGTCCCAGGAAGTCCTATCAGACAGTCTAATACCACAGAACCCATGAATATGGTAGAGATATCACTATCACCTGATGGCGACCAAACTTTGTTACGAATACCTGCTTCTCATGTAAGTTGCACTGTGAATACAGCCTGTAACCTTTATGCAGCTGAAGTCCTGCAATGTAGCATGATTTTTAATCAGGTTTTCTGAAAGAAAATTCCTGGTTATTAAATTGGTGAATGTCGGCAGGTAGCCGTCCACACTAGCATCTGTGTGCCACTCCTTGTACATTTCTCAGTGACTTTGACATAATTTTCACATAGTTAACATCACTAAGTACCCTAGCGCATGTTGTCGGTGTTTTTGTAATTCGATCGTATTTTGCGGAATTATTGCCCTTTGTTTATTTTGTGCACATGTGATATTCTGTGTGCAACTACTCATGAAAACCTGGTGTTGTGACACTCCTGTCATCTTGTATTGACTCTGATTTCTAATACCAGGGTATTCTTCTGTTCTGTTGACAATAGTTTATGGACAAATTCAGTAAAACTTCAAAAAGGACCTCTTCAACATAAGGGCTGCCTCTTAATAAACACAATTTAGTTTTGGTGTGTTTATTTTATACTGTACTTCAACTTGACAAACCAAATCCAGTGATGGAATTCAATCAACATACGTTTGTGTGTGGACCATTTGTTTGTATACAGTTCAATTGTTTTATTCTAAAAGTAACTTGATTTAATGTTGAATGAATTAGATATTAATGACAGACTGGAACTAATTTCAGCTCACCACGATGTCCAAAGAGGCTTTAAAAGCGGCTGGTTTTTCAACAATGCCAGGCACTCCATTGGCAGCATCTGATTCCATGGTAACTGATGAATCCTCTTCAAGCCTTGATGTAACCACCACATCAACCCCTGTATCTACTGCTAAATGTACTTCAAGTCCTCCAAACCTTTCTCTTCTACTTGATATGTCACTTCCTTCAGGTAATTGTTGTTCTGTTTAATTTTATGGAATATCATGGTATTATACCATAGTAAGTGGGCACTTTCTTTATACATAAGTGACTTCCATATTGTTGTATTTCATACTCCATGAAATCGGGGTGATATTATGGGACTGCCTGTGACAATGGGTTGTATCCAGACAGGTGTTGGCAATCTTAAGTCTCTTACACAAAATGTTTTTATTTGATCTTCATCAACTTGGACACGATGTATTTGGGCATTATACCTTGCTGGAGTTCAATAACCAGCCAATTTGTTTCTGACACTTTGGAGTTCAGCTTGTCATCCGATCAGTGTACATTCAAAGTATGCTGCATTCTTTTAAATGGCCGCGTATTTAAAAAGGTTCATATGTTTACACAGGTGAAATTGAGACTGACACATCGTTCAGTGGACTGCTGGAGGAGAACAATAAGACACTAACAATCGATCCAGTCCTGACCACACCTCCCATACGTCCTGCTTCAGATACTCAGAAAGCTGCTGGAATGAATAGTCCACCTGTGAGATCATTATTTAGATCATCTCCAACACCAGACTCACAGTGGCTTGGTGGTGATGTAAGTTGACATTCTTGTTTCTGTCGAATTAATTAATGTAATAGTTCTTATAGTTTCTGGCTTTATCTATTCTGAGGTTATAAGTTGACTGAGATGAGGTCATCCTCTTGTTTATTTTCAATGTTCTGGTACTATATGCAGTCTGTACAAAAACTGGCAGTGCTGTTGTCCTTTTTTCACTGGGGTATAATGCACATTTACAGACTGGGTCATTTAGACCCCAGGTAAACCACCATCCTACTATAGGCTAGCTCGACAGCTTCCTCACATGTAAAAATTTGGTTCGGGTTGAGATTACTATCAGCTGTGAGGCCAGTGATTACTAGTCAGAGACCATAATCTCGTGACAATGGAAGCCCACTCCTCTAGTCCTTACTGACAC
Source organism: Lutraria rhynchaena (assembly GCA_008271625.1). Taxonomy (NCBI): domain Eukaryota; kingdom Metazoa; phylum Mollusca; class Bivalvia; order Venerida; family Mactridae; genus Lutraria; species Lutraria rhynchaena. The sequence goes on from VIBL01000059.1 coordinate 1,557,060, forward strand.
TGAGGATGTTATTTCAGCAAGATATTGCTAAAAACCAGCCTCTTCTTCATACTTGATAATCCAGACTGTTTTTCATATTGAATTTCAATGTTACAGGTGAATGACTTATCTCTGTCCAGCTTCCTAGAATCTCCGTCCAAACCATCCACCTCTAATTCATCATCAATGTTTAATCCAAACATGCCATTATCATTGTTTAATGAGAATTCCAGAGAGTTTCAGTCACACAGAATTGATGTAAGTATTAACATTTCTACCCTCATTGATATTAAAATCAATACACTAATGAATGCTAGTACAAATAGTTTATTAGAGATATAGACCTCCAGGCTCTGATGCAGTAAACATATTGTTTGACTGAGTGTAGGATAAGGGGATATTCGGGGGTGTAGAAATGGGTCAAAAGCTGGAAAAATCAACTGGCTATTTGTGCATTCTCGCCGGCTACTTTTTCTCCACAAGGGGCATTGCCCCTTTGCCGTCTACTGGTGGGAACCTTCAGACCCCTGTCTACTTTTGTATTTAACCGGCTACATGAAAACATTTGTACACCCAAGGATAATAGGTTTGGGAGCTGGAGGCTTGGCTGTTCTCTCCAACAGAAGAGATGTCGAACTTTATAGAAAATACAGTGAATATCTTCGGGACTTTACTTTTAACTTGAGTTTTTAATCAATATTATATATATTATAATATTGATTATCAACCATTTTTTCAGCTGACCAATTTTAGATACATATTTTAAAATATTGATATTTTGGCCGAAAATTATAATGGAAGCTAAAGAGTAATTGTTTACATTTTGAAGTGGGAAAAAGGTTTTGTGTTTAGACTGTTATTTTTAAAAAGACTGTCTCGTTCCAAAATAATAAAACTATTGTAAAGTAAATTATTTTTACTGTTTATTTCTTCTGAACTGCACGAAGCAACATCATTTTCGTTAAACACATACTTCCTCAATGGAGTATTCAAAATATGAGGAAATGGAAATTTAATGAAATTTAAGTTAGAAGTACAAATGTATCAATATCTATCATTGATGCTGATTTCTTGATATATCAACTTTTGTACAAAAACGTCAAATTATATCATTTCCTTCATGTATTTTCAGGTTGACACAACATTTCAGAGCATGATGAATGAAAGCAGCATTGATTACATGAAAAAGTTTGCTGATTTGGCCGAGCAAATCACCCAGAGTGATACTGGCATTGATCATACAAAGAAACCTGACTAATTGATCAAAATGTTCTCTATGAGAAGCATAATAGTCAATTCTACACCTAATGTACTCAGATTTAAGTGGTACCATTATGCTAAGCATTTAGATTTATTTTGTACTGTTATGCTTGGCATTTAGATTTATGTGGTCCATTACGCTGGACAATTAGAATCTGGCTTTCATTGGTTCACTTTGTGGTGAAATTCCATATATCTACCAGTTGTATTGCTATATCTATATTTACCATAAGGCATGGTTTTAGTGAACTCAAGGGGGCTCCATTGTTGAGAGGTTATGATATCTGACAAGTTGTCACTAGCCACTCACCACTTTTAGTCCCAATCCCATCTAAGACAAGCTGGCTTATGCTGGAGGGTTCTACCCAGGTGCACATACGGGGTCCTCCACCAGTGTTAAAGCTAGAAGTCACCAAATCACTGTGGTTATTGGTGTGCCATTAATCCCCATAGAAAAAAAGTGAACTCAAACTATTATTTTTTTTCCAGACACTTATTTTACTGCTATGGTTGCCATGAAACATGGATTTAATAAATTGATTACTTCGGTTCCCAGAAATTCACTATGACCATGTTCTTCTGCTAATTTACAATCATTTGCTAATCATGAGTCATTTGTTATAAAACACTGTGTTATTGTTTTTGTTAATCGTTAAACATATTGATTCCACTAAAAATGGCAACATTTTGTATTCTGTTTAGTGTACGCTTTAATCAGTTTAAACATCTGCTTAATTGTTAAATTGTCATTCATTCCTAGTATTTATTTTAGTAATATTTTTTTCTGAATGAATGTTTATTTGAGTTGACTGAATGATTTCGCAGTCTGTGTAAACACAATCGAGCTGTAAATCAACATGCTAACACAAATGGGTTTACTAAGAAGTCGTTTAAATAGTATTTGATAAATATTCATTACCGGTAATTCATTTCGATGTTGAATTTATGCATGGTTAAGTTCTCCGGAATTTAGGTCTGGACCCTACTGGTTTTTATTGTTTCCATGACACCAAGGATAAGATTTCCTTTTTTTAAATTTTCAACTTTTACCCATGTTTATGTAAAAAACTAAAATGCAACAATCTCTTTACAGTAGGAAAAAGTCACGTTTTTGATTAATTGACAAAAGAATAGGGTAAGAAATTTGACACTTTTTTAAAACATTTTCTAAACTCCTTAAGTGAGTTTTTGTCAAGTTTTTGTCCTTGGATTTTGTCATTGGAAATGTCGGGGCTGTGCCAAGAGGAATATTTTTGTGGCCATAATGTATTTGAATTAAATTCAGATGTGTTCATATTAGATACAGTATATGCTGTATTAATATCAGTCAGTATATCTCTAAATTAATGCTGTTTTACTCCTAGAAGATAATCATATGAATGAAGAATGTAAACATTGAGATGATCAAATGTATGTTATTTTTATCTGTTAATGTATTAGAGTATATTGCTTTCTGTCAGCAGTGTAAAGTATGTATTAAATTAATAATACGTTTATTCACCATGTCATACTGAATAAACCAGTTTATTGGTAAAAAATGTTGTATTTTGAGATTAGTTTCACTGTCTCTTGTAAAAGTAAGCAGTTGTTGTCATATGACAAATGTTTAATTTTAACTAGTGTTAACAAAACCCATAAATTAGAACAAATGTATGTGTAACTCAAAAGAGAAAGTAGTACAGTAAAGACCCGCTATTAAGACCACCAGGCACTCTGACTGAAAGTGGTCTTATTATTGAGTTGGTCTGAATATTTAGACCCAACATGTTCCTTGTTAAATCCTTGATATCATTATAATTATTATTGAAATACAGATATGTTATTTACTTTGATCTATTAACTGACATACTAATATATACAAATACAACAAACATGCCATTTGTGTAATTTATTTGTAATTTATTCGTTGAGATTTGACATTTTCCCTCAAATTGCATATGTGCACCCAATTTACTTTGTATACGAAGCATGCACGTTAAGAATTTGTTGAAAGGCACAGAGTGATACATAAATATATGTATGGTTAAATCAAATTGGTGCAACATAAACATCAAATTGCAAGTTAAATCGGCACATTATTTAAATGTCACAACATAAGACCATACTTTTATACTGTGATCTCGAAGTTTCTTTGGTCGACTGTCAGCATTAATGTCAATTAAATTGATCAAACCATTGTTTAGTCCTTTATGGCTTTGATTATTAATCATCACATCATTTATCAAACAGTTTTGTCACAAGTTTGCTCCCTTGTTAGCACAAAGCGTTCAAATATTTTTAAACAGGGTTATCCTCAAGTAATCAACACTGAAGTTTTGATACATGCGATAATTAGGTGGTCGGTTTATTGAACCCTAAAACAACACAATATGACATGTTTGTTCTGCAGTAATGGTCGTTTTATGTAATAGCAGACCGGTCATAATTTCGGACTGAGATTATTAATAATAGAATTATGTAGACTATATCTAGAAATTATTGAAATATGTAGGGAAAAATTTGGTTCTTATATAAAGTGGTCGTATTGGTCGAGTTGGTCGTATTATCAGACCGGTCGTTACGCAGAACTTTACTGTAATTTAATTTTATTTCTTTTGCTTTCAAGTTTTGAATGATTTTTTTTTTCATTTTTTTTTTTGTTGACTCCTCGAGATAATGAGGTTTTATTGTAATGTAATTCAGACAATGTTCTGATGAGTCTGCTTATATTGCTTTACTCAAGTGTGATCATTTGAGTATCCTTGTAATTTTTGTTCAAACATTTATCTCCAAATTGCATATTTTTATTTATTTTTTGTTAAGAGAAATTATTTAGTTTATTTTCAGATATAATTTAAGACATGGCATTGTCTTTTCATCAAGTTTGTTTTATCATTTAGTAAAATCAGTTCTTCTGGGTTTATTTGAACAATTTCTGTACAGTGAGACCATCTTTAAAAAAATGTTGGTTTGCGGTTACGTGCTGCAAACTTAAAGGCAGGTAGACATCTTTAAAAAAAGATTTTGTACAGAAAAACAAAAGCTGGAAGAAAGAAGAAGCATTTGTTTTTGATCAAATCACTAAAATAATTTCATATAACTGCAAACCCAACAAATTTCTAAGCATGGCCTGATTTTGTTTGTTTACAAATGATTTGACTTATCAGTTGTTAAAAAATTAAATGAAAATCAGGTGCTTTACATCCAAACTTTATGGATTTGGTCACATTTGTCAATATCTGAGCTCTAAAAATGTTCCAAGTTGGCGTTTTCTCTAAGCATCAATTAGTTTTTTACTGACTCCTCCTTCCAGGAATGAAATTAATTTAGATTCTTCAGTACAGTAGATTCAGGGTCTTAGTATAATTATAACTTCTTGATCCCCATCAGTAATTCTACTTAGCTCTAAATTAAGAAATTACGGTGATAACTTATTTGCCATACTTAAAAGTTCGATTAAACAGTGTTCAATTTATAACATTATGTATTCAACACAAGTCTATAGTAGGATTTCTACGTGCATGATAGTTAACTATAATTGAATTATAAAGTACATGTACATAGAAAAGGATTTCTGTTTAAGGCCATGGCAATTTTTTGCTAGACCTGTGTAGATCAATTTCTGTGACTGCAGTGATCAAAATGCCGCTTCGGGGAAAATACCTTTTGAGGATCCTTACATTACTTAGTCTTTTTCTTATTTCTTTTCTGAACACAAAAAAGTTAAAGCTGTTTTGGACATAAAAAAGGTATTGTGACATAGATGTCATGATATTTAAACATGTATGTGTTGTACATGATTTAACGCAGCAATATATATATCTTTTTTGTATTGCATACTTGTTTGTTTACCAGATTGCTAGAAGCAGTTTGTTTTGTTACTTGAATCCTGTTTTACAAATAGAATCATCTAAACTCAAGTTTTTCTTGTCTTTCATATTCCTCTAGTTTTGTAGTTGTACAGTGCAACCTCTCTGAAGCAAAACCCTTTGGAAGAAGCAAAATTATTTTGTTGTAGAAAGGTTGTTGCTCTAGAGAGGTTAAATTAATAGTTGAATCATAAAGTAGGAAAAAATCATGCTGTTGTTGCCTCAGAGGGCCACTCTCGAGAGGTTGAACTGTATAATTATTTCTTGCTCATGTTATAATTAGATATCATGTTTTGATGTATGCATATAAGTTATGACCTTTTTGCACTGATGATATGATGTAGAAGTCACATGACTAATGGCACATGCATAAATTGCCTTCAGTGATAGCACAGCAAGGTGTGTCTGTATTGTATTGACAAATCACATTCAAACACAATAGACTAAATTTATAAAATAGTTCTCAATATTTTCCCCTTCTGAATTAAAGCCATGAATATTTTATCAATCCTTAAAGTTATTGCCTTGTGTCCAAAATCATTCTTACAATAACTGAATAAGTCAGAAAAAAATGGAAGGCTAGTAAAAACGAAAGGTAGCAAAATTTTTTCTGTTTACAGTAAAACCTCACACAGCGACCACCTCAATAGTACAACCACCTTATTGTGACAACCACTTATTTTCAGACTAGCTTTCAATAACCCCTGTAATTTAATTTGATAATGAGACTACCTCATTGTTTCAACCGATCTTTTTCAGTCCCGAAGGTGGTCTCATTATCAAGGTTTTACTGTATATCTTTTGTACTTTGGCGGTAAGATCATCCCCAAATGTTTTTGGATATTTCAGTTAAAAACTTTCAGCTTGGCATCAAAAAATAGGGTAGGTTGGGTGACCAGAAACACAGCAATTATTATTTTTTATGGTCTAAAGTAACATTACCTGGGTACATTAATTAGGAAATTTATAGTACTCGAATTTCTTGCATAAATTTATAACACCAAAAAAAGATATTAATTGAACAATATTTCAGTACATTAGAACTAAGCAGATTAAAATTCAATCATTCACCAATACATTCAGAATAACACACACAAAAAAATAGAATGCAAACATTTTATTCTACAAAACTGATTGCATAGTAATGACATAAAATGTAATATATATTCAACTCTCTATCTACAACCTAGCTGGTGTATATACAACTGTCCACACATATTCATAATAAAATGTCATGAACTTTGATTGATTTATACTCTGATATCAACAAACAACTTACTTTTACAAACTGGGGCTAATTAGGGAAAATATACAAAGAAAACCAGGAAACTAGAATCACTAACAGTATCATGTCTACTGGGTTTCTCTTTAAAGTGATGTACATTACATAATTATTATTTACCTTAATACACATACTACATTTACAATTTAGAGACAGTACACAAATATACACAATAAAGGTCATTAATGTAAAACCAAATAAGATTTTCAAACAATAATGAACTAGTTCATTGCGCCTGTTTAGTTGGCTTAGGTGGGAAACAATCTTGGTGGTTGCCTGTTCAAGACAATAGTGAGTGACATTCTCCCTGACTCCTTAGTCTGATACAGTATTACAATCACAGGGGTTTTCTGGTTTATACTGGATTTTCAGTTTTTGAAGGGCTCCAAGGATAGTTTTTCCAAATCATCAAAATCTGTTGAGAAATTCGGGGGGGGGGGTTGCATTCTGACAGCACATAAACTGTAAAGTGTTAAGGAGTAATCTATCGTTTTAAGGAGACTAGAATGAAAGGGAAACAACTCCACTTTGCAACATACCACAAAGCAGGCATGATAAATGGTCAAGTAGTTATCTATCATTTTAAGGAGACTAGAATGAAAGTGAAAAAACTTGCAACATACTGCAAAGCATTTTGGATGAAGGTCCGCAGCAATATTTTCAGGTTTTTAGAAATTTTTCTACTAGCACCATACAATCAGTAAATGTATCTCCCAACTCTGAATTACACTCAAAATTTGGCATATGTGGTTGGTTACAAAGAAATACTGATCTTATAAGTCAGCAAAGCATAATTGAAATACTATCACTAACTAATAATTGTATTCAACCTAGCAACAACAAAGTTACAGTCTAACAGAAATGTTTACACAACAGTTAACATGGTGTATAAACAAGTCAAGTTCTAGTAATCACTATAAATCATACAAGTTGTATTTTATAGCATCACAATAAATCGTACACTGATTGCAAGTAGCAGGTGCTTGTGATCGCAATAAATAGTACAAATTGAAATATATAACATCGCAATGATTTGTGCAGTGATTTTGTTTACACACCGTGATTAATGCCCCATAGTTTTGTTTAGAAGTATATTTATCACCTGATGAATACTTATATGGTACCATAATCTAATATTTCTTATCAACTATCCTCATACCAGTAATTGCCATTGATATATTATTAAAAGCTACTTTCAAAAAAAAATGCCAAATATAACATTGTCAACAGACTAAATGCCATAGCTGTCCAGTACCAGTATATAAAACAGACTAAGGGTAGCACTTTATGAAGTATAACAAAATATGAAGTATTATGTACAAAATTACAAGCACAACAAACATGGCAACTCGAGTCTTAAATGGCAAGTAATAAGCAGGGGCCATAACTGAAAAAATAATTGTTTCTTGTCCGTTACTAATTTCTGAAATGGGGTAGGTGTTCTGAAAGATAAAAGAAAATGAGCTCGGTAGAAGAGACAGAAAATAATCATTTTAATGGCCTTAAACTTTCATTTTACAAAACAAAACTCATTAACAGGAAAAAGTAAAATCAACACTCAATAAGTTTGCTAAAATATTCAGAAAGGACTTGAATTAACATGCTGCAAATAGATTTAATTCACAAAGTAGATTGTAGAAATGTTATTAACCCTTTGCCTAATAATACTGCATTTCTCTGCATATGAAGCAGACTTTTGAAACCATGGTGGCAAAAGAAGCTAATATTTGTAATGACTAATGGCTTCTTTTGCCACAATATTTTCCACTCTGTCAGAGAGAAATAACCAAATTTTCTTAAATTGATGTTTTGCATATTTGCTTTGAATTTGGAAGAGTCCAAAATATGCTTATGAGGTAAAGATTTGAATAACTAAAAGGTGAAACAAAATTAATGTTAAAACACTCCTCAAAATGTGAACATAATAAAACAGTCAAAATCTATAAAAAAATATATAAAACAAAATATCTATAAAAACATAAATAAAACAACTCATTTATTTCTTATTTGCACTGATATATACTTAGTATAAATTTTCATGAAGAAATTCTGTATTTCATGTTTTGGACATTCTTACAAATTTAACAATATGTATTATATAACATACAAAAAAATAACGCTCAAAATAATAAAGTAACTCAAATAGAAAATTACAAAACAAAAAATAGCACAAGATATATCGGTATTGCTTATGAAGCCAATAGCTTTCAATTCAAAACAAAATCTGTAAAGCATAAAAGTGGAAAAAAAACACTGGGGGTAAATTAAAACAAGACAATGCCTCTAGGAGCACACGAACCAGACAGCCAAATATGCAAGCTTTAAGCCAGCAAAAATAGCTGAGTTTACTATTATCTGACTGACTCCTTTTTTTTTGGCACCAACCTTTAAGTTTCCTAAAGCAAAGTCCAAAAGACCAAAAATATTTGAGGATGAAATATACCACATATTTTCACAAAACGTCTTCATCCTGCCAACCCGAGTTCACTAGCAGTGAACACAATATAGTAGCTGCTATGGCAGTCAATTTAGTTTATTTCAGTCTGTCTGGTTTATGCTTGCATGGACCCTGACTGTCACTACATGGGGGGAGTAAATAACTTGGCATAAAAGTTCACAGTGATGAGACAGCATGTTGAGTGTAAGAACTATGAGTAGAGCTCCAAAGGCAGGTCACACTATAAGGTCAAATGTCAAAAATTGGTCTTAAAGAACTTGTTCATAAGGAGAATATTGAAATAACTTGGCACAAATCTCCCTCCCCTAATGAGACAGTGTGCTATGTGCAAAAATCATGTGTGTAGCACTAATGGTAGAGTCACACATATAGGTCAAATGTCTTTACCCAGATAAAACAGCATGCACACCTACGATCCATGTGTGTAGCTCAAAGGCCAAGGTCACACTGAGGTCAAATGTCAAAAAATAACCTAAAACAGCTTGTCAAGACTATTACTCTTGTCATTACTCTAAGGATTTTAAATTAACTGCACAAATATTCATGATGAGACAATGTATTTTGTGCAAGACCTGTGCATGTAGCTCCTCAAAGGTCAAGGTCATGCAAGTTAAAGACAAAAATGAGCAATTCTGGACTATAGTTGTGTGCCTCGCAGATTTGACACTGTGCAATTATCATAGATCTTATATGAAATGCATTTTACAGCATCATAAAACAACTTCATCTCTTGACAATAATGGGCTCCACATGTTGCTCTTGTGCATTTAATTTGGTCAAGTAACCCTAAACATTACTTTTTTTCCTGGTCTGAAAACATTTTTGCAAATAACAAAGTTACTTATCATCTTTACATCATTCAATCAGTTTCCATAGAATCTATTTTAGGCCTTTTTCATAGACAATCTTAGCTAAGATACAAGATTTTAAAATTAAAGAATATTGCTAACGGTACATATTTCAGACATTTATCTTCATCAGCAGACTAGATCCTCAAAACAATCGATAGAATAAAATATTTATTGTATTCACAATAAAGAGGCAATACTACATATATTTATAAATGTAATAGCATTCATCTAAGTTAAGATATGCCTATGAAACAGGTTCCTGATCCTATACCAGTCCAAAAATGCTTCCAAGATAAATGCAACAACCTTTAAGAACATGAGGGCTATATCTGCCCTTTACTGCACATGGAGTAAGTCAACACAGCACAGTTCACTCCAGCACTATAACTGCACCAGCTGTTCATTCCAGCACTATAACTGCACCAGCTGTTCATTCCAAAATTCCATTGATGTACAGGCATTATACAATATTTCAGTTTGATCCAGCCTCATAAAGAAATGTGGTCATATTAATCAAAATGTTTTAATTTAATCAAATTAACAGTGAACAATGAAAGACATTACACAGTCTCTATCAACATGCATTGAAGACTAAGACAAGCTAATACAGGGAGACGGCTTTCTCACACAACATAAAGTTTAACAGCACAAAGGTAACATCCCTATATATAATCTAAAGCAGAATGACATGATGATAACATAAAAAGCATTTGGTATAAAATATGTACATGAACTGTATAAGACTGTAGCAGCATCACTGAAGCAGTATAAAAGGCATTTTATCTACAATGTCACCAACATGTATTACATTCAATGTTTCATTCAAAATTATTCACCAGAGAAACAGAAATATTTGACAACACAGTAATAATAGGGGTGTGATTGGCCACAGATTGGACTGAATTGAAATTTTTGTCACAGTGCATAATATGATTTGGAGGATTTTATAAACAGATTTGGAGTAACTGGACCGAATGAATGGCAGAACCAAGAAGTGACTTAAAGCAATTTTCAAAGAAAAACCTTTTTTGGCCCGAGAGTTAATTTTTGCAAAGTTTTATTTCAGAATATTTCATGTAAAAATACATATATATTTTCATATGGAGCAAAGTCTCTATGTATGTATAACCACAATGCATCAACATTTGAGGAGAACATGCGTACCCTCATCTTCCAATACACTCCATTCCCCTCAGATTTTCTCAATGGATTTACATGTTTCACAAAAATTACCCCTCCTCCCTATGATCATCCAGTTTGTGGAAATCTGTTGAAAAATCACACCCCTGTAATATTTATTGCATTAAACAACATGTATATGGCCACTGATACTTTAGGCAAATAAATAATCATACAAAATAGCATTTACAAAAATCATAACACTTGTTTTCATAAACTACTACATGTAAGTTGAGGATTTGGTTCTTATCACAGGATAAAAAAAACATTTGTATCCTCAATTTCAGAAAACTCCACAAATATCTTGGGTAATTTAATACAAACCATTCCTTATAACATGTGTAGGAAAATATATACAGCTTGATAAAAATATTTACATCTACAAATCATGAAATGTGCCCCACTCATGCATTATTATTTGATTGTTACATTAGGCTAGCCCTTAAAAAATTGTTGGTTGGCTGTTAGATGAGCAACTCATTCAAAAATCCCCACATCCAAATTTTTTTAGCAATTTTGAAAAAAATGATTTTTTCATTCCTTATTCAAGCATTTCAATTATAGTACAAGCATATGTTAACAAAAACAATGTCAACCTACCAGTTAAAAAATTTGGGTCACATAGCCACAAACCAACATTTTTTTAAGAATAGCCATAACTTAGTATTATCCTCAGCATGTTTGTAATACAGCTGTATAAAATAAAAACTGCTAACATAAGCCATGCCTGCAGGCCAACAATTACACACCCTGGTAGATTTCAGTAGGTAGATGTAAGCACATCCATCGAACATAATACAATCCAGCATTCTTATCAGAATATTTTTCCTCAAAATTTTTTGGGCCATTATGACTTCTAACATGTAAGTAAAAAATTATTTCCATTATTCAAGTCATTACAACTAAGTAACACGCATTCATTATTATAAATCATGAACTTAACGAAAGTTAACAAAACTGTTCAATTACAAGCAGTTTATGGAAACAAATCAAACTAGAAAAAAGAATCGATCTAGGTATAGAAAGATTTTTCCTCAAATTTGAAATTATCCAGTGGGATCACATCTAGAACTATCTATAACCCTTCATAATTAACTTAAGGGTCACTTGAAAAAAAGTGAGCTTAAGCGTGTAAAAAAGATTGATCGACAAGTAAACCATGTTTTTGTACTGAAGATTACAAACTTAAAAGCCCTTTTCATCACAACCATGACAGGAAGAAGTTTTACAGATGAAATGACACAAAATATTTACACAACTGGCCAAAAACAATGAAACAAACATGTTGAATATGACACTTAAGTTCAATGTTGATTGATTAATGTGCAGAGATGGTGATAAATTGATATCAAAGATGAAGAATAAACATCTAAACATGAAGATTTAACATGCAAATGACTTGTTTGATAATTTTTGCAGAGGTCAGAGGTGAAGAATACCCGTCAATAACAGAAAATATGGCCACATGTAAAATGTTCCAAGTTTACTGTCCCCAACATTAGTTCAGTAGGTAGGAACTTATATGTTAAATCTGTATGCTCCTGATAAAAGTGTGTTAATAGTGACATACTATACAGTGCTTGATTTTTTCGCCAATGGAGACAATTAAAATACAGTAAGACCTCAAATAGTAACCACCTCAATATTACGACCACCTAGTTAAAAAGACACTTATTTACAGACTGGCTTCCAATAACTCCCTTGTATTTCAACTTGATAATGAGACCACCTCATTATTATGACCATTTTTTTGGTCCTGAGGGTGATCTCCTAATCAAGGTTTTACTGTAATTGAAAAAGCAACATTTTTTCAACCAAGATGGAAACAGCAAAAATAACCTTTCACATGTGGCGGTGTCTATGTTTTGTGACCAATAAAGACAAAACACTATATGCATATGCAATAACATAAGCAAGTTTACAATACCCTATGCTCGAAACAAAGTATTTCTCTTCACAGCTAAATGTTAAAATAAGTAATAAAATAGGACAACTGATGCTAGATTGTCTATGTAATAAATCATATCACAAAAAGTCTAGAAAATGTGATAAAAAAACTTTTTTCAATGTTCTCAATAGTTTCCTAATGCAACAGTAAATATTATCACAATATTATATTACAGAGATTGGATTTATCCCACAGTTTACTGATTTTTCGATAAAGGTTCAAGACTGTATCAATAAAAAACACAGCAGTAAAATATTGTCAAAAAATGGACAAAGATCTACAAGTGAAATTGAACAGAGATTTTTTTCAACAGTGATTTAAAATTCAAATTACTTGACATAAAAATCAAATTTTATTTGTCCAAATTCAGTCCACTTTCCCCCCTTTTCCCCAAAAAATGATGTTTGGATTCTATCACAAAATTCCAGGGAAATAGCACAGGGGCTTGACACATCAATCTAAAATTTCACTATGGAAGCCAATACAGTGAAATACAGTGGAAACTCAGCAAAACGACATTGTTCAAATCAACATTTTGATTATAACAACATAATCTTAAAGTCCGGATCTGAATCCTCTATATTTCATATAAAATCAGTTTATAAATCAACATTTTTACAAATGCACACCACAGTTTCAAGGTCATTTTTCAGTTTAGTTTATCTATAATTAAATCAACATTATATCAACCACCTTGAGATGATGGAGTGTTAATTAACATGCCCTATTGTCATGTTAGCAATAAATTCGATGACAGTTTTTAAATTAATTAATTTGTGTCACTCTATTTTTGAAAGACAATAGTTGGGACAATTAAGGCAAATTGATGTGAATAATTTGTACTTATAACTAAACTATGTCACCTCCGCATGTAATATGTTTGTAGATCAACATTCATTAGGGGCATGATTTTCATTATATTTAAGATGACATTCAAGTATAACACCATTTTTTCAGAACCTGCCAATGTTGTAATCAAGGGTGCAGGCTGTACTATATAAATATTTATGTCAAGCCCTTGTGGGAAATACACCCTGAAGTGTCTGATTTGTGCAATTATGAAATTCACCAGTACAATAGTGTTATAGACAGCAGTACGTTATTTCCAGGGACGGAAATGATCTGTACAGAAGGCACAATAGGCTTTTTTAAAGAACTGAATCAAGGTTAGGCTACAAACCAATAAATTTTTAACGATAAGGGCTAATACTAAAAAAGCTGAATAACCAATTTCAGCAAAGCCCTATTTGATCAGTCTTAAAGTAAAATTAATATACACTATGTGTGTGTTTTGAAATAAAGGACTTGTCCAATAAGAGGTGAAAAAAATACTTATAATGGATTTAGATACACTAGCATTATAATAAGTCCACTTCTACAATTTTCTTTTTTTACTTTTTATAACAAACGAAATATTTAACTTGAGAAAAATATCCATTTCAAGTTCTATGTCTATGATATAACAGCCTGTTTGTTATATTCTGAATTATGAACAAATCAAAAAGCAAGACAAATTGTCTCACTACACTTGAATGTAAATTTTGTAGGTAATTCACATGACAAACAGATAAACAAGGAAGTAACTATGATAGTGTCATCAAGTGCTTCTATATTTGATGATTTTAGAAGAATTAATAATGAAAGTTATCCAATTCCAAAATTCAATCTTCCCATAATGTCATGGTGCAATTTAGCAAAGTCAACCACATTGAAACTTGGGAAGAACTTCAATGTTTAAATAAACTCCTTTTGGTATTCAGATGCCAGAACTTTTATTTTATACATAAATGGCTTCAAAATTAAACTCAATAAAAACAATTCTTGTTTTATACTCTGTACATGATTCAAGAATTTACAACACATAAAAAAAGAATTGAAATCCTTTTATGTACAATTCGTAACAAAAAAACACAACATTGAAAAAAAGTATCAAAGTTTTGTTAAAAAAAAAATGATGTAAAAGTTGGGTTAATTTCATCTCCTTTGTGCAGGTGGTTGATAATACTGCTGCTGTCCCCTATTATCTTTTCTTGAATAGGTGGCGCCACCACCACCTCGTCGAAATTCCATACTGTTGATTCCATGGATAACTTCTTCCATACCGGGACTAACAGCCGGTTGTGAAGTATAGAATACTTGGGGTGGGGGAACACTCATATCTGCAGGTATCATTGGACCTTGTTGAGTTACCTGTAAATTGAAAAAAAGAGAAATTTACAACTGGGTTTAAAGTTGCACCAACAGTGAAGTTTGTATGGTGACTTGTCCAGCTTTAAAAGATATACACCACAGTAAAACCACGTACCATCCATAAGCGCTCTGGACACATCAGAAATAGTTTTTCCCATTATTTTTTCATCGCAAGATTTTTTTCAAAATTCCAGTCAATTTTTAAGTTAAAGAGAAAATTTTGAGCACTGAAAAAAATTGCCCAATCACTGGAAATTAGAATTCCAGTTTTAAACAAAGGAAATACTAAGCACACACAAGATTTCATACTAGGTTTTAAAATTACATTACTACCATTTTCAGAAGCATAAACGCATTATGATATCAGGACATCCTTAAAAAATCTTGGTTTGCATTTATGTCACCCTAACTTTGAACACTGGGCCAGAATGTAGGCATTTCTTCATTGTTAGCATTACAAGCTTGAACTGAAAACAGAAATCAGGAATAAAGAATAAATATTTTTTTGTTGAAAATACTAAAAAAGTTTTGGGTTGGCAGACATATGAATGATGTCACAAGTCATATCTGCAATATATATCTGCAAGGCAACAATGTTTCAAGGATGGCCTCATTTACCATTTGTTGAACAATCGGACGGATATCACTAATCATAACTTCTTCTGTGTTACCATATTCCATAAATGTCACAATGACAGTTGGTAAGCCAGGACTCATTGTGTCTATCACAGCTTCATAGAACTAAAAATATATAAACACATTCTCAGAAGGGTACCAGAAAGGGGTACTTGAGGATTTAGGGGCTTGTATTTCGTGCCACGCCAGAAAGAAATCATTTTTTATCTTGCCTTGTACAAAATACTTGCTGTTGATTGGTTGAGCCGGGTCAAGAGCTGACCAAATATTTTCCTGTATTAGGTCAGCAGCAATTCATATCAAGTCAGTAATTATAATTTCAAACTAAAAATGACTGAGATGGCATATTAAAGTTCGGTAAATTGATTTAAGAATTTGTTACAGGGCTTCTTACTGACCTGATACAGTGTGGTACAAGGTCAGTAAATTAATATTTGACTCTCCCCAAATATTTATTTATGGACCCTGTATCACACTGTTTCAAGTCAGTGAGAAGCCATTAAATAATATATCTGCCATGATTTTATAGAAGCAGAAATAAATGAAATTATGGGCCATGAAATAACTTACACATTTTTAATATACTTTCTAATAATCATTACCATGTTTCAGTAAAATTTATACTGAAAATTTCATTGCAAGTCAAATATAAATTTTTCTTTTCCAAGATAATTTTTCAGTTCTAAGAATAGTGGCAAATACACTATAATTGAATTTAATAGAGTCTGGGTCTAATGTATAACCCTGAGGTTAACAGTCCTACACCTAATCAACATAGTTAATTGGGATTGGGGCGAGTTATCTAGAGTAAAAATGCAACAATACTTACTAAGCCATCTTCCCAGTACTTGGCCATCACTGTATCCCCAATATTTATGTTAACCTGTAGTTGTGTAGGCTGAGCCTGTAAATAAGACAAATAACACTTAATTTATAGATAATTATATAATATTTGCATCAATCATTCAATAAAAAAGTTTCTAATGCCAGTTAAGCCATGACATGCAATGTTTGTCCATCAGGTATTATATAAAAAACAAACATTTGATTTCTTTAACAATTTGAAAACACCAGCATCATACTTGAAACATTTTTTTCACTGGATTTAATGCCATTTTCAACAATTTTACAGCTGAACACAGTGACCAGTTCACCTAAGCAGTTTTCTTGTATACTAACCAGTATTAATTTACCCTTCCTCAAGGAGCCAGCAACTTCTCCACATATGGAGGAAAATCAACATTTTATCAAATTTTCATAGAAGAGTACAACTTGCTGCAGCCGAAATTTGAACCTGCATTGCCAGTTACAAGTCCAGTGCACTTACCTCAGATACAGTTGCAGCCACACTTGAAACAATACATGACTCAAAACTTAATTTCTGCACTTTCCAACTGTACAACAGAGAATATTTCCCAACAGAGCTCAATTTGAATGTGTTTTAATTAAATTGACATTATTCATAAACTCAAGCATTTCTAAAGGCCTGAGTCAACCCTTATGCTATCCTTAAAAAAATGCAAGTTTAACGTTATGTGACAAACTCATTAAATAGTACCCTGACCCAAATTTTTTAAGCAATTTTGACAAATTATTTTTTTCTTTGTTTGAGCTTTTTATTTTCAGTACAATTAATTACAACAAAAAGTAAAAAACCTACCTACCAACTCACTGTTTAAAGTTTGGGGTTGCGTAACCACAAACCAACATTTTTTTAAGGATGACCTTAAATATCTAAAATATTTTTAAATAAAAGTATCCTCACCTCTGAGTACACATAATTTGATGGTTGCTGAAATTCCCCACCACTAGTGCTCATAACTGGATAATTATTATAATTCCTAAAGTTCCCACTATGGTTTTGAGGATTTTGTACGTAATTATTACTTCCCACAAAGTTTTGTGCATTTCCATTCCGGTTATGATTATTAGAATTTGTTTGTGATCGAGAATTATCTCCCTTTGTGAAAGAATCCTGTCTATAATTATTGGCACTTGACTGATTTTGGCGAGTATCTGTATTCCTTTGTCCTTGACCATGATAATTTCGACCCTGATCACCACGGTCATTGTTTGATGTCCGTGAAACTGACTTATTTGTGTTATTGTCACTAGATTTATTCTGACTTTGATTGTCTTTAAAACTTGATTTATCAGGTTTTTGGCTACCGCGATAACCGTTATCTTCAGTCTGCCGCTGATTAGAATTTCCACCTGATTTAGAATTATAACCTGTACTCCTCTGATCACTTTGTCTAAAGTTTTTGTCCTCATTTCTACCACCACGTCCCCTATACTCACCATCATTATAATAACGGTCATTATAATTTCTATTTCTGTCATTGTAATTCCTATTTCTATCATCATAGTTTTTATTTCTTTCTTCGTTACCTCTACCTTTGTCTCCTTGACTTCGGTTTTCATATCGACGATTTTCAGAGGGTGCAGTCTTTGGACGATCATCTCGTGTTCTTTGAGATCTGTCTGACCTGTCGTCCTGGTAACGACCTTGGCCTCTATTCTGACCTTGATGCTCCTGTTTCGATTTATTCACAAATCTAGGAGGCACAGTTTGTTGTTTTGGACGACCAGAATGGTCAGACCCGCCACTGGTTGTTCTGGGACGTTCTTTGTGTTCATTAGTCCTATTTGTTGAGTCTTTTCCTGAGGGTTTTTTGTCTTGGTTTGATTCTGTACAAAAAATATAATTATCTTTAATCAGAGAATATCATACATCTTTTTAATAGAAATAATAGAGGCCGCATTTTTTCAGTTTTGGGGGAAAGGTTGTGGGGCGCTAAGAAAGGGGATAAAATTGTTGTAATAGGAAACTTTTAAGTTGATACAACGTAATCACCGAACAAATGATTCTGCTATATTATTATCAAAAAGCACTCGGCACAGACCACAAAAGAGACTGTACTCTTCATTCAAATATTTAGAACAAACTGTAAGTATGTAAGATATTGTTTATGAGTATATATAATAATAATAAAAAATATATATGAATATAGCAGGGGTGTAGAAATGAGAGGGAGGCTGGAAAATTCCAGTCAGTATGAGATCAATACTGATTAAAACCTGTCAATACAGTTTAAACTTGTCAATACTTGTTGATTCAAAATATGGCTATATTAATACTACTTGTCATGGACTTCTCACAGTAATACTTGTTGTCATGGAAATTTAATTTCAGGTGGGATTCAAACTCACAGCAGTGAGAGGTAAGTGATTACAAGTAAGAGACCATAACCACCTGACCATGAGGGCCCCTCATACTAAATGACATATGACAAAACATGCATTGAATACAATGAGTTTACACCAACCTTTAGATTCGGGTATTTTGTTAGATACAGCCAGGAAGTCAAACAATGTTGCAGGAGCAGATGGTTTACTTGACACTTCTCCTCCGTCATCTGTGTCTCGTCCACGCTTTCCTCGACCAGGACCTGATGATATCGTAAATTTAAAGTAGTCAAACCTGTGAACAAAGGCCATCCTTGGGAAAGATAAAATGTGGTCATTATTCTCTGGAGGGCAGTTTGTTCTAAATAATCAGTGATGATTTTTTTTTTTCAAAAAATGGCCTTTATTCAAAGGGTGGTCTTTATTTACAGATGGTCTCAAACAAAGGTTTTTCTGTACAACAATTTATCTACACAAAATAATATGCAGTCATGCTTAGCTGAAAAAATACATTCTGTTTTTAGTTTATAGTTTTGTTTAATACTAGTACAATTAATACACCAATCACTCAGTTCCTCACCATTCATCAATTCAAAATTTGTTTAACATTCTATTCTCTAGCTAACTGTGTAGACAAAGTCAGGTCCATGCATTTACTTTCTCGGTTAAGCTACTTCTACTACAAAGCTATGCCAAACAGTGGTAAAAGTATCTGTTGGAGATATGAGACTTCATGGTATATCATTCACCAAATAGAATCAGCCTTAACCAGCGAAAAACAATTTTCCTTGTGGTACTACTTTCTTTCAGATCAGATTTTGCATGATTTAACAGGTCTGTATGGACGCCTCGGAGATAAAGTTTTGTGACATAAATGAAACATAAAAGTTGAAGTAAATGGATTAATCTAAGTTAAGTCATAGAAACAAAAATATAATTCTGATGGTAACTTAGTGATAAGCTGACTAGCTTTAAATGGATAAAAATGTCTAATGTAAAAGAGTCACACTTTGGGTCATGATTCTTAGTATCCCATAGTGGCAATTTGGTTCATTCAAATGGAACTGGCTGTTTAAAAAATGCTTGGATCATAATACATCACCTTTCAGAGAAATAAAATGTATCACTTAAGTATCACTGAATTAAAACTCAAAGCATGATTACTAGTCAATGACAATGACCACTCTACAAAGGAGCCCCAATAAAATGTATCTACAGACCTGAATCCTCATCTCTACGATCTCTTCTTCCACGCCCTCTATCACCACGATCAGAATCATAATTAGCTTGTTTGTTAAACCCAGCTCCCGGTAGAGATCTTTTGTCACGTGGACCTGATCCCTTGTTCTTTAATAAATGCTCTATAGCTTGAGAAACATTGCCATTGTTGAGTTTTAATGCATTAACAGCTTCTTCAGGCCTGAAACCCATCTCTGTAATCCTTGCAACATCGTGATCATTAATTACCTGGAGGAAATAAACCAAGAATTCAGAAATCTATTAAGACATGCAACAATTGTGAGCCAGTTAAATAACTGATTTTATCATTTTTTTATAAAACCAGAAACAGAACATGAAAACATTATACAGAGTGTTGTAACAGGATCTTTACTTATTTCTCTACACCTTCCATACAACATATCAGTCATCATCATAGATAAATTAAAATGTTTTCTACAGAAACAAGAGGGCCATGATGGCCCTGCATCGCTCACCAGAATAAATATTAATTAACTTGTTACTAAAAAGGTAATACAGGTACACTTGTGGGCAAATAATGGGGAACAATAATAAACTTGATAAAGGACCATCAAATGATACTACAAAAGAATATCTGTGATGACTGAAGGATGCCACTGACCAAATTTGTTGATGATCCAACCATTGGTTCATGAAAACAAGTCATTTTAAGGTTTTTCTATTTTTAGCTCAAGCTGCCCCCTAATTGGGGCCAACCATTTTTATTAGAGCAAATCTGATAGAACACTATCTAAAGATGCTAAAAACCAAGTTTGGTAATAATCCATCCATACAAACATGAGAAAAAGTCGTTTTAAGGTATTTCTATTTTTAGCTCTAGCGGCCCCTAAAAGGGGCCAACCATATTTATTTGAGCAAACTTGAGAAAGGACCATCTAAGGATGCTGCAGATCAAAGTTGGTGATGATCCATCCATTGATTCATGAGAAGATGATTAAAGGTTTTTCTATTTTTAGCTTTTGTGACCCCTAAAAGCGGTCAACCGGAACAATATGAGCAAATTGCTGTTAGAACTTCAAAAGGCTTCTGCACAGCAAATTTGAAGTAAATCTGACGTGTAGTTTCTCAGGAGAAGACCATTGTTGACGCTAGACGCCGGAGCAACCACCTACCCATCCTAACAGCTCACCCTGAACCTTCGGTTCTGGTGAGCTAAAAATGTGGAAGTATAAAATTATAATGATTTCACTGTTTCCCTGTTCATCTACTAAGAACGGTAAAAATACTTTTCTAGTTTAAATGAATACAGTAGAACACAGTTATAATGAATTCCTAGTAACACAAATATTTCCTTCACTACATCCAAAATTTACTAAAGCCATTATATAGAAAAAAGGCTTGGTTGAGGTAGTTCATTATTTCACTATACCCAATACTTCATTATATTAGAGTTCACTGTAACTGTGTTCTTCATGCATTCAATTCGCCAAAGCATAACAATTTTCAGATGGATAAAATCAGGTGGCGTACAAAGATATCTAATAGAGGGATATTAAAATCAAAGACAACTGAAATTCTATATCTTTCATACAGGTTCAAAACTTATGTTAATACCTGTTTCTGACCACCTCCAAATTTCTTTGACTGCCCATCTTCCTTAGCCTGCATTGCTTCAGCAATTGTGGCTTTCCTTTGCTGTTCAAATTCACCATCTTCTGATTTCTTCTCAGCTTTATTGGCATCTAAAGACTTGAAATTATCTGGAATAGAGAAAATAATATAATTAGGCTTCTACAAGAAAATCTCACTAATTGTATTATTTTTTTTATTCAGGGTTTAATGTCGCACCATCAGTCAGGGTCATTTGGTAGCTATTCCAGCTCTAACAGTGGAGGAAGATCCTAGGTGTACACATTGGTAGAACCATCAACCATCTGTAAGCTAGTTGGACAGCTGGTTCTCCACAGGTTAAGTTTACAAGTAGATGTTTGAGTGTACGAACCCAGCCCTCATCATGTTCTCAATGGGATGGTTTCAGTAATTTCCCACCGAACACCAATTCTGGTTAGAAGCTAGGAAAATATCAATATAGGTTTAGGGTGAAGGAGTTCAACATGCTCACTAATATTTTCAATTTTCTTCAAAACAGGAGTCAATGCTACGTAGGTAACAAGAATACAGAGCTGCCATAACATACCTCGTCGGGATGATGCTTTGTAGGCATCTGAACCAATACGCTGACCAAACGGAACAAAGGGTGGTGGACCACCTTCATTGCCATAGTTAGATCGATGCTGCTTTGCCAATTTCTGAAAAAATAAGTACTATAAATTCAATGTACTGAAAAATTGATCATACAGGAATATCACAAATATTTTCTAAATTTTTGCCTAAACCTGAAAACAAGAGGGCAATGATGGCCCTGCATAACTCACCAGAATAAATGTTAATTAACTTGTTACTTAAAAGGTAATAAAGGTACACTTGTGGGCAAATAAATGGGAACATTAATAAACTCAATAAAGGACCATCAAAAGATACTACAAAAGAATATTTTTGATGACTGAAGGATGCAACAGACCAAATTTGTTGATGATCCAACCATTGGTTCATGAAAACAAGTCATTTTAAGGTATTTCTATTTTTAGCTCTAGCGGCCCCTAATTGGGGCCAACCATTTTTATTTGAGCAAACCTGATAGACCACTATCTAAAGATGCTAAAAACTAAGTTTGGTAATAACCCATCCTTAGAATCACGAGAAAAAGTCATTTTAAGGTATTTCTATTTTTAGCTCTAGTGGCCCCTAAAAGGGGCCAACCAAATTTATTTGAGCAAACTTGAGAGAGGACCATCTAAGGATGCTACAAACCTAGTTTCGTGATGATCCATCCATGGGTTCACAAGAAGATGATTAAATGTTTTTTCAATTTTTAGCTCTAGTGGCCTCTAAAAGGGGCCAACCATTTTTATTTGAGCAAATCTGATAAAAGTCAATCTAAGGATGCTACAGACCAAGTTTGGTCCAACGGACGCTGGAGCATCCATCTATCCATTCTAACAGCTCACCCTGAACCTTCGGTTCTGGTGAGCTAATAAAACTGAAAATTGTAAAATTCTCACTCCTTTTGAAAAACAAAATTTAGATCACTGTCCATTTTATAAAGCCTGAATATAATGCTTGCAGGAAAAATATGCAAAACAATACATTTATTCCACTTCAATTACTATAACAATAGAAAGGTTGGACGTATAAGTATTAGTCACTTTCATCATACTAAGGAAAATTCCTTCCATGCTAATGACTTATTGAATATATTCATCTTACACATATAGCATCATACCTTTTTAAGTTCCCATCCTTCAGCCAGTTTCTCCACTCTTCCACCAAGACATCTCGTGTTTTTATTATTCAGTAGTAGAAATCCATGTTCTACATCAACAGTTTTCATTAGCAAAATCTTACTTCCTGGTGGAGTATTTGACCTGCAAAATAAAAGCATTAAAATACTTTAAACGGGGCTTTCATTTGACCCTTAAAACAGCAGTTTGACTCTTGAAATCAGTAAAATAAAGCTTCTCTTGTGAATTGGTACTAAATGGTCATATGTACAATAAAATTAGAAAGAAATTTTGTTGACTCATTGAATTTATTTACAAGAAAATTAGAAGGAGACTTTGTTGGCTCATTGAATTATCATCAGCCAAGGGTCATTTTTGACTGTTAACTTTTGACATCTAGTGAAAACCCTGCTTTAATCTTCAGAACCATTTCTTCACTGATTTGCTCGTAAGTCAATCACACAGAATTATAATGTAACATACTTTGGAGACTAATCAGAGAATACCATGACTTCACCATTAATTTGTATTGGAACCAAACAATCATATCTGATTTTGAGAAAAAGATCAACTAAATTAAAGATGGAATCAGTAAATACAGACCTACAGGTAGAATGTAGAAATCTGACCATCTGATTAAAAGGAATTACATTAATTTAACCATACAACTGCAAGTATCTACATTAAGCATTCAGGCATACTACAGCTGACGCAAATACGACTCACTCCTCTGGAAAAATGTTACCAGTTCTTATATAATTCATTAAATTACCGGCCCTCACATCCAGTCGAAGTTCTTTGATTTTTAGTGAAGACTTAAGTCACTAAACAATGTGGGCCAGTAATAATTTGACTATTCCAGTATTGATTTCAACTTTGATAGTGTTCAGGTCCAGCAGCAGTCCATCATCTTTCATATTCACAAATACTAACCCAATATCTTTAAGTAATTCTGTTTCAACAGCTGAGCAAGTTGTCTGTCCATCTGTAAGGACAAGTTTCATTAATCTTGGTGCGAACTGAGATTCCTCATTATCCTTTGGTGCTGAAACATTCCTAATCTTCTGAAGCTGTAACACTCCAGGCCCTTGAACCTGAAATATTTATCAAAAAATTACATTCATTCATAAAGATATCACATCCAAACAAAACAAGAGGGCCAAGATGGCCCTTTTTCGCTCACCTGAGTAAAGATTGCAACTTTTATGGTTTTCCTGTGATTTGATCTAGTGACCTAGTTTTTAACCTGAGTTGACCCACATTCAACCCTGTTCATGATATCATTAATACAAACATTCTGACACAGATAAACAAACATCCAATCAAAACTGCGACCTCTAGAAGGTTAACAAGGGTTTCCAAAGATTTGACCTGGTGACCTAGTTTTTGACCAAAGATTAGCCTTATTCGAACCTGTCCAAGATATCATTAAGACCAGCATTTTGACTAGAATTGGTGAACCTACAATCAGAACAGTGACCCCCTATAGTGTTTACAAGTGACATGGTTTTTGACCCCAGATGACCCATGTTCGAACATAACCAAGATATCATTTAGCAATCATTTTGACAAGGTTTGGTGAAGATCCAATCATAACTGTGACCCCTAGAGCGTTAACAAGGTTTTTCTATGATTTGACCTGGTGACCTAGTTTTTGACAAGTTCGAATTTCGTCAAAGATATTATTAAAACAAACCTTCTGACGAAGTTTGATGAAGATTCAATCAAAATTGCAACCTCTAGAGCATTAACAAGGTTTTCTGGTGCACTGATCTAGTGACCTAGTTTTTGACCGGAGATGACCCATATTTGCCTAATTTTACACGATCATTAATACAAGCATTCTGACAAAGTTTCATGAAGATCCAATCAAATCTGTGATTTCTAGAGTGTTTACAAATTTTCCATTCTCTTTGACCAGGTGACCTAGTTTTCGATCCCAGATGATCAATGTTCGAACTAGTCCAAGATATCATTGAGATGAACATTCTGACCAGGTCTGATGAAGATTCGCTCAAAAGTGTGACCACAAGAGCATTAACAACCTCCAGGTGTGGACGGCAGACAATGGACGCCGGAGTAGACTGACTGATCACTATAGCTCACGAGCACTATGTGCTCAGGTGAGCTAAAAACGTTTGTTCTGATTACATGCCCAAAAATATATGAGTCAGTAGGTAGGGATTTTTTTCTTCTACATTTTTTTACATACTTCAGCAACACTGTTGTGAAAATTACAATATAGCACTATTGGATGCCGTAAAAACTTTTGAATCAGCAGGTAAAATATGGGTCAGTCGGGTAACTGGAAACAAAATTATTTTTTAGGCCTTATTCCAATTATCGCAAGCCAAAAAAAAAAACAAATGAGAAATGTTTGTCAAATAATGCAACTTGTCTCGAGCGAACATTAAAATCATAGCAAAATATCTTGTACTGACCATTTTGAGAAATCATGTAAGACCGGGGCTCGACAATTTTTTTTCGGGCTACTTGTCCTGCAGAACAACCAATTAAGAATACTACAGTATTTTCAACTCATCCTGAGTCAATTTCTACCCATAATTACGATCAGACGAGTGAATTTGTCGAGCCCTGAATACAAATATAGCAATATTGGCAATCTGTATGAGGTTATATGAAGTGTTATTTTGCATTTACAAAATACTACATACTGAACGACTCTAATGAATATACAAAATGTCTGAACACTTGAATCTTTATTTCACAGTCAGTAAATTACTTACATAGTCAGCTCTGCCCCTATTTACATCCTCAGGCAACCATCCTTTACTAATCTCTCTTAAGTCAATCTATGAACAGTAAATGAAGTTCATGTCATATGACAGTTCAATGAAAAATAATATTTAAAGTATTCTGCAGCAGTTTTAATCTAAATGAATTGTATAGGTTACATATTAAAACTTCAGAGAAAAATATTCTTAAAACTGGAAAGGTTTGCTTTAATGATTTAGCTTCAAGAATCACATTTAAAAACAGCAAGGCAAATATTATACTTCAACAATCAAACTTTGCAAAAACACAAATCAGTCCAATGCAATACAATAATCCATTACAAATGATTAAATACAGTGATATCCCAGTTGGTCAGTGTTATAAACTTATTATAGGTAAGTCAGATACTGATTAGATACAATGATAATTTTTATAGTAAAGCAACACATTCTTTTAAGGTGTCACTATCAAGAACTCCAAATTTGATTTGAATTTTGACAAGTATCAGATTCAGGGTGGAAAGAACAAAGTTGTATACTTACATCCAGAGCAGTTTTAATAACAGATTCCGAGTCTTTTCTGCCATTCTGTGTACACTGAGTCAAACCATCATCAGAAAGAAACCTACAATAAATTAAATCTGTCATTAACATTATAATCTCTAAAATCAGTAAAAATTTCCAAGTTCAGGGGTTTGAGTATGAGTCTAGGTATACATAAAGGGATTTTTTTATCTTACACAATAGACATTGGTAGACAGACCCAGTCCAAACTAGTGACCATTTTCACAAACTGGGGAAAAATTCCGAACTTAATTTTTTGACTGAAACATTTGAATATTGTAATTATGCACCATATTTTGTGCGATTAATAGAGTTCTTCAGTTAACAGTAACAAACCAAACACGCTAATTTCTGTCAAACATTTTCCCAAACCTTAAAAATCCAGAAACTGATCTTTAATAACAGTCAAATGACTAAATTCCATTTCTTTAACAAAACTTCGTAGGTGTAAAAATTTCCCACTTTCCCACTAGTGCAAAACATGATTTTGCCAATTTGGTAAGAATCAAAATCCCTCACTAAAGTAACATGATTGGCAGTCTGTTGAAACACACTTGCATTTTATTAAGGTTTTACACCTGCTTCAAAAAAATGTCTATTTTATACTAGTTACACATACAGACTCAGATATGTGACTTGCAAGCAACCAAACAACCTTTAATACTTCAGTTTCTTTCACATACCACCTGACTGATGCTAGCCTCTACCTTTCCCATCATTTTTTCTCTGTACTCTTTTTACTCTCATCTCTAGCACATCTTTATATAATGTTCATAACTGACAGCTTAGCATTACAAGCAGATGTCGGGCAATTTACAACAAACAATAGATCAGAAAATGGCATACATAATTGGTCAATGGAAATCATGTTTCAAAAACAAACATGAGAAATTTCAACGATAATCTGTCAAAGTTACAAACTGTATATGTGATATATATGTGAGCAAATCTGTGTACATGCCATTAAAAAATAATATGACAGCGTCATAAATAATAGCAGTGCAAAATGTCAGGTTCCATAATCTAGTTATAGGAAGAGGTAAAGCAAAGTAATTTTAATTTTTAAGATATAGTTTTGAAAATTGTTGTTCTAAATGTATTTTTCATGCAGATTCTGTTTATGCAGTCAGATGTACTCTCAGGATATTGTGTTTTTAAAAAATGGAGGATATTTAGGAGAAAATTGTTCATATTTTCAAACAATAATTGTTTCTGTCATGATCAAATCTTTCTTTTATAGCAAAATAACTCAATTTGATGTGTTTATATAATATTTATTGGTAATAGCATCTTCAATACTTAAATTAACAAACATAATTAACAACTATGGAAAGTAACATACAATCTAATATGCTAATGCTCATTGTTTTAATAGGAAGAAATTAACATACAATTTTCAAAAAGTGCTTTTTTCACTTCCAATACCATTAAGATAAATTAGCAAAATGTCACTGTCACGTATGATATTGTTTAGGGGACTTCATTTCCACGCAAGTTTGGGGTATTTCACTGTCACACAGCTCTTTATTGTTTGTATCATATTTTCTTGCAAGTTGAAAAAGTTCAACAACAATCTTGTTCATTAACTAAAACTGTGTTCTCAGGATATGAGACTTAAAATTTACTGTCAAAAACATCTTGTAACTCCTCCCAAAGTGGTCCAGCACATACCATTTTAATACAGACCTAAAATTTAAATTTTAAAAATAAATATATGTATATAAATATCAGGAAAACGTAAAACATCGAAGAGATAGAAAAGGTATTTTTCGCGACTATTTCTACTCTGGTACGAAACGGAGTGTCAAAAAGCAAACATTTCGTACCCAAGTTCTAACACTTAAAACAAGGCGACATCAAAACAACGAATGTCAATCAGAAATGTAATTACTAAAATTAGATTAAATAGAATGATATAATCAGCGTTAATGAGAATTTAAACTTAAAATCGACAAAAAATCAGCGACTAATACAAATTTAAAATCGAAAGTAGAAAGTATAAACCGGAGCAACTCGTACACATATTCTACCGATAACAAAACATCATTATTCCATAATGGTAGCACGATAAGAACAAAAACTTGACAGATATTACTTGTTAAATTACTTACTGTTTCTCATAATTCAGTTAGCGACTTCAATCGATAAATGTGTCCATGTAATCGTCGATTTATTGCACAATGTATCGTTTAGGCATAATCCAAATGGCGGCTGTCATTAGCAAATTCAACGTGGTCACGCAGTCGCTCAATTCTGATAGATCAGGTGGTTTTAATTGTAAATACGGGTTAGCAAAAATCCATCAATTATAATTTTGGATCAAATGAAAGATTAGATTATGCTTTATCTGAAACTATATTCAGAATTACGATATCTTGGTTAGAAGTGATTTAAAATCGGTCTTAAGTTATGACATATTATCTCGGCGTAGGAGTGTCATATTCAAATTCGGAAACACCAACATAATCTATGTTCATTGGTCAATTAAATGCAACAACTTCATGAAAATTCATTAACATGGTGCAATAACACTGGGGTCAAGAGCGAGTGACAGGAAAATGCAATTAACAGATTAGTGTCAATTAGGCACCATGTGGTGCTTTTAAGGAAGCTTTTGATAAATGTTTGTAAATTTGATGCATATTTATGAAAAATTTATCATTGTAAAGATAATTTTATTGGCTTTCTAAATATATTAAATAATTTAAGATTGAACAAAAGAGAGTAATGCAATGATCATTTAATCTCCACTATACATGGACATTACTGATTTTCTCCTGATTAACTGATAAGCCATTGTGCTTATCTGGGGTTGCAATTCAGATGTACACATTTGAGTGCTGCACTCAATTTTTCTAACTGATATAAGTGGCTCACAATAAAGTATGGCATAATTTTCCTGACAAAAATATTGTTTTCATATGATAATCACACAAAGTGTGTAATTCCAGAAAGTAACTACCCTGTAAGAATACTCCACCCACGAAATATCCCATAGATTACGTGACGTGTTCGCGGAAAAACCGTTTCAAATAAAACATAAATATTTAGACAAACAATGTTTCCAATACTATTCTCTGGATATTGTTTAGACCAAGGCAGTCGTTGCTTGAATCATTTGCAATCTAAGTAACAATGATATAATAAAATCATTTATTTACCAGCCTCTTTCCTGCAACGAAACACCCGCCATCTTTTTTTGAAGTCTGGTAAAAATTCAAGCGACTCTATTTTATCGTTTCCGTCTCATTTTCGGAAATCTCATTTTCGTTTCAAAATCGTTCAGAATTCTGGGTGGTTACGTCATCTTATATTTATATGCATAAATCCCTACCTACCCTATTTTTAATGAGCATTTCACCAGAAACAAACATTTTTACGCCTTTCAGGATACAAATGAATCCACCGATATTAATAATAGATTATTTGCACTATATCCAACACTGACTTCAATTCAGCACAATAAATGCTTTTGTAGCATTCGGACTCAGCTGATTTATTTTAACGCACGGACATTCCGAGACCATATTTGCAAGGTCAGTCCTCACTGTATCATCAAATTTTTTTGCGTTTTATTACTTTATCCACCTTTTATCTCATCCACATGACTCACAAGAAACTTAATACAGTAAAGCCTGCTGAGACCATCTTCGGGACCCTAAAAATCGGCCGTAACAATGGAGTGGTCCAAATTATCTTGTCGAATTATAGATTAATTATCGAAAGCTGGTCTGAAAATAAGTGGTCGTTGTAAAAGGGTAGTTGCAATGTAAAGATGGTCGCTATGTGATGTTTTACTGCACTTACATATTTAGCTTTCCAATTTACAATCATTTGGCGCGAAATAGCTAGTCAAGCTATAACTGATGCGCCGTAAACCCAACATGTACAGACTAACCTGTGTCTGCTGCCACCTCCTAATAAAGACCACCCTGTGAATAAAGGCCATTCTTTGAAAAAACATAATAGATTATCTAGAACAAACTGACCTCCGAATAAAGGCTACATGTCAATGAAGGCCATATATTGTCTTTCCCAAGGGTGGTCTTTGTTCACAGGTTTGACTGTATACGTTATGATTGAAATCGCATGTCTGTCTATTACCGCAAACAAAATTAATACGAAAATTTCTTCAAAATACAGCAAATGCGTAATTTCGAAATTAATTCGTTCATTCCACAAAAATAAATTAATAAAGTAGAGTAATGAAGAAACTAGTTTTGTGTAAGCATCAATAGTACACGGTTATGGTGTTCCCATATCGACATTGTTGTCTTTTAACGCCAAATCAGGCTTTTTGTTCACATGTTAATTCGATTGAGAAGACTGACCCGTAAGCTTGGTAAAATTGTAAAATGACATGTTTATGTACCTCCAAAAATAAAAAAATAGTTATCTTAGTGGTTGTAATAGCCTATTATTTGGAGTATTGGATGCCCAGCATCAATTGTAACAAATTATCGTAAAATGGACACGACATAGCGTTAAAGAAATCATTACAGCGTCCAATATTACCATAACATGACAATACATCACATTTACTTTCATCGTTAACTCAGCAAATCAGCAGTTAGGACCATAATTACTTTCCGTCACATTGGAGTTCTTTGTCAGGTCGTTATTTTAACGCCTTTTACGTTTCATGAAAGACGGACCGCACGATGTTGTTATTTGCAACAAATATTTTAATCAACAACTCGAACGGCATTGTAGTTTTTACAATTACATTATTGTATGGACACCAAACTTGTTTTTTTCCTATTTGGAATTCTGCATCTGTAACAAAACCATTCGTTGACAAAATTAATGCATTTTGTGAGAAATAAAGCGACCTTATTATTACAACAGACAAATCGAGTCAGATTAAAAACGCTAGATAAAACGATATATGATGTTGTTAAATACACACAATCAGTTTGATAAATTATTAACAAAAAACTCCCAACATCAGACGAATTGCGGAGTTAATTAGACACTCATGCTATATAAATAGAATCACGCAGTTGTCTCCCTTCACAAAGTAAATTGCCGCTAAAATTATGTACTCTTATTGCCACTAAGCACAGTGAATGGTAGTTGTTCGGTTTTTCTGCACGGAGTAATAACTCCATGAGATCGTCCACATGTAATTACCGATCCCTAGATTTGATTGAAAGTTCTAACTCGTTAGCTTGAACAATTTAACACCAATTACCGAACCAATGAACTCCAAAATTGATGAAGTCCTCGAAAAAACTCCAATTTGAATCAGTTCCATCAGTACTTTGCAATTTAATGAATACCAAATCAGATCAAGGTACCATTTGGTTTTGTTGACAAGTCACCCTGTCTCATTAAAGGGGAAATTATCGGAACTATTATAGAGAAAAATCAAATCAGCATTGACCTAAAATTGTCGAACGATCGTGACGCATTTTTTGAGTAGTTGTTTGGTTAAAGAAGAAAGGACAATGAACTTCAGATGTCGTGGTGATATAAAGATACAATGAACTTCAGATGTCGTGGTGATATAAAGATACAATGAACTTCAGATGTCGTGGTGATATAAACATACAATGAACTTCAGATGTCGTGGTGATATAAAGATACAATGAACTTCAGATGTCGTGGTGATATAAACATACAATGAACTTCAGATGTCGTGGTGATATAAACATACAATGAACTTCAGATGTCGTGGTGATATAAACATACAATGAACTTCAGATGTCGTGGTGATATAAAGATACACACGAGACTTCAGACGAGACTTCAACCTACGTCCGGCGGGTTGTACGGTTTCGTACAAAGAAGATTTAGTCGGCGTTCCAAAAGCTTGTGAAGATCTGTTATGTAAGTATAATCAGGAGCGGATGCAGGATTTTTGGTTGGGGACGTAAAGTTTTTATGTTTATGTTTATGAAGAATATGAACACAGCACATAAGTGACGTTTTCTTTACTTATGCTTGCCGGCTTTTAGAGGGGACACACGCCCGCTCCGCCAAACTAAATCTACGTTTGATACGAAATACATGAAGAGCATGAAAAATTGTATCCTCAGATTGTATCCTCAGATTTTTGACAAATAATGTTTTCTTATTGCTGAATCCAGTCTTGAAGTGTTCAAATAATCTATTTAGGATCGGACCGCTCTTTTTTCTCTCACACTTATGTACAAATTACATTAAGGAATACCGTCAGGTCGCATTTCTCTTGAACAAAAAAACAAGTAATCTTCATATCAAGTTAAACAATTTTGTTGGTAAACATGTCAGTGACCTTTCCAAATTTCAGTTCTTGGCGGTTTCCGTAATCATTTTATCACAGAGCTTGTCATTTATAAACTCTTAACACGCCACAACTAGACATGGCTTTGTCTTTTCGCCAATCATTACACAAATAATTCATTTCTGACACGCCGTTGTTTTGTTAATATATCTTTTATAATCCCTACACGAATAATATGCCGCTTTGATGTATAAGAACAATATGACAAGCCGTGTTCTAATCACTTATGTACTTGATCAGCGTAGTTTAGAATTACACTCGAGAGGTTTGAATGCTGCCTCTGAGAAGCCGGGGATAGTTTTGTTTCGGTTATTTTAAGTAATCACGTTCGTAGACAATAATGGAAGTTCTCAATAACATAGAAGGAAACCTAAAGTTCCTCTTTACTGCGTCACCTAGATGATTGGTCTTATAAATCATTTGAACTCGAGCAAGGGTGAGTCAATGTCTCAAAAGAAAATTTGTTTATAACCTTGAATTCGAGCTGGCTTCGAAATAACATTTTATGCGATGCAATAATTACAGATTAATATGATTAATTGAAGATGTTTAATAATAAAACCCTAAGACATTGACAAATGTATTTTACACAGACAATTTTACATCAATTGCTGATTAGTGCAACAGTTTAATGGGGAATTGTGTTTGTTTTTTGCAGTAGCTTAAAGAGTTTCGTAGAATCTTTCGGTTTTCTAGAATTCATGCACAAGGTCTCTCAATGATAGAAAATGCATCTGAATTTAAGGTTTCATTTGTTTGTCATTAGCAGCAACAGTGCTGCTGCACGAGAAAGAGGAAGAGTAGCGACAGATACAACAGTGGCACACCGAAAGCAGCAATGGCAGTGGCGGCTGCAACAACACCAACAGCAACAGTAACGTAACATCTTGTAATTACATATACTTTGTCATGTGATTCTTAATTCTAATACCTTCCAGGTTATCTTTACAAGATACGTATCAGCTTAAGGAAGTGCAGTGCAATTTTGGTCCTTGAGAATAAAATTTAAGTAGTCGCCATTACTTTTTAACAGAGCAAATACTGCTTTGAATATCTAGAAAGATTTTGGAGGCCGACAGAGAAGTAAATAAACTTACAACGTTTGTGAAACGAGAGAAAAATAGCAAAAAATGCAATATACGTCTTCCATTAAGTTTTTGTAAATACATACTCGCGCAATGTTAAATGCCATATTCCATGACTTAATTACTAAACATGTTTATTAATCAGAAGTTGCCATATTCGATAAATGACTGGCTGAACCTCCGCGACACTAGATTACGGTTGAAGATTGCAGGACAAATTGCAAGGTTATAACTCCTAAATCATACTTCAGCCTAGATAGATTGCGTAATAGTTCGTGTGTCATTTCTAAGATTTCCAATTATACCTGATAAATGAGTTTCCCATAAAGACATTCATAATATTTGTCATATATATATATGATTTAGATGTTCCCATACACAAATTACGTTCCCAATATTCAAGAATTACGTAGTTCAGCTAAAAAAGCCTGTGGGGAATATGCTATTTCTGAAATATCTATATTGGTATATCAAATCACGTGCCATCGGCGGCGAAAAACATACGCTATCATTATGGAGAGCCATATAACATCGAGCAGTGCACAAAACAGTAAATAAATACTTTCCCGTTCACTTATTGTCAACTAATGCAGTATGATAGGCGCTACTATATAAGCTCTGTTCTGTTCATAGTCAAACTTTAAAGATACGCATTTGTGCTATACAGTGGGCGTTTTTGATATATGACAGCGAAATATAAAATGTGTTCTGAAAAAAAAACTGCAAAAATGAAGGCAAACTAGAAATGATCGAGTCGTATATTTGTTCTGTTGTCAACGAACCAATCAGAAATAGCGACGTACAAAGACTGGCAATTAACACGACGCTTCTAAATTACAATAGGCAATTAAAATGATTCATCAATGGTTGTTTGTGTATTATTTAAATAAGATAGCATTTCTAGATTTATTTTGTTCAATAGCTTGTCTGAAAGTGGGAGCCTGGATTTGCGTATTTGGCATTTTTTATCCCACTTTTGTTTATGGCATTTCTTACATGGTTTTACTCCGCTTTATTTACTACCCAAATCATGCGGACATAACAAACATTAACATATCACCAGTATTTAATATTTTTCTTATTTTTTTTTTAAATCGTTTAATGTTATATTGAAAATATTACTGCGCAAATATACGATTCTCTTCATTCATTTTCCTTTTGTAACTCACACCAATGTGTATGCTTGTAGTTTTTTACAGAACTTAAACTAAGGATATGTTGTCATGGATAACCTTTACGCAACAGTTTTCCGTACAATACATACTAATACAAAAAAGACCGATTCAGTATTCTCAGGATGGAGTGTGGTTTGGTAATAATTTTAGAACATACAGTTTCTCGCTTAACATTTGTATTTTACGCCTACAGGGAAAACTGTAAATATACACAGAAAATATAGTGTCAATTGTTAACGTAACTTTTGTTACTTCAAATTAAATACAATTTATCACAGCCGCCATGAATTGACAGTTAAGTGTTCGGTGACCCTCTCCTGAGAATGAAACCAGACACTGTGTATCTAACTTAGGAAGACACTTACTCAAATTGTTCACGAATCTCAATCAAATTCCCATTGAATTTTGTATAGTTGCAATTTAGCAATCTAGCAGTTAGATATATCACTTGTCAAATATTTGCAGGCTTACTTCACAATCAAGACGTGTTGTTTATTTTGCATTAGACTGGCTCATTAAAATGAGACATCATTGACGGTATTGTGTTCGGTTGCTTCGAAGTTGTCATCTGAATCGTCGAATTTTGCCTGACCCTGGGAGGATTCAATGCAGACAGTGACATCCGTAGTTTCCGTATTGCATTTAATCAACCTCAAAATGCAGTAAAATTTGACGCAGAGGCCACTACAATATTAAGATCACCTCATCATAAAAAATACGTTTGAGCTTTTTTCCCAGCATATTTTATATTTTTCCCACATTGACACGAAAATAGTTTTTTGTCTTGTCCCAAAAGTAGTCTAAATATCGATGTTTTACTGAAAGTCATATGATGCATACAATAAAGCACATTATACAGAGACATATGAGTCTGAATATAAGGGTTTTACATAGATTGTTTAAAGAAAAGAAGATTGTTTGAAAGTTTAATGATATATTGTTGGTGTATGATGTTTAGTTTCCCATATAACATTATTGACAGCCTAACTATAGCTGACGTGAAACAAAGAAAATAATCATCAGACGAAACAGAAAGCAATCAACTTCAGAGTGTTATGTGCATTACGGTGCTATGAGACACTTTCACAGATTTTGTCTGAACGCTGCCATTTTTGTCGGCAGTCTTGTGGTGAACGCCATTTGCCATATTTTCCCCTTTGTTGTCAAATGCGCACCGAAGATGATAGAAACATTTGCTTGGAAAACGAACGTGTAACAAATTATTGACGTGTGATATTTTCCCAAATTTTTTGATCAATTTCGCAACGCACAAGATTCGTAGATTTCCATAAAACACATGAAGGGCGATGCATTAAGTACATGTAAGCCATTTCCTAGTTTTATTATTGTTATTATTATGCATTTATGCATTTATTATTTTATTTGGTCCGTCATCGTTGACTTTTTGCAGATTAACTCAGTGAATCAGAGTTCGTTTGTCTTTCAAGCATGTAGTTCAACACATAAAAGAAGTCTCTTGAATTCCTTTGCGTGAATAGGAAAAAAACTTGAGTTAATAGTGAACAGTTTACATAGAATTAGGTTCTGCGATCAATTCATTCAGGTACATACGATATTGTTTCCAAATGCACAAAATGTACAAATGCGCGATGCAAGTTTATTTCTAACGCATATTTGGAATACCACACACCGATAAATGCTCGATAATATTGCTGCCTGAACACAAATAAAGGCATGCTTCTATACAAGATCTAAGATCCTGATTCTTCAAGGTTAGTCATAATTATATTTGTATTATTATCATTAAAAACAATAATTTGTCAAAATACCCCCACGAGCCGTAGCAAAGACCATAATCTAGAGATATTCATGGCGACAATGTAAATGATAAAAGACATGAGGCTCCATTCACGATCAAAATACATATTAATTCGAATATCGAATACCTATGCAATAAATATTAGAAAATGATTCCAGGGGGGAAACACATACAGTGTACACAAAAAAACCCTACTTTCCAAATTACTACCGTCCACGAAACCCACTTTACACATAGGGCTGTATAAAATAGATAATGATCCGTAACAAAACTACAGGGGTTTAAACTAGTTTTGTGCACCCAATCTCACACATACCCATGGAGAAACATAATTATAACATTGCATTGATTAATAACCTTATTCGAAAGTCGGCAAAGCTGTCCACTTCTCGAAAGACATATCACAACGCAAATGTCACACCAGTTAACGCTAAATGAGTCTTCCGTTCATACTTTTATGTATTTTTATATCTTCAACGTGTTACGGATGGTTTACATTTCACGCGTCATTAACTCATTAGAGTCATATCCGTACTTCACAAATACTGACTGTATTACCAAAGCCTTTTTATGTGATCCTATATTTCGTGCCGTCTCTGTATGGAATATATTTCTGTTCCCCGTCGGGATTGTAAAATGTCCTACCGGAAATTAAAAGTTCTCGACTGAAGAACACATCCGTATGGAAGGATTTATTAAATTTGGAGGCACAAAAATCAGATTTATAAGCGGATTACAGCATAAAACCACGAGTTTCGTCACTCATATTGTTTTGATACACGGTTGTCAGACATACATAAAGACATAGATATTTGAACGGTAGTTTAGGGAGTTGGTAATATGTGTCGCATTATTTCTTACGGAAGCGTCATTTTCTCTTTCTGTAGTCGCTGTGGGATGTTTTACTCCTTAATCACGCACGTTCGCACACACGCACATGCGTAGCTGATGGATCCATCCCCTTGGATGTTCCGGTTTGAGAAACCTCTACACATTACTTTTATCCAATTCTATTCATCTCAGTTGCTCTGGTTTCGTTTATATTTTGATGCGTTTCTTCCCTTATTTCGGGTCCTTTAAGTTACCCATCCCACAAATCGGATAATTTGTTGACCTTGTGAATCAATGTCGATTAGAAACGTGCTTAATGAAGCATTTGAGGTTACACCATCTTTGAATTTATCAACGTTACTTTAACTTCGAACACACCTCAACTAGTATCTTTGACATAAATTAACGGTTCGTGTTTCTAGTACAAAATATAAAATCGTGATAACTTGAATTTGAATCTCACGAATTAGTTTACAAGAAAATGGTAAAATTTAATACAAATGCACATAGTGATTTTGTTTATTTTTGTATGTAAGTATGTAAAGCTGTCAGTATCTGAAACGGCATTGGTGACATAAGTTTGTACTGAATTTAATAGGTTAGATTTATGTTTGCTTATCAAACCACAATTCTGATTGGTACCCTTTTAAATGAAGTAATTTATATTCCAGTGTAGTTAGTATGCGCACAATATTCTTTTATATTTTTTTCCCAATGTGACAAATTTTACCAGATACTAGGTTATTAGACAAATTATACGAGTGAACGATCTATGAGCAGTGAAGGAGGCAGTCTATGTTGTCCAATTAATCGCGACAGTTAAAAGTTTTCACTTAGTTCGGTGAAATCCGTGAAGTAATGACTGCAATTAAGTAGGCGAATATTCCCAAGGACTGTGAGCTTCTAGTCTCAAAACAGAAGCTGTATAAATGGTGTGAAAATTGTGTTTGTTTAACAAGAAGTAGTAAGTGTATAGAATTTGCCTAGGATCTATTTGATACATTTTTCATCTACTTATTTTAAAAAGAGTGTCGTACTGTCCTTTACCAATTACATCTTGTGGATTGGACAATATGTGTTTAACTTAGAGGAAGGACTAGGTCTTTTCATCATTTTTTACCGAATTGGCGGCCATAATACTGTGTTTTGGGGGCGATTTTGCTGGTCTCCGGACTTGGTCATGTTACTTTGCCTGTAAATATTTTAATTAAGCCTGTTGAAGATTGAACGGGAATTATTACCATCATTATATACACTATTTGATCCGCGATGGCATAATAAAACTTAAATTTATAGTTTTAATTTATACTTCCTATCTGTAAGTCAAAAATGGTTTCCTCTATTATTCCTCAAAACTACAGGGTCGGTATGTCCGCAGAACTTTTTTCAAATATGTCTTTTAGTTCGGGGATATACTTCATAATTATGAAAACGAAATAGGGGCGAGACAGGTAAACGTTCAAGGTTCAGCAGAAACCAGGAACTGTTATGTTTAAAATATTTTGGGAGATACATTTATTCGTCTGTTAGTCGAGCTATTTTACATGATGCATCTTTGGCAGTTGATTCGTGACATGAAGATGTATGGCGGCGATATCGTTTGTAATGAAAACATCTTTTAAACTGGAAAGACAGATGCGTCTGGTCGATTATACATTTTTAAAAATGTTCTTCTCATACTAATGTATATTTATAAATAATTCGATCAATTAAATATCCATTTTCTGTCAGTTTTATGAAGTAAAATATTTATATTGCGCTGTGGCCTAGACTAATCTGTTATATACGTCTCGAATGGTTTATAATCATGCGGTGTTTATAAACACATTGCAATCAATGACTCTCCATTTTACAAGCCTGTAAGTAGTCCTGACTTTAAGATTAATGCAACGGTCAGTGGTTTAACAAATGTGTAGACAATTCAATGAATTCCCAAGAAGTGCATTAGGCCAAAATGTCCACTTTGTTACCATTTGTATTGTTGGTTTATCAGCACATCTCAGCACTAACACTGAATTTGGTTGTTAAATAAGTAATATTTAACTGTTACTTACAAATTGGAAATGATGATTGTCAAGATGTGAATGTACAAAGTATATTTGAAACAGAACACAAACGACTGAATCGATCAATTTTCAGACAAAGCGCATCCGGAGCACCTTGCACCAGCCACGTTTTTGCAAGGTGAAAGGCGCGATGTGTTCCGGTTGTGATTATTATGTGATTATTACGATGAGGGTCTAGGAACACTCATATAATGGTGCTTTTAGACTTGACATGTGACAATAAACCATTTCGTCTGTAATTGCCAGAAGAGATGTTA
This sequence comes from Lutraria rhynchaena, assembly GCA_008271625.1. NCBI lineage: Eukaryota > Metazoa > Mollusca > Bivalvia > Venerida > Mactridae > Lutraria > Lutraria rhynchaena. Next base: position 1,597,182 of record VIBL01000059.1, read on the forward strand.
TTTTACCACATTTTAGACTCAGCTATTTCATTAGTTATTTATTTTGACGGTTTAATTTCACAAGGGAAAATGTTCATTCACATCGGAATAAGATTCTTTAGTGAATCACCGTTCATGGCTGGCGCAGATAAGTACAATTGCAGTTCCCATAACTTTTAGAAAACAGATTTTATAAAGACTAATCGATATTTGCATAATAGTCTCATTTACAGTTATTGCAGTCAAACGGTTCATTTATGAAGAAGCATCTTAATTTAAGTTCAGGAAAAGAACGTTTTTTACATGATTCTGTTCATCAGGGAAAACATACAGCTTCCCTTAAAGATTATGTTTAACTTTGACATTCAATACCGCAAATATATACAAGTTTTCAATTGTTAAAGTTACTTTTGTTACTTCAAATTATATATAATTTATCAAAGACGCCATGAATTGACAGTTAAATGTTCGGTGACAGTCTCCTGAGAATTAAACCAGACACTCCGTATCTAACTTAGAAAGACAATTATTCAAAATATCAACGAACCTCAATCAAATTCCTACTGAATTTTGTATAGCTCAAAATTTGTCATCTTAAGATAAAATATATTACTTGTCCCATGTCACTTGTCATATTTTTGTTTTTCCTGGGGATAAGTATGAAAACTAGATCAACACACCGTTGCCACAGACCGTTCCACGGCAGTACCCTCGCGACACTGTGTTTTGTCCTCCATTTTTGTATGGTCCTATGTGTTGGATGAGATATAGGTTGGATGATTTGGTGAAATGTAGTATTTTGGAAAAGGTGGATTGTTTTGAGAGTGTTTTTAAAGGAATCCTTGTCTTCTCCATTGTTAAGTATCCTGCCGAAAATGCGGATTTCTTCCTGCCCAATTCTTATTCGATTGTGCTAGTCATACGATGTTTTAGTGTAAAGTGGCCAAATAAAATAGTAATTTAAACTTAATTTCGTTACCTTGCAGGAGGTTAGAATAAGCAAATCACACAATTGTCATATCGTAAGTTTGTGTACGTAATAATTGATTTACACAGAGAGGACTTGAATGTTGTTTAATGTGAATACATCCACTCATGCGGGTATATGGATCTCGGTATAAACCATGTCACCATATATCTGTTAGTATACCCCCTGTTATCATCGTCTGTTCGTTTCGGTAAGTCTTATTTCCAGATGTTCAAGCTAAAATGGTGCAATTTTACCAATGTCACGATCTTTACCTTTAAAAAGACTCATACCAAGACATTATCATGCGCTTAATCATCCAGCACAAACCTGTTACTGTGTATTTTAACTTGCTGTGCTCTTCAACGGAAACCAATAACAGCGGACACAAAATCTGGCATTACATGGGGCCAGCACAATATGTATTTCTTACAAAATGATGCCCAGGTTGATTCGGTGTCTTGTGACATTCTCAGAGAAAGCTAGATAGTCCCATAAATATTGCCGTGAGGTACCTTGAGGTATCCCAGACGGTTTCAACATTAATATTACACGCTGTCGACGTACAAGATTGTAAATGTAAAACAAATGGAAGACATTGAGTGAAAACGATAAGCATATTGCGTGATAACTCCGTCTGAATACCTTGTTATTATTTTCAGATCGAATCAGTGTCTTGAATTTTATGATATTACAATATCACATTCCCTGCACCTATCCTGTCGAAATGGTTTGGAAATCTTATGCATAATTCTGGAAAATGAACGCACAACATACTATCAATGACAACCTCGATTACCAAGATGGAATCGGGAAAGCAAATAACAAAAATAAAAATAAAAAATTTCTGTGTATTAAGCAGTCATTTTTCAGTTTAATTATTGTTCCAATACCTTTAACACTACACGAAAATACGAATCTATTTTTTGATTTCTTTACACTTTGTCGGTGGTATGAGCATCATCGATATAGTAAAAATATGCCAACAAATATTTCTCTAAACAATTACGCACAAAGATTTTTTAGCGCCTTCTATTGTTCTTGTTCTATGCCCAGAATGTGGCTAACATGGCAGGTCCAATGCATTGAATAAAACCATTGTAGATTTGGCTGCATATTGACTGCTCCAAATCGGTGTTACATGTACCTATGGTGTGCTATGTTTTCGTTTAGTATTTGTTTGTTAGTAACAGCCGTTTTTCTACGTATTTGGTTATCGGATTAGGAGTTTGAATTCGTCACGTGTAGCATTTTCTGGGATTCCACTTCTGTTTTGTGGTATATGTACTTCCCAGTAGTTCTGACCGTCAAAGTTTGATTGATTAAAAACGCTAACTATCAGGGAAGAATTGTATGAGGAACAATGGATGCAATATACACTACGTTGACCTATTCATTCAGACTTATTTACTAGCATTTAGAGTGGAATCTCAATATATAAAGCCACAAATCTGCATATTCAATATTTATGTCCTATTACAGGAAGTGTTAGCATTGTTAACGTACAAAGCACACCAAATTGTACCGGCAATATGACTGGTACAAGAACGATTTGTTGGTCAAAGGATATTCACCCAGTTCATGATCAAATTGCATTTTAAGGTTAATCTACTTCTATCTCCTTTATCTAAGATCAGATAAAAATATTTCATGAACCAACTTATGAACTCGCTAAACTTTGACCTATACTAAAGATTTTATGAGTGAAAAAGGACATTTTTATTATATTATTCATGTTAAATTACACATGAAATAAAAAAACTCGTACCCGATTTTGTGTGCAAGTTGGTTTAATTGAAAAAGCATTAATCAACACAAAAGCCTCTTGGTGGATAGGAAACAATTACGTCAGTGCCAGTCATCCTAACTCCAATTTCATCATGTTCTTGCATTGATTCTTCGGTATCTTACAAGCGTCACGTACACCGAAAGCCTCATAATTTGGCACAAGAAATGCCATATAATGCACTACTAATTGCGCTATTGCATGGATCATTTCCTCACGCAATTTCAACACTAAGCATCCATTCAGGAAAGAGTCGTCCGGCAGTTCGTGGATATTTATAGCCTCTGGCTTTCTTTATTTGTGAATTTTTCTTATTTTTTATAAATAAACTCTTTGGTACAAGTTCAGTGTCTAATGTATGTTTAGAACGTAGCATTAGGAAGAGAACAACGTTAACTTGTTCTGTTGAATGATGAATAAAAATATTGTACATATCCCATTTGTAATGTAGATATGAAAATAATTTTATAACAAAACAAGTGCAATAATCTCGTCTTCCCTCTAAACCTGCCAAACCAACACCCACCCATAACATAGAAACATAAAGATAAGGAACAAAACACAAGGTCCCCGAGGTATTCCGTCTTTGAATGGTCTGTGGCAAAGTTACAAGGGTCTAAACTGGTTCCACAAGCCCAACGTCACAATTACTCCAAGGAAACAAAATTAAATACACGAATAAATAAACGTCAGATTCAAAAATGGAAGACAACGCAGTATACAGCAAACACATGTAACAAGTTGATTGCTCGCGTTCTGTTTAATTTATAATAATACCAAACGCAGATTTTCACCTCTCAGATATAACAAGAATCACTTTGAGAGATCTGCGTTGTTCATTGAGGTGTTCATAATTAGTTCCGAGACAGTAAGTCAATGTTTTTAGCTTACAATTTGCACTAATGGTTAATAAACAAACTTAAATGTTTAAAATTTGTTCTACAGTGATTTTTCTGCTGGTTATGACCCGTTTGATACTTTAACGTACCACCAGAGCGTCAATGGAAAACCAAAACACTTTCAGGTAAAGAAAGATTTATATATATACGATCACCTTATTATAGTCTAAGACAAACAGTTTATCAACTTTAATAAAATCACAGATTGCATAAATTGTGTGTATGATATCTTCAATAATATTTTAATCAATGTTATAAGAAAAACAAATAGGCAAGCCAATAGGAGATATTAAATACGGTAAATGTCAATGGAAAAGCGTATCTGCACCAAACATCAATATTACTAACACCGTTTCCTTGTTCCGGATTGCCTCGTTCTCGGAGTTTTGATCTATATTGTAGATTTCCGGTCAAACATTTTAAGAACAAATGGCGGAATGAATTACTATTATGTCTCTTTCTAGATCTGGAATGCGATGCTATATTTCTTGTGGAACAACTTGTCATTGGCATAGAGCGTCCATTTACTTCCTGAAATGACAGATAAGTATTTATGAAAAAACTAGTGGAACTAAACACAATTACGTAATTTTCATAATAAATTGCAAGTTAGACATTTTGAACAATGGAACAGTGTAGATAAATGGTATCGTAAACATATATGTGTAGATGTACTTATTCCCAATTTAGCCCAAAGAAAATCTCTGAAACTGTATTAACAAATAATTACTCGCCTCGCTTAGGTTCCATTCAAAAGAATATGATCAATTCAAAATGAAGAATAAAAACCTTTATGATGGAAAAGATCATTATTTAAAGTCTCCGAGCCTTGTTTAACGCGGGATATGTCTAGTATTAGATGCCATGTATTTGTCCTATTAGCCAATGCAATGTTAATTAAATTGTGTATGAAGGCAGTCAGCTTGACCATGAAATATTTAAAGCATTTTTCTGGGATGTCGTCCTGCATTCGTTAACATTCACAAGCGAATGATTTCATTTTTAATCCAAACAATTTAAATTTTCTATTAACAGTTCAAGAATTTGATACAAAAAGGAATATCCAAGCATTGACAATGCTACCTCGTAGGAAATGTAAAAACTTGTGTAATAGAGAGCGAGACACTGTGGAGAAATGTTGTTTCATATGGACAGGTTTTTTGTCAAAGATGTCGTCCTAATGATGGAGTCATATTGTCGAACTCTATTTGTTATATGTACCATATTTAAGAAGAGTGAGAGACTTATTTTTGGATCAAAACGTTTAAACAAACCTGACAACTTGTCTTTTGACACACGCTAACGTTTTAGCTCTCAATTCAAATTTCCATATCTTACAGAGAAAGTACATTCCATGTGAGAAAACAGGCGGAACCCAGCACAATATTAAGCATGTCTTGTCAGATCAGATATTTGGACTTAATCTATATTGTGAATTACATTAATCAACAGAGTAAATTGACATATTCCCTTAGATAAAACTTCCCACGGACCGTCTCAAGACCTATTAAGGTTATTTATTTTTCATTTTTTGACAAGTTTACGAATATCAATAAGCAAAAGAAATAAAATGTTGTCACAGTTCTTTATAGAACCTATTACATGTTCATAGAACTAAACCACTAGGAGTATGATAAATAGATCGAATATACATCCATGTAAGTGATATATATGAACTTGCACATAAATCAATCTAATTGATCAATTGAGCATCATTGTACGGATACAAGTATGTAATAACATGCTACAATGCGTATTCTTTTGTTGTGAACAGCATTCACTAATGTGGTTCTGGGCATCCGTCTTAAACAGACAGAATATATTCGCTATTGAATGTCCAATCACTATCAGCGACAATAGGTTGTCAAATGTCACATTGTATGACAACGGACCAATACAATGAACTGGGGAGGAATGAACTGTACAATGGTAACGAAAGCACTAGATTAGGAAGTGTGGCATAAGAACTTCATACTTTCCGCTAACGCGACCGACACTATTTTTTTCAATTTTGAATTTTTCGATTTGGTCAATATTTTTCTTGACAACATTTTCACTTTCATGTAAATTTTATCACAGATCTACAAATGTTTTTGAAAAAAATATTGCCAGCCTACCGACCTCTATATTTTTACTTATTTTATTTTTATTATTGTTATTGGGAAAACAGGAACTTTTTAACCCCATGTATAACTTACCGTCGGCTGATATAGATAAACTCTCACTGATGGATTCGCTGTTTGATCAGTGCTTGTACCTGCTGTTTCCTCAGCCTCGTCATCTGAATCTCGGCCTGCTTCCATAGCTAAAACCTGCCGACAAGATATATTAACTTCTTAACCCTTTGCCTCATAAGCATATTTTGCAAATATCCAAAACATCAATTTATTCAGGAAAATTGGGTTATTTATTGTGGCAAAAGAAACCATTGTTTATTACAATGGCTTCTTTTGCCACAATGTTTTCAAAGTCGTCTGCTTCAGATGCGGGGAAATGCGGTATTATGAGTCAAAGGGAACTTATATTATTAGTCCAGAATGTTAAAAAACATAAACTATCTGAAAACAGTTCGCATATCATCAAAAGCACACACATAGTTCAAGCATTCTAAGTCTGGCATATGTGTGGTATCACAAGCTTATCTTTTTATAAATACATGTGTTTTAAAATTTAAAATCTTGTCATTCTTTGTTCGAAATGGAAAAAAAATCTACATCTTAATCTATTTTTATTTTCAAACTAGCTGTGTAATTAAAAGCAATATACACACCATTGACATGTTATGTATGTTGGGATATTGTCATGTTATCTAAGATTTGTCAGTTAAACGAGACACTGGTAAGTAACACAAACAACACACTAACAAATATGATATGGTCATTTGATTTGGAGACACTAAGATTACGGTCACGTGTACGTGATACACGAGAGTTTTTCAGTATTCAGCCAACTTACTGATCTTTTACTTAATCAAGTATATCTTACATTATCACGATTAGGTTCATAACTACCGATATTCTTGTTTGCGAAAACATGAAAAACAAAACGGTTAAAAAGTTAGAACCGGGGACGATAAGCCGAAAAGTAGATTTTGTGATTTAGTGGAAATGTTTATGTTTTTCAACAAATTCAGCAAACGTAATGGACAGTATCAGACTGGGAGAAACAACAGACTTATTTTATTTACAAAACTCGCTGGTTTCCACTCACCCGACAAACCCTAGACTTTTTATCGGTTCCAGTTATTTTTTCTTCCTATATTTCATTTCGTATTAACAAATTTTCCGAATTTTGAAAACAATAGTTCTGCCGACCTTACAATCCTCTAAATGTTTGGGGGATGTTAGTAGAAACGAAGAATTTATTTACTTTGTCCTCATTACCTTCGTAAAATAGTTCACCGCGGCATATTCAATCATAGCAGCCATCTCATACACAACACATACATTTAGGTACGTATCTAATGCTGTAGCATACGATACTCTTGGTAGACCTTCTCGAACAGTCATTCCTATACCAGCTGTTGCTAAAATAGTTGTCACCCCTGTAGAAAAAATAGATATTAACAATAAAATGGATGGTAATAGAATATCGTTAATTCCAGCAATATAGTATTGATACAGCCGCCTGAGCTTGGGGAGGAAAATCCAAAAAAATAAGGATTGGTGGAAGTCTAATTTAGCCTTAACCAAATTCTGAACAAAGTAATTGAGAAATCAGATCAAGACAAATACGTCTCTGATTAAACACATTTAAACGCATCTTTCAATTAATCCCTTTTATCAATCCATGGAACTGTTTTGATTCTTAATATCATTTTTGCTCCACTGACAATTCTGGTTATGACGAGAAATCGAAAGCATTACATGCATGCACAACCGCCATTGTTTGTCTGTTGTTTAAAAATATTGGAAATGAAAATCCCTTCATTTATTCTCGGTGATAAAACATTATCGTCCGTCGTGTATGTGTTTTACTTTGTTGTATTTATCAAACACTTCTTCGTCTGTTGCTGACTCAAATTGCCTTCATATCAGTTGGGAATAATTTATGGCCTAATTGTCGTTTTTAAATCGAGCGAAACTGATCTGACACATATCCGTTCTTGGATGATATGGGTTCATGAAATGAGCCACGATTTATCAAATAAGCAACAGAAATATTAGAATCAAACGGCATAGAGTGGAACCACAATCAGAATTAGATATGACAAGCACATTTTCTCTCAGTTAATTATGTACCCAATATTTGACAAGTGTATGAGTCCCCAATATTACCGTCTTAAGACAACTCTATCAATCTCAACATGGATGCGATAAATCAGGTACTACATGAAACACCAAAATGACAGCCTAACTATTTCCCCATCTAGTTATAAGAATATTTTGATCAATACGAATAACTGTGAAGGCGTACTGCATGAGTCTATCAAATCTAAGAAATTAGGCAGGAAATAAAATATTGTCCGTCTTTTGTAACAATGCAACACCTCAACTCCATCCGTTAAAATTCAATAGGTTGATGGGCTTTGGATCTGGTGGTGTTTTAGGGAGGGTGGGATATTTTGTACGATGTTGTTTCTGAGAGTCCTCTTTATATATAAATAATTAAAATAAACCTCGATATCATTACCACCATTGATAAACAAATAAGGGTCATAATCTTAATTGGTCTCATTATCAAGTTAAGATATGAACAAGATATTGACAAACTAATCTGAACATATATGACCGTCAAAGCGAGCCTTTCTTAATGCAAAAAGGTCTTCAAGTGAAGTATAATTTTATTGCAACTTTATGATCTAAAAATACAGACAGGTGTAGATATCCTAATCTTTCGGAATTGAGGGGTAACTTCCGACGGAATAAAGCATTGTTGCCAATATTATGTCAGAGTTCGAGTCAAGAACAAAGTTTATTTTCCTCAGGTCTTAATAGAAGATATACTTAAATACTACGTCCACCGCTATCGTTGAAGAAGAAAGTGTGACTTAAGGTTTCAAAACGTTGTATAAAGCCTCTAAACACAGACGGTTGGGAGTACTTTGGATGAATTGCTGTTCAAAACGAAAGTACTTACATTAACAAGAAGTATTAATATAGTTAATGGTGAAGGTGACTTGCCATTTCCCGCCCTCGTCACTTTTTGTAATTACTATACTCAATGAACTTTTGTCAGCCGTGGACATCATTACCGAAAAAAACTCCAGGTTTACATTTAAGTACCTCTGGCCTCATTATCGTTATAACAACTCTTATGGTTATATTCTAACGCGGACATTCAATGCCAAGATATCACGTACAAAGATGTAAGCCAGTACACATGAACTCGTAAGAATCACTAAAAATGTCTGGTCCCTGTAAATTGATATTAATTGTATTAGAAATAAATTGAAGAATTTGGAAAAAATACAACGCTGAATACAAACTACAAATTTAAAAGAGAAAATATGATTAAACTTAAAACCGTGTTTTGTATCCGTCAAAATGAAATGATTGGCGTATGGTTGCAGCAAAGAACTATAAATTATAATTGCAACTGTTAGAAACATCGAACATACAAACACTATGTCAGTATTAAACAATCAAACGTCTTCATCTATGTTCGCAAAGGACAGCAAAAGGTCAAACGTACAGACCATTAACAAACTACAACGCAAAAAACGGGGATAACAAAAACCTGACACTCTCTTAGAAAAAGAGAAAAATATCATTTATGGACACCAGTAAACAATCTTCTAAAGAATCCAATTGACTGGTTTCCTTGATTTTGTTTGTTTCTGTGTGAATCAAATACCGTTTGAGCGACTATTATTTGAAGAAGCGAACGGGATACAGACAAGGTGACGCCTTAGAAAATTAAGCAATCTGTATTCGGAATGTTTTCTGACACGTCGACTGACGTTTGTGATGGAATCAACCGTACCCTTTTTATGTGATTGAAATTGAAAAACGCGAATATAAAACAGTGGCCAAAGATATTAAGTTGCCTCTGGATGGTAATAAAAGTTGGGACGAAAACAATTGTTCTGATTGTAACTCAATATTCGTAAGATTTTCTATTGTGAATTACACCCATATCTCACAAAAAATGTTTGTGTTATTTTAAACAGATGGCAAGGTGATAAAAACAAATTGAAGCAATGAAGTATAATGGATAAGATCACAGAAGTCTTAAACATCATGAACATACGAAGATCTTAAAAGTGTCTTTGTACCAATATATAAATAAAAAGTTAAGTTGCGAGTATAATGCTTTTTAACATGTTCTCAAACTGTAGAGAAAATACAAATTCTTATACCAGTAATTATTTTATTTATTTCGGAGGAGTAAGTTACTGTAATTTATACAGGAACACGGAATAGACTCTTAATATAAATATAATGAAAAAAATCTAAAAAACTGAAATTGCAAGAAAGTAATTTGGTAACATTTCCTATTTCTTTTCATGTGAACGGTTTAAAATCACGTTCGCTATACAAGTAGTATTTGGAGGTATGTTACAAATGCACGCTTCGAAAAATGAATCTGTGAGCTCTGAGGACACTAGAAAGAAACATAAATACATATTGCAGGAGACATAACATTCTTGTGGTCATTAAATCTGGTGAGTACACAATTAGAACGATCGTTAGATTTCCACCGGAGCGATTAATGATGACATGACGGGATACCAGTAGATGGAACTTCAACTTGATGAAATGCTCCTCGAGATTATTCCGTAATTTTTATCTCTTTTCCAAGATCCCAAACACATCTCGGTTCTATTTTAAACTCTTAGATGGAAGCATAAATTGCATTACTGGCTATCTGAAGACACAAATTACATCATAGAGCTGTAAACCAACCCAAAGTGGAATCAAATTTATCGAGAAACTTTCAATAAGAAACAAAATAAGATGTGATGATAAAACACACGCTACAGCCGCGGAAGTCGTAGGGAAATGTATTAATATCTAATGCTTTATAAGAGACAGGACCGACCAGTAATCTGTCTAAAAGTACACGATATCGTCAAACTTAAAGGTAAGCTGATGCGTACAGTCAATGATCCTATTCTGATTGAGAGAAACAATATCAATGAGACGAGAGTCGGGACACGTTTAGGAGATAATTATGGAGATTTGTGATGTTGAGTAATATGAAACTCCGAACTAACACGTTTATAACACGAACAAAGTGATGCCCACACACCGTTTTTTGCGGTCATAAAGTGAATACAACAAATGAGAAATCATATTGTCATTGTCTACGGAATGTTTTACCTGCTATTTGCGCAAGTGAGAAGTGATGCCCACATTTATAAAAATGGACCCACTAAAGAACACAGGTAACATGGTATAAAATGATCACAGCGACTAGGTATGTATTAAACGTGGAAGCAAAACGAGAAACCAGAAATGAGCTAACAAAATAGAATTGAACGAATTAAGAACTTAAATAAGGACTTGTTGGAAATGACGGGTTGTGTCCACTGACCCCGTCAGACATGATATATTGCTCTTCGACGATATATATTTTATACTGAATAACAAAAAGAAACTTCCGATAACTTCGTTTAAATACGGGCTGGTGTAAACAAACAATAACATAATAGTGTTATACATGCATTTAAAAATGGTTCTACAGTGCATTATTTGGTACGAACATATGACCATACGTTTAAAGATAAATTCAGGAATTTGAATCAAAAGAGTCCAAATATAAAATAACACCCAACATCGAGTGTGACCACCTCTTGAATTTGTGACTTCAGTGCATCGCTGACGCATATAATTGATTATGTCGATTCTTTCCTGTGGAATTTCGCATGCAGTAAATGCGTACCCGACCATCAATACGTTGTAACGAAAACGGGTCTTATTCGAGGATAAAACTGCATTCCGGCGTCGTGACGATTTGCAACCAAAGTATCGACATCGCTTTAATAGACATGGCGTGTTGGCAGCAGTAGCAGATTGGAATTGATTGCGCAAATGTGTTATGACGATATGCCAGTCGTGACTATGCGTCACAAGGCGTGGACGTCCGTGACGTGGTAAACCTAAGATCTCTTATAGCTCTCGACTTTTTCTGAGAACATTCCGACATCAAGCATGCCGATTTCACGTTCACGTAAAAATCTTGGAATTTTAAAATGCTACAACACTGTCTGTAAAACTACTGAATAATTATGGTTGAATACCACGCTCCAGGAGCACACTCAACCATGCATGCGCGTGCAAATCATATTTCACGTTGTCAGTTTCACTAGTATGCAAACAAATGCTGAAATCGTTAAATCCTGGACAGCCCATGCCTAGGCCGATACTATATATTAATTTTATCACATGACGAATTTTCAACACAACACATTATAATTATATACAAATCAGAAGTTTCTTTTTTTCGTCAGTGTATAATACACAACAAAAAAAGCAGACGACAACAAAAACAAAGCCGCTAACGAGCCTGAAATATGGCGAACTGAACTGACATGTGTAGAGTTGTGATTATTTTGCATTAATAAATATAATACCTAGAAGAACTCGTGCTGGTGCAGCATCACGATTAATCCAGAACGAGACCCACGAAAGACACGTGATCAGACCGCAGGGGAGGTAAGTCTGTAGTACAAAGAATCCAAGATGGCGTTCGAAATAAATGAACACTTTGAGGACGGAAAATGATCCTGAAAAGCGTAAATATATCGTGAAATAATAATTCGGCTAAATTATACAATTATATAATTACTACAATTACGCACGAGTGAAACCCTTGCAGAAAGGCAACCTCAATCCTTACGTACGTAAATTTTCTAAGGAGATTAAGATAGATGTTAAGTGTTTCGAAGATTCATGTAGACATCTCAATACAAATCGTTCCCTTTTTCTCGACATGATTATTACATTAATTGTACATTGGTATCGTCGCGTAAAGTACAGAAATGCGCTACTTCCGAAGACAACCGTTATCAGCAAGCACTTAATTAAAACCAGAAGATCGCTACAGGGTACCAGTTGGGTCTGATTTCTGATAACTGTTTAACAAATGATATGTTCCAAACCACTTAGGATATTCGATGGAAGACATATGATTTATGTAATTCTTATTTATTGATGAATTTCCTCTGAACAATGCTGACTCTCATCCGACGATATAGTCTTAAACTACAGTGCAACCTCTCCAAAGCAACACCTTTGGGAGAAGCACAATTATGTTGTTATTGAGAGGTTGTTGCTCTAGAGAGGTAATATTGATAGTTAAAACGTACAGTGTTAAAATCATGCTATTGTTGAAGGAAGGTTGTTGCTCAAGAGAGGTTGCACTGTAATTAAGAGCAGGTTAAGAGGACAGATTTGTATTTTGAACTCCGCTTTAGCACGGTATTCAAGTTGGTCAAGATTTAGCTTTGTCTGTGAATTATTTGGATTCATATTTGTCCATGAGAATAATGATACAGTTCTGTCATATCTACAAAAAATTATTTCTCCTTCCATGCATATGTCCGATTTGCCCATTGCCCTTACAAATATATGGTGATTACGATCTTGGTAAAATATAGTATTAACAGAGTACGATTAATAAGTTAATATTTGCCATCTATTAACAAACTATTCAGATGTATTAGTTTCTGACAAAACAATGAAATATCTTATTTCTAAATACAGTCAAACCTGTTTGCAGCCGCCATTTCAGGATTAAGGGCACCCTGTAAATAAAGGCCATTCTTTGAAAAAACGTCATTTGTCATTGGTCAATTGATCATTTAGAATAAACTGACTTCCGGGAAAGGCATTCTGTCAATGATTACTACATTTTGTCTTTCCCAAGGATGGCCTTGGCTCACAGGTTTGTCTGCATAAATACGTATCTGGAGTCCGGCAAAATGCAATGTTGTCATCTATTACATACACGAAAAAAAATCCCGTTACTTTCCAGTATTTTAATGAGTACTTACCTAACGGAGATTTTTCTGTATGGTTACTAGACTCTACAGCCATAAGATCAAACTGAGCAAGACGGACATCTTTATTTACTTCAACAGATATATCGTTCCCATACTTCCATAAATATACGATATCATTGGTTGTATATCCGTCTAAAAAAGTGATAGAAAATATTGTTGTTGTAACAACATAACAATAATCGATGTATTCATTCAGAATGTAATATAAACGGACGATAGACGAGTGATACAATGGGACAATGACCGTCTTACTAATACAAACGTTAACCCTTTGCCTCATAAGCATACTTACTCTTCCAAATTCAGAGCAAAAATACAAAACATCAATTTATTTAAGAAAATTGGATTATTTCTATATGACAGTGTGGAAAATAAGACGTTTAAAGGAAGACGTTTAGAATCTTGTCAATTTTTTACAACCCGAAACTAAGACGTCGCGGTTACACGTGTATAATCCGTAAGGAAATTATAGACTGTCAACGACACTGATTTAAAAATGGAAATTGGAAAAATGGAATTAGACAAATCGAAAATATATGAAGCACTATCATATTAAAAATGATAAATTTCTGCACGTTTTCTAAAATATATTTAATGAATATAAGCTACTTACAGCTGCCTAAAACAAGAGAACAAACAGGTCTATCCATAGGGTATAGATTTAATTTCATTGGACAAGCTGCTTTGACCGTTAGCCTGCGAATTCATAAGAATAAGAATTTTTTTATATATGATCTTTGTCATAAATGATTACTATAATAATAAAAAGAATTACATCGTAATTCTGGCTAAATTCTCAACGTCGCTTATGATAACATGTTTCAATGAATAAATCAATGTTTCGGTTCTTAATAAATATCCGATGAATGTTTCCTGTGAATGAAGCTCTGTTGTTTGTCAGCAACACCGATATTGCTTTTGTATAAATGGTGTTCTTTCCACTCACATTATAAATAATTACAACAATAAAATCATGACAACATCACGAGATGCTAATGTAATAACGCAAACCGATGTTTAAAATGCGTGACTTCTGACCATTGCGTGAATGCTTGGAAATTGAAAATGTCTGCGGTAATCCTCAATTCAAGGATCCGAAAGTAAGTTGCACCGAAGTAAGTTGTGAGAGGGTAGACGTTATGAAAGTCACTTTTATTGTAACACTGATCTTGCATTGAAAATAACGAAGAGTTAATGGGAATGAAACAATTCATACCAACACGGAACACGTTATGAATGTTAAAGAAACAGAACTACATTAAGTCTGAAGCGCTCTGTTGCTCTAAACGAAGTATATCGTACATGAAAAATCGGGTAGAAGTTGCATTACAGGTTCTTTACCTCCTCGACAAATATACACGACCATCGTGTCGGATTCTCACGAATAAGTTCGGCCTCGGTATGTTATGCTGGTGAGACTTATGTCCGTTGAGGAAGTATGTGTTCGGCTTCCATATGTTGGCGAGAAATAGATTATTCAGGGTCACTTCAGTGATGTTTCTAATATCAAACTTCAACCGCTCGTCCGTCCATCTTTGACGAAAGTAACATTGAAAGGAATAGTCCTGTAAACAATAGAAACATTTACATACACAAAACTTATAAAAGTATGCATGCATTGCCAAAGACAAGGTGTATTTTCTATCAAGATCAACATTGGGTTTGATGGTAATTATACATAATACATTTTAATAGTTATTTACATCCAATCTATCCCTGTAATACAATAGGACTTCCATTATAAACGTAAACTCAAGACTGTAAACGACATTTAGAATTTTGTCAGCTAAAGCGCAGTCATAAACCTATATGAACATTCAACAATTATCGGAAAGCGGGGATTATTAAGGCCAAGAATATATAATAAACTGGACATTTAGACAAATCCAGTTCTTAGTTCAATAAATATTGCACCATGTCCTTATTCTAGATTAAAACCTTCGGTTGTGACTACAGTGTTACGAATATCCTATATATCACTTATTATCGCGGCGTCTGATTCTAATCGAACTACACCAAGCAAACTCCATGAAGCCAGAAAACAACAAACAGCTGAATTCATCCACACTACGATGTACTGAATAACCAATTTTTCAATCGATTTCTACGGAATCCTATAACGTCCACATTAAATTTCGCTAGTACCACGCGATAATTATTGTTTTAACGGCGATAATTATCACCTGATTTAGAAATCAGGGACACTTGTACCTGTCTTAACTCTAACCCATCAGGTGATAATTATCGCCTTTAAACGATAATTATCGCGTGGCACTAGCGAAATTTAATGTGGGCGCTACAGAATCTCGTAGATTTCAATCATAAGTTTTGCAGGCTTTTCTAGATTTCTAATACCGTTTACCAGCACATTATTTGTACGAAGTAATAGATGTTATATCATCTCCTAACTGGATCAAAACGCATATTTTACCAAGTAAACCGCTGTTTAAAGAAACTTTGATGTATTTGTTGTCTATGAATGATTCGTTAAATACCACCGTAGGTATTCACTCGTTTTATGGTAGTTAGAAATTCTTATATATGTTCATTTTAAGCTGATTTGTTCCACTAATCATCTTCAACACACATTAAAGTTATTTAATGGTTAGTAATGAGATATTGTATTGTATTGCATACGGTGGAAAACAAGGGCCCTTCAAATAGATTAAACCGACAAATGGAAACAACCAATATTCCTGTGAGAAATTCGGATACACAATATTATAAAAATGCAATACAGTAAAACCTGTGTTTGCGGCCACCTTTGAGTAAAGACCATCCTGTGAATAAAAGCCATTCTTTGAAAAGCCTTCACTGATTATTCAGAACAAACTGACCTCCAAATGAAGGCATCTGTCATCTGTCACATTTTCGCTTTCTCAAGGGTGGCCTCTGTTCACAGGTTTAACTGTGCTTCTAAACATATCTTTATTGTTTTTATTTGCACATCATTTGAAAGCATCAAACACATTCTTGTATAGCAGCACATACAGATATTAACAAGAAAAGGACTCCTAATGTCTACAAAATACTGACACACGCAAATGAATCCCACCCTCCCCAAAACCATACCACACCTAAAATACACCGAACAAAAATCTATCCAACACACAGAAACATATATAAAGGAGGACAAAACAAATCTTCCAGATGAGTACCACCTTAAAAAGGTCTGCAGCACAGTCCCCGCAATATCTGACGCTGACATTTGGAACATATTTCACCGATATTATTACGTAATGGATTATGTCATCGCATTCCTTATCATTGCCTTCTATGAATTCATTTTGCGCTCTAAATCATGCTAAACAACTGTGTCAGTAAGGTGATTGATTAAACTGCAATCCTATTCAACGTAACTCGACATCTGTCTGCATTGAAGTCATCGTGTCAAGATCTCAGAAGAATCTCCATGGTGTTTTTGTATCAACTTCGGGAAGGGTGAGATATGGGCACAAAGTTTTTATAACTGCATAGAAGCATCTAAACGACTTAGAAATTAGAGAAGCTAGGAATAATTGCAAGATTTAATTCACAAATCATTTTTCTAAATCTACTAGTTTGGAATTATTACTTTCAACAGCATGACTAATATTTATTACAATTGTTGCAATAAGCAAAATAACAGAATATTTTACAAATGTTTTAGCTAGAGTGGAAAGTGTAAATTGGTAAAGAAACTGTGTAAAATACGCATGTCACGAAATACAACGATGGGATACATGTCATACTGGCCAATGTTAACAAAGAATGAGTAAAAAAATGTAATCATTCAGTGTATAGAAATGTAGAGATGAACAATTTACTCACTGATATTAACCAGATTAAAATATCGATATAAACAGCCCGATTGGTAACAACACTTACGGTATGAAACAATAGCTGAACTCCAGCGTTCAGAGGTCATGGATAAGTCGTAAAATATCATTTGGCGTTCAGGCAATGAACATAAATAAACCATAAAGGCACGCAACGAATGAAAATAGGACAGAGATACAAGCTTTTATGATAGATATAAATTAGAGAAAAGTAATTCATACGTTGGCGTGTGCGTACGTAACAAACACAAGATAGATATACGTGCAAGAAGGAAAGCGTATATGCCTTCCATATTCTCAAATACCTTTACAATTTCTAGCTCATGCTATACAGAGCAAACAATATTTTTCTGGTACATATTTGTCAAAATTGTTTTGTGGGAGGTCACCGTTTGTTTCAAATTAGAGAAGTTTTAAAGCTTTGGAATCACACCTTTTAAAACACAGGCGGCCATCAATTCACTGCCATTTTAGTTGTTTGAACATGTTAAACATGTATAAACCAATATGTACAAGGTGAATTAATAATATTCAAAACTACCAACATCCCAATTTAAAAATGGCGACTTGTTGCAGAAAATCCCGTCACATTTCTGTTGAATTAAGTAACAAACATCCAAACGAATCCCATGTCGTCATGCAGTTTTTCGGAACAAATTATGTTAGCAAATTTCTGCCAATTCTGTTTAAATCCTGATGACATGTTTCGGAATATGGTATTTCTTTTCAATTTTGTTACCATGACAATCCCATTCTTCAAAAAATAAGATTAATGCAACCATTCTAGGAAATGACAGTATCATTAATGTGTTATTCGTAGGCATTGTAGTCTAGAGGTAGAGCGTCCGACCTCTGATCCGAAGGTCCTGAGTTCGATTCCTGGCTTCGGCGGGTTTCGGTCATGAACGTCACAATCTCATGTTTTGGATGCAGTACTGGTTTAGAGTCCAGGAAGCGGACTCGAGCATGATTAATATAAGTAAAATTGCGTGATTTATAATCGAGCTAGAATAAATTAGTTTAAACTAAACTAAAAGTTTCTGGCTCAGGTGAGGGATACTTACTTATATAATCTATGACAAAGCTAAGTGCAATGTTACAAATTTATATAAATCATTGACCAAAATATATACCGTTTTAGACTAAAATATATACCACATTAAACTTTTGAAATTGACATAATATCAACAAGACAAACAATAAATACTGTAAAATAATGTTGATTTTGTATCAAGTCTAAAGATAATATGACTAGGATAACATAAAAATGGAGTGATCATTCCTTTTTCAATTGTGGCCCTGATATAAATTTACATGAAAAAGCCGAGCATATTGTTACGGTTTGGGATAATTAAACATAATAATGTTAATATCATATTTATGTGTGGCAAGTAATTCTAAGTCTGTATTTACTGAGAAAATGTACAAGTTATTTCTTACCATATCACTTTCAGATATTTGTCCAATGCTTCTTATCAGTATATCAGTCTCAATGATTAAAGGTGGACCTGAAATAAGAAAAAAACATAGAAATACACTTAAAAGAAATTAAGTCAACATTTTCAAATAAGGTGCAGTTGTGCTTCATTTTTTTCACTGGGTTCAACTCCATTTTTCATTATTTTTTCAGTTACATACGGCGACCGGTTCACCTAACCAGTTTTCCCAGACTGTATACTAACCATTTCTAACTTATCCTTCCAGAAGGAGCCGACAATTTCTCAACACATGGAGGAAAATCGATATTTTTGTCAAATTTTCAAAAAAGGGTATGAGCTGCCGCAACCGGAATTTGAACCCGGATCTCCGGGTCACAAGCCCAGCGCACTGACAGCTGGACCACTGTCGCGGCCTTAGTGATTCTTTTGTCACATCATTCACTTTATTTAGATTTCATGATTTTTCCTCCACTGTCATTTAGTCTTCCACGTCATGGAATTAGTCTCTTCTCCACCACAGGAATTACAAAATTATGAATTATGAAATGTGGCAGCCCTGGTAGTGAAAACTTAACTTCTGCTTAATTGTGATGGATGATACTTAACAAAGTTAAGGACACAAACAATAAAATACGTTAAACATTCAAAAGGATTGTTTTTGTACGGCGGTGTTGGTTTCGTGACGATCCTTAGACATGAAACTAAAACATTAATGTACTATAAAATGGTGTTCTACAACTCATTTACATATTAAATACGATCCAACATGACAGTTTCTTTGTGTTGTTGCGGCCTATAACTCAATAAATCAGAACACAGGGGAAAAACTGTTTTGTATGCTAAACCCGACCGTATAATTTTAAAGCTTCTTAGAAGAGCGATATTGTTTTCAAATTCCGTCATTAAATACAGAAACAATATGTGCCAATCATAATAGGCTTGAAAACAGTTTGAAATGTCAGCGAAGGGAAATTTATCAGTTTCTTTATACAGATTATTCAAATTTTACGAATCAGTATTCCGTAGCTGTCTACATTATACCAAACAAATTAAGTAAACATACTTGCTAGAAAACATCTTTCTTACTTTGGCATCTAACGACATTAAGGGATTTTGAGAAGAAAAAGGACATACGGTAATTTAACACAACGTGAAGCAATCGCAGTTATTTATTCCAAATCAATCAAGATAAATTTTCGCAATGCGTGATTTAATCTTCTCAGATGATGAAGCCCACACAGGCGATGTTTATTCAGTTAATAAAGAAGTTACAACAAGTCCTAGCAGAGATCTGTCTGGTCAATATTAAAGTCAGTGTGCATCGTCTGGAATGCTAAGGAACCTTAAAATGGTTTTATTAGACTCCGAATTACTTCATGAGACCGATGCAATTATTATCCTAAGCACAATTATCAGGATGGTAGTTTTGTTCCAATAAATTGGGACCTTCTCGAGGATAGTTTGTCACTAAGGGAAAAATTTGTGAATAAACGCTTATTCAGCGAAGATTTTTATGACTGGTTAGACTCAATCTGTTTGTTAAGGAAACAACTTTTTTTGGATGCAATTACTTCTTTACAGAGTATAATCCGAGTGGACAATGGTTCATTAGTTTAAACATATAAAATTTACTTTATGTTCTTGCACAATCGCTGAGAGCGAAGATACTTTCAACGTTTTATGATTTATGTATTAAACACAGTTATAATGCTATATTTGACCAGATGATTTTGTTATGGAAATAAAAAATCTGCAACTAAGTTTCTTCAAATACTAATTCCCAACAATTTAACTGATTCATTCCTGTCGCTCTTATTTCACTGAAGTCATTAGCTATCAAAATCATCAGTATAGTCAGACTTGATTGGTGTACTCGCCTTATAATTAAGGGATTATGCTTACAGAAAACCAAACAGGACCGTTGTTGTTTAAAGGCGATACTTCACAGACAAATTCATTAATCCTGCAGTACGTCTTGACCCATTAATTATCAAGGTGCATGCAGTTAATTTCCTCTTTAATTCTATCATTGTAAGAAATGTGTGTCCGATGCTGCTGCATATTAAAAAGCAAAAGCGGCTTCCTGGAAACTCCACAAACAAAAAATGTAATCTGCTATTTTAACGTACTAATATGTTATTGGTTGTTATGGACTTTGGTTTATTATTGCTAGACACTGTCTGTGTTGCTTTCAGTGAATCTCCAATTATCTCAATAGATTCGTTTGTATCATCATATATACATTGTATCTTGTTTTCTGGATCGGTGGACTTAACTATTATTATAATCAAATACAATGGGTTCTGAATTAATTATGTTTTAATTTGATTTCTGAAAGAAAAATGTCAACAAAATATACGTTGAACATTATGCTGGATTGCTTAGTAAAGTATAAACAACACCAATGTTTTACTTTTGAAATCAGTTGTAGGAGAGCCTAGTGTTTTTGTTTTTACGAGCTACTTGGTGCGAAGATATAATGGTAATGCAATGACTTATCTAAAAATGATTTCATTTAAGTGTATTAAAACCCAACCCTCATCTCTGGACTAACAGTTTTGAAATCTGAAGAAGATATCACAACCTTATAAAGGAATATACATGTAAAGTCCAGACTATATTCTATTAAAATAGTGGCCAGTCGATATTTTACATACAGAGGATCATAGTATCAGTCTGGGTTGCTAGTTCCGTCATTCTAGTTTCCACATAAACAACAGGAATTTGTGACAGCGAGACGTCCTTCTAATCAATTATTCTATTTACGCCGTCGACAGCTGACATGGACGGTTGTGGAGATATACACTGGGATCATTATTAGAAGTGTCCACGGGAGGTGATGAAAATGTAATTAATCAGTATTTTAAGTTAAAAGGTTCCACTTTATTCATTACGTTCTCGTCATGGGGAACGAAAATTGTTTCATTTATTTACACCGCATTCTAGTTGATTCATTCCACTTAACTCGATATGAGATTCTAAATTGCTTTCGTCACGACCATCTCTCCATCAATCTTGGGACGTGCGTATTTTGATTGCACATATTCTGGATTAGCCCAGTGAGAATCAGACAGACTTGCTATAGTATTTTTTAAAATAACGTTTAGTCTATCTAAGTACACAGTCCTGGAAAAAAATTCAAAAACATGAAAGCCGAGATAATGTAAACTTTGTGTATTCAAGAAGATAAACATTATTTCTTTTCTCAATTTTGGTCGTCGTTATATAAACCTGTAAGTGCTATGATAAAAAGAAGGACTAATTTCTTGATAATGTCACATGTAAAAGAAATCCTATTTTTCCGACATATTACGATAACCACAAGCCTTCCCCCTAATCCACCCAACACATAGGAAAATACAAAACATAGTGGACAAAACACAGTCTCCCGGTGTGTACCTCCATAGTACGGTCTGTGGCAATGGGGGCTTTTAACTAGTTTTGTGGGCCCAACCTCACCACCGAGAAAATTACGTCTACATAAATAAATAAAAGAGATGATTTAACAATGGGCTTGTGTTTGAATAATATAATTTGACGTTATTATTCTCAGGTTGCAACACTAACAAAGTGAGTGGGCGGCCTTTTATATCAACATCTAATATTACTGGGCGGCTACCTAAAGCCAGGAAAAAAATATTCGCGTTTACTCAACCGACCCTATTTTTGACACGCACTCTTAAGGTTTTTAACAGTAAAATCCGAAGTAAGAAATATTTGGGACGAATTATACCTGTAATGTATGAAAAGTATACTTAGAAAAACAAGAAAAATGCAACCTGTTTTTTAGGGGGGAGGGCAAGAAACCGAAAACATTAATATTTTTTTCCAGCCTGATCTTACCACAAATATCTGCTTCGATGTTAGCTGTATTTTTCCCAAGATCTGATCTGATACATGCTCGCTCAATGATTCCATTGATGAATTGCAACGTTTGCAATTTGCATTTTATCATGCGCGCATGCGACAAATAGTCTTAAAATACGTAATTCAGGCGTCAGGGAGATTCATCCCGACACATCTCGTCTTCATTGCATAAGAAAAAATATACCCAGGGATTTAGTAGATGAATTACAATGGCATAAGTCCGTCAAGTTACGTTCACTGCATGCGTACATAACGTCTTATATCGTTCTCAAAGATGATTATATCTTAGTGATATAGCATGGTATGAAAATATACAGGCTTTCAATTATGCCGAATAATTTGTAAATGGTAACTTAGGGATATGGTAGAGTAAAACTATGACCAAAACAGACCGACCAGAGAACAAATTAATGTACTGCATGAATATATAATTTCACATTTTCATAGCTGGACATTGGTTCAGTGGTAACACAAATTTCCATCATGTTCTTAAACGTGGACAGCAGAGTTTATTAGTCTAGCTTATTCGTATAAACGTTTATATGAAGGGACCGAAGAAAACATTAATAACACTTGATTTATGGTACTGAGAAAAGGAGCATAATTACATGCATTTAGAATGTCATATTACGCTAGATTTATGTAATGGCGTTCATAAATGAAATGGATTTTTGTACACCAGTCTTTACGTCTAGGTACATTGGCCATCATCACAAACCGTATGTCCCTAAGGCACTCCTAGGGACTATGATGAATAATTATAAAGATATGTAGAGACTACTTTCATGAAAGGTATATACACAAATGTGGTACATTGCTTTAAGCACTGTCAAATTTACCATAATGTTACATGTCTTATTGCCGATCTGAGACTAAAATTTGTATATTTATTTCACACTGCATACAAATACAATATTATCGTATAATATACATGTTAAGCAACGCTACATATTATGATAATATAAATGTTCTTGTCTATATGCAGCTTAGCTCTCCGGGGGAGAGTTCGGTCTATGTACTTCTAGTTCGTGTGTTCGAACCTTTGACGCGTCTCATGTTCTCGGGGACGATTTGATTGAAAATATTGAGTTAAAGGTCATACGTTCTCCTCAACTGATTCGAGTAATTCATGTGAAAAAGCAGACAATTTTAGTGATGATACTGAGTAGAAGAAAATGGTTACGTTTACTGCCCGTCAGTATACAAATGAAGTGCTGTTGAAAATAGGCGTGCCCAGGAAACATGAATAATAATAAGATAGAAGTATAAAATAGAATTATAGAAAATTGAGAAATAATAAATGTAAAAGGGATTTAAAAAAAAACACGTCAGATTAGTTGAGAATGGAATGAAACACGATTACTGCTAAATGTAATAAATTCGCCCGCCCGCACCAGACTTTAAAATCCCCAATTCAATTTATACATACTATGACTTAAAACAAAATCCATTCAAAACAAAATAATACACGGAATAATCCCGGGGGTAAGTCAATTATTGGGGAGAGATATATGGTTCTATGTTTGTTTAAGTAATAAAAAACTTATTTGAGGTACATAACAAACGACGTTTTGATAATTAAATCGTGCGCAATCTTGCCGATTCCAGTTCAGAATCTTCTCCATTCTATTAAAAATTGTATTAAATTTAAATATTGGTTTGACATATTATATTGCCGTGTTACATTCAGATTCGTTGCTACTTCGATTAAATTTTCAATGAATATTTGACGGGCAATATCCTTCTCAAATTGACTCACGTCCACCTTTTGAACCGTTTAGAACTCTGTAATATCTCCACAGAATAGAAAAAATCATTTAGACCATACTTAAAAAATGTTTGCTTTAACGCGACAGACTCATAAAATCGCCGCAACTCAACTTTTTTAACCTTTCTGGTAATTTCTTTACCCTCTCGTTATTTAGTAACTCCTTTCCGTCATTTTTCAAAAGGAAAAATCCCTACCTACCTACTCGCTGAAAAAAATGGGTCGCGGTGCCTCAAACAATGTTTTAAGGTTTGCCTTACGTTATGTCTACATCGACATGACAAATTAGTCTTCAAGATACATAGCGTAAATTTGATTTAGACTTATGTCTCACAAGCAATTCTGATGTATAACTTTCAAAGACATCTCGAAGAAAAGTAATTGCTAAAAATCAAGTTAAGTGTAAAGAACAAGAAATTATTGCGCGAGAATTGATGATTTTTATTTGGTTTCAACGGATTTCAAATTACTCAGTGTCAAAGAGATTGAAAGAAAAAACATTCGTGATAGGAAATCTAATAAGTAAGACGGTAACTCGAATGACATAGGAATGTAGATGCCTTCAATCTTGCCCAAACTTCTGACATCGTTTGTATGTAAAACAAAATGTTGTTTAAGAAACAGAACAGAAATCAGGCATGGGAATGTAGATTTTGTGTTAATGAACTCCATTAACCAGTAATCCGAACGTTTGTTGGTTGGTGCTGTTTCGTCATCTAATGGTATATAACTTTCTTTGACAATCACATTATTACCTTAATTCATCTTCCTATGCTTATAGATTAGAAACATGGTAATGTTTAGGGTAACTCGACCAAATAAATTAGGTCAAGTCGGTCAAGATGCTTTCCTTTTTTCCTATAAATAACGAATAAAAGGTACGATTCGTCCCTTAATATTTTGTTACTTTGGATTAAGCCATTATGAATTTTAGGATCAGCGCCAAAAGTATGGTTGGTCGGATAACTTTAAACACAACTATTATTTTCCGACCTATGTATGTATACGCCGTAGAATTTCGTGACAATATAACCTGAACACAGAATGCATAAGACGCCGGCCAGCGTTCCACAGCCGCGTTTGGTTCCATTAAATTCAGCTGAACATCATTGTTTGATGGTTGTTTGTGGCGGGTAGTTGACCAATTCACTGCTTATGAATTATCTGCTTGTACTATTAAGTATCACCATTGTAAAGGTACCTTTAAGGTACGATCTTTATCATGGCATGATAAATCAGAGATGAAATGCGAATGATCTTTGATGTAATATCTTCAAATTGTCGTGGAAATTCTGTCTTGCTCGAGTTTTCAAACCAGCAGATCTCGGCGATCATAACGTGTTAAACTGTGTGAATATTAAACGTCAAAAGGATAAGGCGAAGAAATTAAACTTTCATCCGAGCGCATCCAGATTACCTAAGTCGTGCAATAGCAACGTTTTCTGCCCGTCAAAATTAATACGAAAAGCAATTATGGTACCGGCGCCTAAAGTCTAATTTCGGAAAATGGTCTTTGTCAATTAAAGTTACATCATTTGGAATTTAAATTGCTTTTATCTGCTTTTTGCATTACATTTTGGCATTTCTAAACTGCCTATCCAGCTGAATTAAGAAAAAATGAATCTGAAGAAACACACCGCTTTGTTCGCCGTCGGATATCCATCACAGAACAAACGATGCGAGAGTATCAACATAATCATTTTATTGACAGTGTTAAATAAGCATGAAGGTTTATGCAACTGCAACATTGAATTATCGAATGTTTTGTTGAAGATTCGGAATAATCACATTGCTTGGGAATTAGGAGAGAGGGAATATAGCTCAGAAAATGTCGAAACAACTTGCACTGAATCAAATAAAGCTCACATAAATTGTGAGACAAGGAGAATAAAACGTGGTGTAGTTGCACTTTGTACTTCTTATTGTAAAATAAAAAAGGGAATTTTGAACCACAAAATGCGAATTTCTCTACCTTCATACATGTCTTTACAGAACATAAGACAATATTACAATCATAATGGAATATAATGATACAACAATGCTTGAATTTACGTGATATCTCTTAAAAACCAGTCTCTATGAAACAGCTAAATGCACCAATTATCTTAAAACTACATCTGAAAATATTTAGTCTTGTTTTTGGTCTGTATTAATTGTATTCTGCTGATATGAATACCTATTGAGGCAACTTAATTATTGCATGTCGTAGCTTGGTGAATCTCAGTCTCCATCAATACGTTAAGTAACTAGTGTTACCAGGATGATTAAACCCATGTATTCACATAACATCTAATAATGGTCTCTAATTAAAACAACACATTGTCAATATTGGGAAAAATCATGTCAGGAAATGATATGTTCAGAACACAAACAAGCGTATATTTCATTTGGAAACATTGGTTCGTGATATTGATTTTTAATTAAAACAGATAAATAACCATTTATTCAGTATTTTTTCATAATATGTTGTCTACGATGTTTATTGCCTTTCATGGTTTCAAGCAGTACCAATTCCATTTAACTGAACATTCTTAGCACGACGAAAATCATACAGAAGTGGTTCTTATTTTACACAGCAGCGAGGTTCCAAGTAACTCTTTAATTCAGTGAATTGTACGTCTTATGGACAATCAGACCGAGCGACTACTTTGTCTTTTATCGTTAGATAAAAAGTGGAATCACCAAACAACAAAAAGACTAACGCATTCAAAGAGGTTAAATGGGCAAAGACGGCAAGTGAATGTTAATTATTTCAGTTGTCAAATATTCGACTGGAAGTCGTGATTAACTATAAGGCACCTGTTTAATTGCTTCTGAACCCAAAATTTCGACTGGTAAAAAGTTCCCTGCACGCCGTATTGTATTGTTATTCTATATGAAACTGGTATTTGGATTGTGCTCTAAATGTTAAAGCTGTCAATATTAAGCTGATATTTAGATTATGTCTTTATGTCTTTAGTATTAATACATTTTAGATAGAGTTCAATGTCTTTTATGAAATGTAGCAATGGGTGTGTCCTTTTAACGAACTAGCTTGCTGTACAACAATATCAAAATAGTTCATTGTTTTGATACATTTAATGACTATTCTTGGGTATTTAGGTGAAATTGTTGTCCCTTTTTGTGTTAGAATGACTAAATTTTTAATTCTAACGTATAAAATAAAATGCAGCAAATTGACTTTCAACTCAACATAATAATAACACACATCAAATTAAAGAAAACAAACCCACAAGAGGAGAGTGAAGGTAAAGCCACAATTCGAAAGGAAACTATTTCTTTTTCACGACTATGTATATATTATAAGTATGCCATATAGATATATGATTTCCACTGGGTCAGATATTATTCTTTCGACTGAAAGTGAAGAAGTTCATTCCGGACAAGACAGGGCGATATTTGCCGCCAGATATCTATCACGTGACAAACGAAGCGAGTGTATCAACATAATCGCTGTATTGATAGTGTTAAACAAGCATAAAGTTTGGTTCATGCATTGAATTATTGGATGTTTTGGTGAAGGTTGGCACAAATCCTTTTCGCGATTGTTATTTAGAAAAGAACAAAAAAGTCGAACTTCAGGGACAACCGTTGAAGACGGAATGAAAGCTACTTTTAAAAATATAATGAAATGGCGAGCAAACATTGACAATTACGAATTTAATTGCATTGTGGATTGTAAGTCTTAAACTTGCGATTTGTGCAAGCTCAGCTAGGAAAAAACACAAATGAAAAGGTGCCACACGACATCCAATTATCCAACACTAATCGAATATTCTGTTTCATAAAAATGAAATCCATCGCATGCAATGGATTAAGAGCATTTGCTGTCCGAATGAATAATCATTTAATCAGAATCCGGCTCAGTAGCAATCTGAAATAACTCAATTGTTGACATTATGCTTCTGCTGTTTTCTATTCGTTGACACTTTGAAAGCATGCTTGAAATCAGTTATTATTGTTATCATACAATTATTTTATAATTATCATACACCTGAATAATTTGATATTGTTTCGCTGAACTCTTAAGAAATATATCTACGGTTGATAGTGGCTATTTGACTGAAAGCGTGAGCTGTTCTTTGAACCAGTATCTTTTTGACACTGTTTGGATTCTTGTAATGACAAAAACTTGAGTGTTTGTGTTGAATAATCAAACATAGGACCCTGTTGCGTGGGAAGATATTGAAATCATGTTAGCACTAAAGCTATATGTATGTAAATACATTTGGGTTATATCATATTGTAATAGAATCCAGGACGATCGAAAAAATTGATCTGTAATTTTAGTAGATCTAAGTCTATGCAAACAATCACAAAAACATTTATTTTGAATGGAATGTCTATGGATTCAACAATAAACCATTCTGTGTTCATCCGTCAATGTTTAGAGCGTGTTAGATTAACAGTAAATCGCTACATTTGTCTGTCGTTAATGTACTGTTGAGTTATTTAGTTCGAACACATTTATCAATGATCCTGTTGTACGCGTTATACTATATATTTATACGTCGTAACGAATCGTCGGGTTATTTCTACAAACCCGTATGTCATTTATTTTTTCCCATTTTGAGGAAATCGCATTTGAAGTTTTGAACTGCAATAACTCTAAGCGAGTTACGGGTTTGTGTATTTGGGATTAACCCTATTTAGGATAGATCTACAAGTAGGTAAGTATGATGATTGTAAAGAGCTCATCGAGACAAAAAAAATTGATACTAAAATCTCATATTGCCAAACATTGAGTTAAGCGGTTGTAGACATAAGCTGACGGAATGTGTCCGACGTTCATCATTTATTTATGGTTCAAGCCACATGTTTGCCTTGTCCTCTTTCTAAGGGTTATGGTAGCACGAGTGTTAATTGGTTGATTTGTTGATCAACAGCCACGGTCATTTGGCGACATTTTCAGTTGTAACAATGGAGAAAAAATCCCAGACATGCACCTGTTTAGAACTACCTACCATACGTTAGCTAGCTGGATAGCTTCCCCGCATTTAAATTTGGTCCCTGTGGGATTCGAACTCACAATGGTGAGAGGCTAGTGATTAGTAATCAGAGACCTTAACCACTCGACTTCGGATGCCCCTGTGTTATTTCGTAGTCTATTTTTAAAAGCAGAATTCATGAAAAACCCGTTGTCTTTCAGTTGTTATCGCGTGCTAGTTATTATATATATATAGAAACTGATATGGTTTCAACACACGGAATTACACCGGAAGGTGTCTTTAAATACTTGCTTGTTTTGTGGATTAGAATAAGAAAAACATTTGCGTTTCAACGTGGTGTGCTGTCTGAAACACACTGGAAATATGTCAGAGTTTGAACATGCAGTCCAAATTGGTCTGAACATCACTATCTATTATTTATCAATGTTTTATTGTCTCACCACGGGTAAGAGAGGTTGGGCTCACAAAACTAGCATAATACAACCCGTTATAGCTTTGCTCAGTTTCAAGGCGGTGTCCCTGCCCCCGATAGACTTCTTATGGTCCTCCACTTTTCGTGTATGCTCCTATGAGTTGATTGAGTTTTGGGTTGGTCGATTTTGGGAAGGAGGGATTTTTTTGTGTACGTGTGTGTTTTTTCAACGCCTCATTTTCTTCTCTGTATGAACAATTATTCTTGTTAAATATCATTATCGACTTTGGTAGATTTTAACTAGGAAATATTATTGAATCAGCTGGATTTTCTTGAATGGTTACTAATTTAGGGAAACGTAACACGTTTACAATTCTTATGTAAGATACATTGAGCACTAATGAGTATATATTCATATACATTCAAAGCCCAATTTAATTTGAATTGCCATTTTCCTAAATCGACGGGTTTTTGCTTCGTGGACTAAGACAAATAATTGAATTAAACGTTGGATATATGAATTTAGACGAATCGGTAAATTAAAAGCTGATGATGTTTTGTGTTATATCGTTCCAGTAGTTATTGTGTACAATTGCGATATAGATTACTGTAAAACCTCGTTATCTCAAGGAGTCTTCGGAAGAGACTAAATATTCGACATAAACGTGGTGCTCGTAATAACAAGGTATTTGTTTGTTTGTTGGAAATTATACACAACTAAGGACAAATATTGACGGGACTTTAAAAACTCCTCGACGTAAGTCGGGTGCTCATGGTATGGATGGTCTTAATAACGGAGTTTTACTGTTGTTAATCGTCATTGGAAGAAATATTTTAAACAACCAGTTAATGCTGACAAATTATTTTCTCGTTGATCCCTGACATGAAATGAAGTCTTAAAAGATATGGATTGAATATTAGTTCTGAAATATTTTCATGCAAAGGTAATTACTTTGGTTGAAAGACAAAGAGCAACCACACATATTTTTGAAGTTTTTAAAGCGCCTCAGTATGGCTGTTAAGTGCAAGTAAACTTGTTTCTTTTCTACAAAAAAATGTTGATACAGAAATTTCATTGAGGCGTATTTGAGAAAACGTGCTGTAAGGGTTTGTAAATGATGTTCGACTTTTGTTGAGCAACTTTTGTTATGAAAGAGACGTTTTACAGATTCAGTGAGTTTTACTTCACTATCCAATATTTCACGGTTGCCAAAATATCCTTTATTCCATTGAATTTTTGATAGAGGTTAACAGAAATAAAAAAAACTGTCTAATTTTCCGCCTGATATTCATCATACCACCAACTAGGTGGACGTATCAGCACAATTATATTGAACATTTTTTACATCGAGCATGACGCTCCATGCATTTGTAGCATAGGCTTATTGAATGCTTTGTTAAAACTTGTCAATAATCGCTCCGCTGTTTTCACGTAGCAAAATCAAAATTGTGCTATAGAATAATTGTTGATGGACGACTACCCAATAATTCAAGATTTCATAGTGAATTTGAATGTAATCAGCGAGACATTATTGCATAGAATTGCATGTCTTAACTCGAAATTGACGTTTGAAAATAAACAATTAATGGGATATTTTAGTGGAATGTAATCTAATGATTGTGTAGTAATAAACTTGCAGAAGTACACAAAATCGCCGAATTTGGCAAATACAAAGGATAGATGATATTGTTTGGACTTTGTTGAACATTGAAAAGGAACTGTAAGCAAATGCATACAAAATCGACCCTTAAAATACAAATGCTTAAGGGGAAAGTTGGTTACGTAGCAAAATCTTCGTACCATTTACTATACTAATGCACCACGTAATATCACGTGACACGAAGCATCAGAACCAAATTGCGTCTAGGCAGGTCGTAATCATAATCTTTTAATTCTATTTCCACTCTTCCATCAGCATCTGTTGAATTTTTTTTAGAAAATTTAACCGGATCAATGTCAAAATTGCAATCATTGAATTAATAAAAACCCAACTAAGTGGATGCAAGAGAGTCTTAAGGAAGCCCTTGTAGTGACAGCCATACATTCATCTGGCTTAAGGAGATAATTTACAACCGGAAGAGCGTCAAATTTATAGCTTATTTGTGCAATGTTTCAGTAAGGTACTAGTATTTCTAATAAAGACCTCACCGACAATGGTCATTAAACAATGCCCACCCAAAGAAACCTTCAGGAAAAATAGAAAAGATTTTTTTCGACCTACCTATCCCTACTTCATTAGGCCGGGTTACTGTAAACATGACTATTTTTTCTACCCATTTTGCACTGGGGAGTTATAAGTTGTTATAAGTTGAGATTGGTGAATCCGGAATATTTTATCATTTGATAAGCAACGCTAGACTTTCCTTGCAATATATTTTCATCCTTTGAATCACTGCACAAATTAACCCAAAGATTACACAATTCACTCCTTCTCCTGTAATATTCTAACTGGAATTGCTTGTCGGATCTAATATGGTTCTGATTAATGGAAAAGCCACAGCGGAATATTAGTTATGACATGTCTATAGTTTATGAGTTTGGTCTGTAATTATTTGTATTATTAGTAATCCAGTAGACAGTTTTGCTTAACCAAACTACGACACGTCAGTTTTATTAACGACACAGTTAATGATAAAGAAAACAATAAGATTCCCGAAAATGCTAAGAACAGCATTTGACTGACGAAACCCTTTTAAAATTGCTATCAGAACTTGTTTGAAATGTGTATAAATGCAGATACATGTATGTCAGTATTCGGTAATATGTATACAATACAACCACAATATTAAGACCAGGTTTGGGCCGAAGAAAAATTGTCCAACCATTGAGGCGGTCTTATTATCCAGTTGAGATATAGAAATAGAATAAGGAACAACGCGTCGGGAAGTAAGTTTTCATTACAATGCTATGGTTAAGATACTAAAGTGGTCTCAAAGAGAAAGATTTTAATTGTGACTGTAATATTTCCTCTCATTGTTTAATTAGTTTCTGACATCACGAACATTTATGCGGACGTTCGAACGGACAGTTAACCGATTTATATCTTCCATTGGAACATTAAACAAGGCTGCAAGAACCATTTTAGAAATTCCTCAGTCCTCTTGAATTCAACTAAAACAAGTATGCTGATTTATAGCCAATTTGAAATTTTACATCTATTAATAAATTCAAACACGAAAGTAACAATCAGTATTTTTTTTAAAATTCCCAATTCTTTTAGGAACGTATAATAAATTTTGATAACGTATATATTAGTTCTAGTCAGGCACGTATTGTTCAAGTACACGAATATAAATAAGAAAAGATTCCTATACAAAACACGTAAAACATTCCACCTTCCCTTTAATACCGCCTTCCCCAAAACCTCCACTCCCACACACATTTAATATAATTATTGGACTATACAGAGGCACAAAACTTATTCTCCTTTGCGCCAAATTGTAAAAACGTGGGTTAATATTAACCACTGGGTTAAATTTGAGGTAAGAATAAATTTTGGGTAAAGTTTGGTAATGTGATCGTATAAAAACTTATGTTAAATTTGAAACCAGTAATTGTTTATGGTTAGATTTAATCCAATTGTGTAATATTGGTAAAGAAGTCGTCAAGAACCTCAATTTGTCTGTTTACTGGTCTGAATTGTCGAAATTGTCTAGGTTGGTACAGCAGAGGTAACCTGTTCATTGACTGTTTGCTAACGAGCACTAACTTACCCATTCAAAATGAACCGGCAACTTCTCGATATATTGTCAAATTTTCATAGAAAGTTATGACCTGCCGCGACCGAATTTGAACCCGGATCGCCGGGTTGCAAGTATAGCGCACTAACCACTGGACCTCGGTCGCGGCACATTATTGATGCGGACTAAGTCTTCCCAAAATATAAGGTTATATTTCTCATTGAATACATATATGATGGTAAATAATGTTCACGATGACAGCGTAGAAAGGTCGGATGGCTATTTTACGAGATGAAAAATTGAGTTAATTCAAGTATTAGTCTTTATTAAACTTTATTGTTTTCTTCATAATCCTATGTATGTTGTTTCCTTTTCATATAATTTTTATAGATAAATAACTGTAATGCAAGAAACAACACCATACAGCATTCCCAATATACTATCAGGCCAAAAACCCACCAATCTGAAACCCACACCAACAAACATTTACATTCCAAAACAGGGGATGAAACACTATCACAATGATAGTACCCTTCGTACTTCTACTTTGAATTTCTATTAAAACATCAATATGTTCAATACGCTATTATGTTATGCTTCTATATTATATAATTATTTTCATGTTAGTGGAACAGTATGAGCTCTGTAATTTAAGGATCGTTTTAAGCAGTATATCAGCAGGAACGGTACACTGAAATTACTTATTGATGGATTTATATTACCGCTGAAAATTATACCGAATTCACGAGCTGCATTGACGATAACATACCAAATAAGCAAAATACATCTACAACAAAAATTCAAGGCTTGTCTTAATTTCTTATGTCGTATTTCATACCATCGAAGGTATTGAAGTCTACAGCGAACTTGCAAAGTAGTTGGATATTTCATTACAAGGTATCCGAACCTATCTGGCATCTTTATTCAAATTTAAAGCAAACAAAATTTTATAACAATGGTAAAATACACTGCCACTTGTCACTGGGGTTTAACTCAATGTTTCAGTTCACCTAACCAGTTTTCCTGGAGTGTATACTAACCAGTCCTAACTTACCTTTCCACAAGAAGCCAGTAACCTCGACAAAATCGACTTTTTTGTCAATTGTTCATAGAAGGGTATGACCTCCCGCGACCTGGATTTGAACCCGGATCTTCGGGTTACAAGCCCAGCGCACTAACCACTGGACCACAGTCGCGGCCCAAAGGTAATTTACACAAAGCAAGAACACAGGTATTATAAATAAAGTATTTAAGGAAATTTGTATAAGATTGGTCAACTACATGGCGTACTATATGTTTAGGTCCAACAATGCGGCAAAAATTCGCTTGTTTTTTTAAATTATCCGTTTGTCATTGGGGAAATAGCAGATCATTTCATCCGCCGCAACAAATGAGCCGTTCGCATGCAAGAAAACGCAGTAAAATGGACTGTCATATAATTATTTTTATAAAAAATGTAATTGCCTAATCGATTACCATAGCTTCTGGTGCGTGCATCACCCCTCTGGTATTATCTTAAGGGTATTATTACAATGAGAATGAGCCCTAGTCCGGTGTACTTCTCTCGTACTGATTGTGACAGAATATCCGAATGGTATACCGCTGAAGGCGTAGAAAACACTCTAGATTTCCTCTATAACCGACCATATTACTCAGACGACCTTGGATTTATTTTTGGTCTCGGTTAAGTTCTTTCATTCGCGTAAAGAATATCTCTAAGTTCAACCGACCCTACGTTTTGGGGGATTTGGGCGGAAACCAGACTCTTATTTGTGGCCATACCTGTAAAAACTGCATTATATATGTCAATTAACAGTTCTTTTGGCTTGGAATAAGTACTAGTGAAAATGCGAATTTACTGAGACTAATAACAAAAAAGTACCGATATACGTCGCTTTACATTCAGAGAAGTCAAATGAACCTCGTAAAATCTTCACTCAAGGAGCTACTATGTAAGTTATGCATGTGCATTAAATGACTAATCATGCTGCACAATCAACACAGATATATAAATAGGTGTATAATTATTTTGAAATAGTTTTTCTCACAATCATACAGACTCTAACAAATCTAGCTTACATAACAAATGAAATGGTATTTAAGTATCTAGACAAAGGCTATTTAAACGACACGTCCTTGTACCAGAAACTGACAATACGAATACAGAAGTTTGTAAAGCATTATGAAACTATAATGTTCAGACCTTCCATTCTATATCTATTGACATTATTTCCATGTGGCCTATGTTCTTATTTGAACCACATAATATTAGTTACATGGCTTCTTACTGACCTGATACGGCGTAATACAGGCTAGTGGTACGAATGTACTGGAATACATGATTCGTCAAGAAAAGTGCTTGAAGCTCATGTTAGCAACGATATTCTGAAAATTACATTACTACAACACAATAATACAATGTTAAATGTCTTCAAACATCTACGCTGTATCTTATTCACGAATCTAATTTCCTCATTTATTAAGTGTGACTTAAGATCTCTTCTTGTCATTGTTCTATTGTATAATATACAATTAACAGCATGCTTTTATTCTACAGAAATATTGCAAAATTTGTTAGTCAGTTTCAAAGTATTGTTAATAAATGTTCTAAACTATCAATGTTACACCGAAAATTGCATGAATGTGTTACAACAACAACTCAGCAAAATTAATTTACAGTACAACCATTCCAGATCGGCCTTCTGTTGAGCAACTACCTCCCTTCAACAACAGCATGATTTTTTCCATTGTAAGACTGAACTATTAATTTAACTTTTCTAGAGCAACAATTTCTTAGCAAAAACATAGTTCTGATTTTTCCAAAGGGTGTTGCTTTGGAGAGGTTGCATTTGGTCCTTTGAAAAAATGTTATTGAAGGATAATTATAATGACATTATTATACAAGTAGTAATTATTCATTATTAATATATCATTCGGCAAACTTGATACAGTCAACATTCGGAACTCCAGATTTTCTTCCACTCCACGCTACATCGACAAATTCCACAAACATATGTAAATAATTTCCGTCCTCAAACAGGTCTTAGCAGGGGGAACTATTTACGTTAACATTAGCTTGAAAGTCATTAAGGAAAATCCGCACGTGTTAATTCTTATTCATTGACTTAAGCTGTACGTCAAGACTGATCTTAAGGCTGAAATAAATATCATGCAGAGAATCACAAATCAGTCGAGAAATCAACAGCAGGTGAACTTGTGTTATACTTAGCTAAATTGTAGCAAAAATGTGACAGAAAATGTTATTGCGAAAAGTACATTCATTGTCAAACTTCATGGCGCGTTGGCATTTCAAAACGTACTTAATCGATGTGGTTATTTTCATTCGCGTTTCTTTTATTTCATATAAAACTTATCACACTAAATGTCGAACGCTTTAGTATAATTATTAGAGTATAGGGCATTTATTCCTGAGACCATTTTACTGTAGCCATTACATTAAAGCTATTAATGTACGTGTATTAATGAGTGCTTGGTTTTAGATAATATGTACGTGTATTAATGAGTGCTTGGTTTTAGATAATATGTACGTGTATTAATGAGTGCTTGGTTTTAGATAATATGTACGTGTATTAATGAGTGCTTGGTTTTAGATAATATGTACGTGTATTAATGAGTGCTTGGTTTTAGATAATGTGGTCTGCACCATCTTGTCCACGATTATTGGACATGGCGCTTCGTTTGGCTCCGTTGGCGTTCTCCGTTCACAGTAAACATTGTCACGTTGTGATATAAATATATGGACGTAGTTAACACACACAAGCAATGAAAGCATTACGTTAAGTTAAAACACTTGAAATGTCTAGACATTATAAATGTTCTTTCAGAATAAAACACCTGTTTTCACTACCACTATAAATCTTACAACACACGAGATAGAAGATTGTCTATTTTGAATCATAATAAATACAACAACACTATTTAAATACTTAAAGTAGATAGTGTATGAAAAGGAATACCATTGTCATCTGAGGCTTAAAATCTGGAAAACATTCATGGACGGACCATACACAACGTTGCTAATTTCACCATAAATTGGCTCCCAACTACTGATTACATAAGTTCTATTTCTTGTCAGCATTAATCTGATATTTCAGATAAATAAAGCCTTCTTGGTATTCACGAGAATCTCAATAAAGCGCATTAAGCAGTGAAGAGAAACTGATTATGTAAGTATTGTGATTGTCCTCTGGGACACCGCAAATTATTGCCAATCGGACTTCTACTTTGCTCTATATTAACATTTATGTCCAACTAAATACATTTTGTGAATTGTGCGGGATTACGGACAGTTTAGCATTTTTACTGGATTCTATACGTCTCAACACGAATGATTAGCGGTGGGTGATTAATGTGATAGACCCAATGTTTGTGTTCTTTTTTTTTGCTTCCATGACTTCCAAATCGTGTATTTAAACTATCCTACATTTATAGGTATTATACGTATATCTTTAATAAGTTTTGCGCTTTTGAGAATTTGATATAAACACTTTTCTCATATAACTATACTGTTACTGTATTAGTTATGACATGTATGTACATGTTCACCTTGTACCAATGTTTGTACTGATCCGGGAAATATTAATTTTTATGCTTAAAAACGTGTTATAGTTATGATAGTTTTCTTTGCAAAGACATGTAAAGCATAGAACAGGGATTGTTAACAGTTTCAAACCATAAAACATTATGATAATGGTCTGAAAATATGCACTAATAAATCCTTATATGTGGTCTAGCTCTCTTTGTGTTTATACTTAGGGAGAGGCTATATTCAGAATGCCCTTGATCACTCCAAATACTAGTGACGGGTCTGTTGTTTGTTTTCATATCAGGAAAAAACGTCTTGATAATTTCGACAGGTTAAACTGTTTCCAGAGAAAACATTAAAGTAGCTTAAAGCAATGTGACATTACATTAATATAATTGGTGAGTTGAAACTAACAAAAAACAAAATTAATTGACAACAATCATAATTTACAACAACATTATAGAGGGTAACACGCAGCACATCATCTCAGAGAAGAATATCACATAGAAAACAAACACAACAGATGTGAGGTCGTAGATGTGTTTGAGTTTTTTTCCTGTGGTTTAACGTGGCACCAACGGCCAGAGTCTTTTGGCGACTTTCCAACTTTTACTTTGGAGGTAGACCCCAGACGTACACCTGAGTATGACCACCGACCTGTCGTAAGCTAGCTGCATAGCTTCCTTACATATGAACTTTGGTCCCGAGTCGAATTCGAACTCACAACGGTGAGGAGCCAGTGATTAGTAGTCAAAGACCATAACCACTGGACCACTGAGGTCCTTATTGAGATAAAACATTTGTTGAAGTCATAGGAAACACGATGGTACTATCAGAACACGGAAACCAACTGAAAATTATTGAATAATGAATACATAGAACTGACCATCCATCAGAAAAAAGTTGAATTTCCTCAAATTGTAGTTAATTATGTACTAAACGAAGCTTGTTATGTTCCATGAACATTTTGGGATAAAGGACAACATCTTACAGTCACACCTGTGTTTGCAGCCATCTCTGAAGGCTATTCTTTGAAAAACCCGTCATCGATTATTTACAACAAAATGACTTAACAAAGGCCATTTGTCTAAGGTCACATTTTTGTTCTCCTCAAGACTGCAAAAAAAGTATCCCCTTTTTCATGTCAATTTCTAACTGCAAGTTTAGGATTTCCATATTATATGCAAATTTTACAGAATTGTATAAAAATCGGAACATTTTGTCTTGTTAAACTATCACATTTTCTCAGCGATAAATAAATTACAAAACTAAAGTTTAAAACACAAAAATATCAATCAATAAAGCGTGCATTGTGCGCTTCTTAGAAGTGCGTGAGCCAAAACATTGCTTTCTACACCATATTCTAGAATAACGAGGATTATTTTCTCTTTAAAAATGGAAAACTCATTTGAGGTGGCAATGAAAAACAACATAATAAAGTAATAATGTTTAATTGTACAATACCGTCTACGATGATATCGACTTAAGAATTTAAATTGTTGTAATTAAATATCTTTAAACCAAACTGATACAATAAATACGAATACAAATTGTTAACTGATTTCAATTAGTTTGCCGCTGATAAAAACAGATATCATATGAACTACATCGTTGTAGTCTGATGTATGGGTAACTTTGTTAGGTAATCCACATGGTATCAGTGGCCTCTTCATCATTTTGAGCAACGCTGTATGAATGATGTATCATTCCATATGACTGGAATTTATGTTGCTATTGTCGGGTGTCATTTAAATGCCTTACCTCCTTTTGGAATTTTCAACTCTCAGTATGATGTTCGTTGTCGTTTTTTGCGGTCTCGCAATGATGGGTTTTAGAACTGGTAGCATGTTTTGGTAGTCTTTATCTATTTTAGGCAGCACATCATAGGAATTCGTGATTGTTTGCGCGAAAAAGCACATATTGATCTGACTTAGAGATATTAGCCCAGGACCTTTTACACGCGATAATAGCGTTCAAGTTCGTATAAAGACAAACATGATATAACTTTTATCTTTAAACATAAACTACCATATGGTAGCAGTCCATTTTAAGTCAAATCTATTTACATTTTACACCAAATAAACCTCTGAAAAAAAATCAATTCCTGTGCAAAGACCTTTTATTTGATGGCTTTTGTTTGTCTATTTTAGGTTAATTTGTCAGCGTTGTTTGTTTACTGCACGTCGCGTTGGTTTGTGTTTAGATATGAAAGGCAAATTTCTAGCTGGGTTTCCATTGAATTTTGTTTCTTTTGCTACTGTTAGCATTAAGCAAACTTGGTAAGAGCAATAAATTTTTCTATCTGACATTATGTAATAACATAAAACAAAGATTAATCAAACAACCTGCGATTGTTTTCTTAAGCAAATAAATAGTCAACATCACCATTGATTAAAACCGACAAAGAGGTACGACCCCTTTCATGTTCAGACTAACTTACAAATAACTCGAAAATACGGTCTGTATATATAACTACAAAGCTCGAAGTTGTATGGTAGCGATTCATTATTTATATGATGAAGTGAGAAACAATGACATATGGTAAAAAAATTACCTCCCCCTAAAATATGGGGTAGTAAGTCGTAAGACAAAAAATAGTATATTTTTTTCAATTCTGATACAATTCATGTAAAATGGAAACTATCTTCAGAGAAAAAATACCGAGATCGAAGGAAGACTAAAGTCAGTAGAAAAAATATGGTCGGTCGGGTTTCAGGGAACCAGCAGCCGTTCTTAATATATTTCATCGTGTATATCCTGACGATCCAAACGACGAGCTTTATTACATTATCCTAATTGAAGATTCGGCTAAGAAGAAATATGTAGCAGTAAATAGCGGGATTAAAGTACTTTGGAATATTTGGTGAACGACTGATGTAAAGGAGCTGGCATTTCAAAGACTAAAATTCAAACTATAAAATCAAATTTCTAGTATTCATGTAGTTTTTATGCATACTCAATTGTTGTATCGATTCAACGTAAAATAGTTGACGACTTTCGTGACACACATTGTAAAACAGAAGCAAGTAATTATTTTATTTCACAAAATACTTCGTGAAATTTAGACAAAATATAGTTTATGTCTGCACGAACATAAAAGTCCATGAATTTAAGTACGTTAATTGCCATTTGAGAAATATGTAAGTACCAAAAAATATGCTAATTTAATTTAGTAGAGTATTAACAATAATCAGGCAGCTAAAAACAATAGAAATATTAGTCAGTTCTTATTTCTTGTCAGTTACGAGATAAATATGAGAAAAAATGAAACATATTTGCATTACTGTAGCACGCAATAACGTAAATCAAGTTTTAATGTTTCCCTCTAGTCCTTATATCATACATACTTTGTCTTAAAAGAAGTAATCATAAGCCTACATAACGTGTGTCCTGAATAGTTAGTTCTTCTCAGTTTTTCGTGAAAGACATTCGCACAGAATTCTCTGTTTTAAGTGTGTACAAAACTATGCCCGTCTCATAAACAGAGAGCTAGAATATCATTTTATAAACATAGACATTTTGCTGATGGTATACATTTCAGGCTTTTACTTTATCAGCTGGTAGCAGATATACATAACGGTAAATATGATACAACACTTTTGATTAACAAGGAAGTGGTATCAAAAGCTTTAAGTTAGTTAATGACCTAGTTAAAGTTTTTCATCTTAAGATACGTATGTAAAACGGGTCCCTGTTGTGTTACGGCTTTTAACGTAACTGAGATACATGCCGTAGTTTGCCGTGTTTTAGGCTTTTCCTTAGGTTTAATATTGGTCTGATATGAGCCATGTAGGTACTTGCAAATTACTTAACAAATTGCTATTGTACTTGTATTATAACTATAATTTTGCTTAATTTTGTCAATGTCAATACGAGCATATTCGCATATGTCGTGTATATGGCTACGAAGGTGCATTAAATAAATTTGTTACATTTGTCATTTCTTGGATAACATTTTTTTCTATTATTGTTGAGTTCAGTATCATTTCCTTACCTCCGAAACCTGGACGGATTTCTTTCCGATATCCTCGTAACAATTTGTCCAACACTTCTGTTGTGTTTTCTGCATACGTTGGAAACTGTGACGCAACCAATCTGAAAAGATGCAAAAGATGATAAAAGAATAAAAGTGATTAAACTCGCGAAGTGGCAGCGTTAAACTCTAGACATCTTAATCCCTTTTGGCTAAAAGATCGCAATGCCACAATTGATATTCTGAATAATTTTCAGAGGACAAATGCTGAATCCTAAATTGAGACTATGAATGCATTCAATTCATTCGCGTGCGTTTGGCAATGCAAAAGATGCGTATCGCAACATCCTTCTATTGCAGCTGTCTCTTAGGACGCAGTAATCATATATTGGCTCAAACAGGTACAGATGAACCTTATACAGTTGTCTAGCAAGTAAAGCCTTTAATACGAAATGCTTTATTCCGCAAGTTTTTTTTTCCATCAGACATTATATAAGTATTACTTAACTTCTTATTTCAGTGTATTATATGTCTAGCAGACACAACAGTCGAGCACATAAACACACATATCGAATAACCATTTAATCGACAATTTCATCCATTGTGCAACAGTAAATTTAATAGCTAGGAGTAGTATTGACATTGATTGAAAGTATAGCCTTCCATGAGATAATGGGTTTGTGGCTATATAGATAAGGAAAGGGATCCCCAGAAAAAAGGACAAACAAAACATCCCACCTTCCCAAAGGTATATAAGAACACTAGCTATACTGTTGTATATATTATATTATACAATAATATAAAAAAAATCAGAATACACAGACATAAACAAAAGACTGAACTAACTCACGCAGATAATAATACAAAACACTTATTAATATTTAGATATTGATGTCAAACATGAGAGAATATTAAAATTAAATAACTGATTGATCAAAGAAAACAAACATGCGCGTGATATACAAAAATCGAGACAAATTATCACATATAATGATTTTAAAGAAAAAGCTCATTCTCACATTAATAGATACGGTGAATAATTATATAGTATCATTTATAACTCAGTTAGGGACCTCCGTGGTCGAGTGTTTATGATCTTTGACTTGTAATCACTAGCCTCTCACCGCTTAGGGTCGAATCCCACATGGACCAAATTTCACATGTAAGGGATACTGTCTAGCTAGCTTACGGGATGTCGGTTTTAAAAGTGGAATGTCGCCAATTAATCTTTGCAATTAATGCGACGTTAAACTTCAGTTATAACACAGCTGTTGTCCATAAAAATTCTATGTTCCTCACCATTTTAGAAGGAAATATCAGGGTCAGTGCCAGTAGCGTTTTCTCCTGATTTCTGTCAATAATGTTATTGCCACTCA
Source organism: Lutraria rhynchaena (assembly GCA_008271625.1). NCBI lineage: Eukaryota > Metazoa > Mollusca > Bivalvia > Venerida > Mactridae > Lutraria > Lutraria rhynchaena. Next base: position 1,640,591 of record VIBL01000059.1, read on the forward strand.
TGTTTTTTTTTGTTTTGTTTTTCAAATTTGATCCAGTGCATCTTAAATTGTTCAGTCACATGAGTTTGAATGTAGTGCCGTTTTCTAATAGCATCCACACACGCATTTGTTGACATTTTCACTTCATACATAATGATTAAAATCTTTAGACCACGAGTAAAATCGCTAATACAACTAATTAATTCAGTTTGATTATTTGTAATATAAACTTTAGCATAGTTTTTTATGTGCCAAAAACCAGTGTTACCATTCCTCAGAGCAATTATGTGCATTCCTAACATCCACCGCCGCTTGTAACCACATTTAATCGGTAACACACTTGCATAGAGTCCGATATTGTCATTCGTCATTTTAGAGCCAACATCTTTACTAATATGGTTATTTATCCTGATACAGTAAGAAAATAAATTTGCTCCGAAATTCGTAATAAGGAAGTAATCACAAAAAGGCCGTCACATACTTAAGTTGAAATTAACAATTTTGTAAAGCCATGTTGACGAGTCCAAACGTTGTAAGTTCAGCGGAACTATCAATAAAAGCAACAATTGCACCGCTAGCTATTAAAAGTTGGTGAAATCGAGCGAACAAAATTGCAAATATATACAAATTCGTCATAAAGATTCTATGCAATTGTTTTCTTATAGCTCACAAATGGGATTAAGAAATACGTGTCTGTATTTGTCTTGGCCGTTCTGAAATAATTGTAGCAATCAAGACAGTTGGAGACATTTTCCTTTCTATAAATTGGATTTACTTTGCATGCAAATTGTTTTCCAACGGTCTAAAATGCAATCTGTGCTGCATTATGAGCCATAATTTAATTTGACTACAGAATGACGCTATTTTCGTAAATGTTACATTTTGGTAAATTAATTCGTCTTAAATATTTTATAGACATTGCAATAAAACTATTTATTTAAGCTTGTTGGTATGGTTTGTCGACTTTCATATACAACTGCTGTGATGTCCATGGATATAAAATGTAGTGCACATAATACAGTCGAAATTAGGTATTTTAGCCTTGCTCGACTGTGTTCAGTGCAATATACAGTAAAGCCCCTGAAAACCGGACTCCATGAAAACCGAATTCTCTAAAAAATTTCCAAGTCCCATATTTTTCTCTTCTATGTTCAATAGTTCTCTGAAAAACGGATGTCTCAGACAACCGGACTTTTGGATCAGTCCGACAGGGGTCTGGTTTTCAGGGGTTATACTGTACTACCAGTATATTATAACTGCTCAATGGAAACCTTATTATCTTGTTAAACACGAATGACAAATCTTCCATCACGTCCTCCAAAAAACGATCATTGCATACTTTATTCACCTTTTACTCTATTCAGCTACAATCATTGTAATAAGTAATGGACAGGAAGAATCAAAGCTTCATTATCATCTGTCTAAAAAATGCGGCAGATGGCAGTCCTGTCTCTTGTATATCAGTAATTGGCTCCTAATATCTCACTTATAAAAAGGTATGTTCAGTTATGTTTTTGTTTTCTTGGAGGTAATTATGAGGTAGGGTCCTCAAAACTAGTTTACCCCTCGTAGTTTGTTACCAATGCGATTCCAATAAGGAGGCTGCGTTTTGTCCTCCATTTTGGTATAATCCTAAATGTTGGGAGGGCTTATGAATATTTTGGGAAGGTGGTATTCTAGGGAAGGTGGGATTTCTTAATGTATTTTTTCTCTGGAAATCCCTTTTCTTATGTATATTCAGAATAATCATTAATTAAGTTTTCGGACAATGGAGTACAAGTGTGTCAGTATACAGTTAAATACAAATTCGCTGTGTTTTGTGTGATAATAAATTACATACGCAGCAAAACCACCCTCGAGAATCACTACAATATTAGGACCACATCATGATGTAACGATCACGTATTTTCGGACCAGCTTTCAAAATATACTCCATATTTATTTCAGCATGTTAAAGAGACCACATAAATATTAACAGTTATGTTAGTCCCAAATGTGTTCTTAATATCGAGGTTTACTGTAAAATCCGGAATACCTTCAATGCCATCTTAAACGAGTTGTTTTGTTAAATGATTAACACGTCTCAAATGGGTCTACTAATAGGTACTAGTTTAAACATCGAATCAGTATTTCAATAACTACCATAAGCGACAAGAGATACTGCAATTCCCTCCTTGTCTAAAACGACACGAAACATTACCAGATGATAAGAGTCCTGAATGATGTAACATTTAAATCTCTTGGACGTCTTGTCGCAGTTAATCTTTATGATTATTTGTTTTGAAACGCCTGGGCGATACCTTGGAGAACACAGATATGCAAACAATGTATTGTTGTGTTATAGTTTGACAAGGGTTAAGACAAATCGAGATATTAATCCTTAACCTATGACTCATGTTTGCCATTTGAAGACATTTACCCAACGATAGACACTAATTACCTTGTAATTCTCATGTGTTGTATTTGGCCAACCTAAATTACGTTTGGTGTCCTTATGACAGGGTCAGCCTAGCTGTTGTGATATCCAAGACAATATATCAAACTAAAAGAAGTAAAACAAAAACAGAAATGTCGGAAATGGAGCATGTAATATTTCCATCTTTCCAACTGTCTTATGTCTAGTCATAAATACAAAACGTCGGGGCTTACACAAACAAACATCCGCAACAACACATAAACAGACCATCGCAAAAACACGAACACGCAACACAACTCACAATAACCCTCTCCAATCACATCATAACAACCCAGTACGAATTTACAATTTGAAAGTACTCGACAGTGTATTGCATTCAACCTACAATGTTAGCTTTATCAGAACGATATAAATCAGAGAACTAACGTGGCAAGTACACATAAAACATTTAATCGATTAGGAATAAAATGTTTCCCTTGTTCCGGAGTCGTGTAGACTTCATAACAAACTACAAATACCACAAATCATTCTTGGCTAGACTCTTTCGACACAAAGCACCGCATTTTGACAAAATATAAGACGGGAATGTCGTAACCTTTCGGTGGTCAACGTAAATCTTTATAGACTTCGGAAGAGTCCGTCAATATTTAAACAATTATGTAAATAGTTCACCGACAATGCTTTCAGTCTACTCCGGTTGAACGAAATCTAGCCTCATAATGGAATTAAATAATCTGTCTGTATTTGCCCTAACGCGTGAAGTAGATGTTGTATTTTCGACAGGATAGACACATTTTGGTAAAGAGCCTGTGAAATAAAACTCATCGAGTTTGTTTGACGTCACGACACAAGTATTGTAACTAGTCATACAATACTTCAGACTAAAGCACGTTGTGTTTGTACAAATTGCGTAAATAACTCGTAAAAGTACATTAATCTCGATGAAGTAGGTACTAAAATGAAAGAGATGTCACTTTTCCCACCAGTAGCACAGTTGGAAGACGTCCAACTTATCATTCGAACATCAATGTATCTTGCTAGAACTGTGAAATTTTCAGTCAAAACACCCACGAACAGAATCTCCCTCCAGTATTCATTTGTGTAAAACACACAAATATCTCAAGCTCGCGACATGCAATATCTTCGTGAAGCACAAGCGTCAATTAATGTGGATACATTATTTTTTGTAGGGTCATACAATTATTGTAACATGCGTGAGTGAATCCGGTTATTGTCTATCGAGTTGTTGATTCGTTAAGTAAGAATTTTATACTTCTTGATATTCGGGGACATTGAACAACAAAATTATTGTATCATATATCTCATAAGAAACAGAAATACGCTTAAACTAAGGATACAAACACAAACATTATGTACTGGGGAAATGATTCTAGCACCAAGACAAAATATTTCCACAGCATATCATTTTAGTAAGCTGCCATTTATTTGATATCTAATGTGGCCGCGATCGTTGTTCAGTGGTTAGTACACTGGACGCGCAAATCTCGATCGTTGTTCAGTGGTTAGTACACTGGACGCGCAAATCTCGATCGTTGTTCAGTGGTTAGTACACTGTACGCGTAAATCGCGATCGTTGTTCAGTGGTTAGTACACTAGACTCGTAAATCGCGATCGCGGTCATACCCTTCCATGAAAATTTGACAAAAATATCGATTATCCCCCATGTGGAAAAGTTGCCGGCTCCTTGTGGAAGGGTAAGTTAGTACTGGTTAGAAGTCCACGAGAACTGGTTTGGTGAACCGACCGCTGTATATAACGGGAAAATTGTTGAAAATTGGCGTTAAACAAAGTGAAAAAACAAGAGGTAACTCATTTACTTCGTATTCCCAGTAAAAACAACCATATCATCAGTCAACGGCTATTCAAATGTGTCATACGAGCATTTGGCAACACATTAACACACCAGAAAAAGTGTTGCAATTATTGTACTCAGTACATACAACACCTGAAGTATATTCAACAACAGACGAAACTAGAAATGAATTCATTTGGACTTGCTTCTGTTTCTGTAATGATGATGGGTTAGTTTCTGTAAAATTTGTTTTTTAAAACTTCTGGTTGATTTGTATTCGCATGCATGTCCTTTGTGTTATGTTTTTGTCTGTTACACCCCGTCTGGCAGTAAAGGCTAAGAAAAAACGATGCGTAGGTTTACGTAACCAAAACAGTGTAAGTTGAAAACATCATTTTTATTTTTTCTGTGAGCGCTTCGTTTGAGAAAATGAGGTACGATTCATTCCGAAATATTTCCGAACTTAAGATATGCCGTCTGAAAGTTCAGCGTCGTCAATTAAGAACTGGTCGTTCGGGTAACCCTTAGCACGACAATTTTTGTCTGGCCAAAATTTAAACACGAAACAAAAAAAACAATGCTTTGTTATTGGCAATGGGTTTCGGATAAAACACTTCATCTGTTTTACAAATTATTTCATCAAATAATGTGTCCTTACATATTTCTTGTTGTGTAAATATTTTGTTCTTTTTTGTTCACTCAGAATAAGATTAGTTTTATCCGATAATACAAGACGGGTCTGTAGTCACAACAGATACAAGTGCTTGTATATCATCTTTTGTTACGCATCAACCATCGGCAAAAATGATGTGACTGGTTGTCAATGTTTTATACCACATACATTACCATTAGGTTGGAAGCTCGCTCTTACAACACCGACAGGACAATTCAGCAACAGTGGTGAAAGTTAAAATTCTATTGAAAAACACAAGAGGAGAAAATTACAATGAAATTGGAAAACTATTCAAAACGGAAAATCATTATATCGCTTCATTAATGCGTGTTAGGCAAATCCTCTCATAAGTATTGCAGAAGCACTGGAGGAACATGCGCTCAGTGATAATTATGATGTGTTTTATGCAATGAGTCGGATTTTTACCTTGGCCTTTCACCCAGCTTACTTATTGTGTGAATGACCTTTAAGCGTGCATAAAACAACTCATAACAATTCCCTTGAGAGTAAAAAATTATACAAATTATGAACTTTTACTGACAATAATGTTTGTCTCTCAAATGTTGTGATGTATAACATGAAAATAATCCCTCTTTTTAAAGTAACATCGAACTAAAACCCTATTACCCTAATGTCTTGTTAAAACAAATCATCATGATTATTAGTTTAACACATCATTGCATTACCATAAACCAAAACTTAAATCGTGCTCACAGGAATTCCAAAACATGATCAGTTGAAGCGTCATGAACATCATATTTAAAAGGTGGAATGTTTTTTTAATGTTTCGGAAGAAAGTTGCAAATGACGCTCGAAGAAACACATAAAGCGTAAAGGGGAATGCGCTCGAAGCGCGTAGAAATTCTTGTATGTGGCAAATGTTTCGAATACCCAAACTGGACATGTTGCAAGCTGAAGCAAAATGACATATCGCACTTTAGCTATGCTGAAACTAACATTCTTTTCGTAATGTAAAAAACTATATTAAACTCTTCATATTAGCAATTTCAGTACTATAGACCTGTATATTTTCAATCATTATGAAGTATTTAGTAGTCTGTAAAACGTATGAAGTGTTACAATTAAGAAATGTCGTCAGTTACGGAGCATTTCTTAGACAAAATCTATACACAAGGACGTAAATTAAATTCAAGCCCCTCTAACGATGCGAATCAAGATTTAATATCCTGAAATGTTCGCTTATGTAAGTGTTCTTTAATATCCCTGGGGTCTGGGATAGATGTCTAATTAGTTGCAATAAAGTCACGCGTCAAATCTGTCTTACTGTTCTTAATTTCAAGAATTTGAAATTAAATCTTTGAAATGACAATTATATCCTTAGTTAGTTGAATACAACGAATTATTCTGCATTTATAACGTTGCTATGAAACAGATAGAGTGATAATACAACTGTATACTCATTGGCGGTACATTGGTTTGATCCACTGAAGCTATAGACAAAAAATTGACCTAGGACAAGATGGGAGAAAAATTGATTCCCAGGACATGCTATATGCAATTAATTCCACATTTACACAGACTTCCATGGCAACAAACCAGTGACAACTACAACTCATGGTAACACAGCATTATAACAATCGACAACTTAACTGTCTTGGCAGTACACTTAATTCGCATAAATTCCACACCTTCTAGTGCAATAATACAATTTTATTGGCTGCACGTCATCTTCCACTGTCTTTCCGTATTAAATTCGTTATATAAGGCGACATTGTTATTCCACGGTCCTTGACTCTGTTCTTCCGCACAGACTATGATGAACATTAAAATATAACTAAGTGTCTTACATACAAAACGTGTCATTTGATTATTTGACATTCCAAATCAATATAACACCCGGTCTTTAAAATGCAAACCTCCCCAGAGCGGCCCTCTTGACTTACAACCTACCTTCAACAGCAGTATGATTTTTCCACTGTATGATTTAAATATTAAAATAACCTTTCTAGAGCAACAACCTCTCATCAACATCTTAATTTTGCTTCTTCCAAATGGTGTTGCTTTGAAGATGTTGCACTACAGAATGTATGACTTATTCGCATGAAAATGCTGAATTTACATTTTACTTCAGATTCTCATTTTACCTAATTCGGCGTGTTTTTTTCTGTCTCCACAGAGACAATTACTACTTTTATTTATTGATTTACTGTATTTTTATTCATTTTTAACAAGAAATAAATAGAAATAATAAAATGTTTCAAAATGTAAAATGCCCACAAAGATCTTCTTTAAATGGGAATATAAACATTATGACGTTATTTAATTTCAGGAAATTGTTAAACGTCAAGGTAATTCAATATTTCATCAATTATATTCCACGTTGTCAAAGAAAAAGAAATAGATGTGTCTAATGCCATCAAAAAAGACTCGCAGACTAAACATATGCGGTAATCATTTTGTCCTATCGCTTGACTAAGAAGTCACGTAGAAACACATTGTAACTTCACAAAGTGCTAACAAAATTGATCCTACTAAGAAATAAAGTTAGATTAAGCAGGAAAGGTTCCCTTAAGAATGTCTGATCCTTTAAAAAAGTTCTGGTATATTGAAATACAAGAATATTGGCCGGTTTGTCGATTCTGAATAAGAAAACTAAATGGTCCCATTGAAAGTTTATTTTAAATTCTGCCAATTCTGAAGTGTTTTTCAGCCCGTATGTAAACCCCAAATTGAGAGGTCATATTTAGTGAATACCACTGTCTTACAACTATGTCGTCTCCCTTTCTGGTTCATTGTTCATTTTAGAGTTATCATCATTTGTCATAATATATTCATGTAAGCAGTATTTACATTACATCTATTCTATTTTGGGCTTAAAATAATTTAAAACTATAATAAAGATAATTTGATTATTCTTTGCATCCAGGTTGTTTATTTATTTAGACTAATCTTTTGAAATATTTCTGTTCCGTTTCTTTGTATTTTAAAGCGTTTAGCGTAAACAATTGATTTAAAAGCCAATTTGAAGTTCGAAGTTCCCTTCATAAACACAGACAAAGCAGCTTGACTCAGATACTAATATCAAGAAAATATTATACAGTAAAACAAGGACGACAGAGCATTAAAAATACAGTATCCCCACAACGCAAATACGTTAGTAAACATAAATTGTGACTCAACAGTTTCCTTATTTGATCTTTTTAGCATTTTCTTATTCAAATCTTGCATTTTCTTAAGATAACGGTAAGATATCAGAGCACAAACTAAAAAGGACACCGGTAAGGTACGGGTGTAATAACCGTCCGACCACACATCACATTTACTTTATTGCTATATTATTATGAGGGAATATTATGTTACCGAACTGCTTATACATAAACCAAACATCTTTAGGGAATAGATGGTAAGCATCACTACAGACTAGAGAGGAAGGACTGTATCCCAGGAGTAATTATGTCCGTCTAAGATGTGTCCTACACGTTATTACGAACTTACATATATTGAAACAGTGCCACAGTCCCGGTGTTCGAAATTGTGTACTTGAAAATATATCAGCAATCAGTAATACAAATTATGCTGAGTGCAAAATAAAAGGCCATTAGATATAATGACCATTTAGATGGTCTAAATTCACTAGACCATGCTTTTGATTCCATAGACCCTTTGAGATTTAATAGAGAAAACTTGGGATTTGGAAATGGACTTTATAAGGTATTTATATTGTATAAAAGATAATAATGATAGTGTTTACGGCTACCCGACCGATCCTGCTTTTTGGCGCCGAACTTAAAATTTCTAACAAACAGCACGAAAATATTTGCCAATTTATAGTACGTCCAAGATACTGAAAAAAGTAGAAAAGTTTTTTTTTCGACCTGCCTATCCTAATTGTATTGGTCAAGTAGCAATAAACATGGCTATTTGTTCTGGCCTATAAAGTAGAATCAAAGAGACCTAATGAACGTCGTTCAGCTTGCCTGGTTAGATCAGTCGATGGGGCACTGAAATGCGGAATAGAGGCGGATGGTGTAAAATCCGGGCAAGGATTTTTACATGTTTCGTGGCGAATTGACTGGCGATATTCCTTCAGGAGCTTTAGTACACATAAAACGTATGCATTATATAATTGCATAACAAGAGAAATAATTGAATTAAACATCAATTGGCAAGTCGGTTTTAACTATATTATTGAAATATGATTGAAAAAGGTGGCAATGATTTCGAATAAGATTATAATACTAATATGATAAATTACGAAAACGCTTAACATATATTAGTATATATTTATATTAGTGCCTCTGTTATAATTGAAATTCTTCGACGTTTTACAAGTTTATATAATCGAATAAATCAAAATGGAACTTATACAGCCAGATTCGAATAAATGATAATAATAGACATATCATATTTGTGTTTCAAACCATGTGAGTTGTACAAAGGGGATACTGCATACATTAGGATGACATGTTTACCAACAATATTCCTTCTCTACATTGTAGGCCAAAATACTTGGTATCCCTGAACATCTCAAATACATGTAGGGGCGGTAGGTCCGCACTACTTTGTCATTACAATTATGTATTTTTCTTAATTTTGAGATACGGTTCGTATGAAAATGAAACATTTGTCAAGAAAAACTTGATCGAAAAGTAAAATAGTCCAGAGTCGGCAGAAAAAATGATCTGTAGGGTAAGTGGAAACTAGGAACTTATAGTAAGTATCACGAACCTATATTTTTTTATATAAAAAAACCTTTAAATTTGACCTTTAAAATACATCCTCCATATATATATGCATAGATGCAAACAGTTACAGAATCAGACTTGGCGATTCTATGCACATTCACAAAGCATATCAAAAAATACAAATCTCAAGAATCGAGGAAAATTGGAAAAAATAAAGCAATCATATACAAATTAAATATTGTTCTAAAAACAAAATGATTTGTTGTAGATCGTCAATATTTCTAGAGGGAACAGTTACTGTCACATTGCTATGTAAGCATTGTCAGGTTCCATTCATTATTTAACGTGTAATAGATCATAACTAATACAAAATGTAATATATTTGGGTGTAGTTATATTGACAAATGTGTCTCAGTTAATAGGAAAAATGGGAAATTTGTGTGCAAGCGAATGATTCCGATTTGTCTGACACAGAACTGTCAAAAGGAATTATTAGAGCGAGACGTACTGGCTAATGGATTCCATGTGATTTTCGTAATGATACGTTCCTATTTCAGTTACGTTTGATCAATACGTTAACAGTTTATTTACTCTTTATTGAATGCCATGCAGTTGATTCTATGAAATAGGCTAGACGAAGAATAAATATAAGATTTCACCGGTTCAAACGAAGCGTTTTTTTCTCTTTTCATGTTCAATATCAAACTAGTTCATGAATAGAACGCAAAATAATTCCGAAAAGTTTTAGACCATCTAATTTGCAATTATTTATCAACCACGATTTGTATAAGTTTGGATTACGCGGTCTCCTGTTTGATTTTGTGTCATTTCATCGAGATCTTTACGATGAGACACACATCATCTTTTTTTTCACCGTTGTTTTCTTGAATGTATTTACTTGTACTTTACGTTATAGTTAAATCATCAGGAAAGTTCTCCATTGTGTCAATAAACATCCCAACGTGTTGTTAAATCTAATTAACCGCGAACTAGATACTGAACAGATATTTATCACATATCTTTTATGAAGTTACAATTTCATAAGTTCAAAGTTGTAGGACAAATTTTCCCAAACACCGAATTATTTCCCAGACAATCTTGACAATCGCCGAGACCATCAATCGCATGTTTACAGTCGTTATAGCCTCGTGTTAAAGATGAATTTATAAAGAAGCTATAAGAAATAGGGGGATGTCTAAGTGATATTAACCGCTAAATGTTTTACCAAGTCGTCATAGGAGCACTTAACATTTTCCACGAAACATAACCAATAAATCAGAATAGGCATAATTAATATAGCATTTAGATTTTCATACTCATAGTTATTGTAACCACCAAAGGTAATTATCAACAAAAAAATGATACAGCATTTGCAAAATGTTCAGTTTTGGATATAATATTTCATAGAGCTAATACTAAATTTATTAAATTAATATGGAGACCTGCTGAAATACCTACCTGTTAAACATATATAAACAACGTTACCTGTAACTAACTGAAAACGTAAGAAGTCTAATGAAATGTAAATACTATATAATTATATTTCGAGGTTTAAAAAATGAGAAAGGAGCATACCTTACTAAATTTAAAATCACAAGGATCCACATTGTTTCCATATTTGAACAATAAAGCATCTGAAGATGTCCATAAAATATTGGAAACAATCAACTAATACACTAAGACAGCAGCTGTCAGACGTCAGATTATTATCTTGAGATAGTATGAAAACTTCCGGCAATTCACGAATATTTCCGGAACCATCTTCGTGCGTTTCCGCTAGTTCTACAATTGCTCATCACATCAAAAAGAAAAAAAAAACACGAAACACTATTTAATTTCAATTACTGGACCTTTGCACCTAGTTATCCCTCCAAGGTAAGTACTTGTTACTTGCTTCGAGTAAGTCTGTATGAATCGCACAAACACCTAGAAAGTCCTTTTATAAATTTCTCAAACACATGTGTACTTCTTAGATAATGTGTTAGTTCCACTTGTTGACTGCCTTATGACACTCGTTTCCAAGATTATTTGTTGATTCCTTCTGTACGAGTAGGATCAATAGATCTAAGCTGGCTTCTACAAGGCTTTAGACGATAATCATTAAGTAATGATAGGTGAGTTTCAGATCCCTTATGATAATCCCCAGGATGAAAACGAAAACAAAAGACTGACAGAAGCGACAAATTATTAATAATAAAGCAACACAATTTTCCGACGATGATGAACGGGCAGTCTGGATATAGCGTTTTTCCAGGGCACAGTGTTTTAATAAAGAACTGACTTGATAAATGACAGTGTCACGTGTGATTTTCCGTTCCATTTCATTGTGATCGTCAGAAAATGGCACAAACGCTCATCGTACGTAACAGATTTACACAATAGCGATGCCCACCCTATGTCTGTTTCTTTTTTCTTCTCACAAACGTCGATGTGCCACGTTTTATCACTTTCCCTGACTTTATCTGGTGTGATATATTATTGGAAGAAATTTAGCAAATCCAAGATAGTTAGTTTTGGCTTCGTTTTCATATTTGTATGGAAATTGGTTATGGATGAAAACAGATTTTTTGCTAATATTTCATTATTTCTTCACATTTGTTCTCTAAGAATGATTCATTGTATATTCAGACATATTTTGAATTCCTAGGAAAGATATTAAAGACGAATTTGCTCGTATGACAATATTGTAATACGGTTTAGTCTAACGCATTTCTTGCTGAATATTATTGTGGTAAAGAACGTCGCGGCTCAATTTTATTTTGATATGACCATATCCTTCGCCAAACAAATAATGATTTCAAAGCCACATCGGTAATAAAATGGAAGCCCTTCGTTTCAAAACAAACTATCAAATAAATCCAAATACTCATTACTAAACCCACCAGTTAGCCCACGACAAATACGTTAAGTGTAATATTACAAAAATAACTGGCGGGAAATTAAGTTCCATCTAAATAATTTTAGAATTGTTATTGTCTCGTAAGCCATTGTAATTCATGTTTTGATGCGATTTCCCCCAAATTAAGGCATTAATAAGATGTGAATAAAATCCTGTTTGGTTGTTATAGAAAGTTCTCGAAGTGTAATATGTGAGAATCATTTCACTGACAAGTTCAGTTGTGCGCAATATTAAGATCACATTTTGGTGTCAAATCTCATTATCGAGTTGACAATTGAGAGAGGTAAAGAAAACGAAAACCTGTTGATTAAGTAGTTGTTAAGTGAGGTTTGGTCGTAATATGGTTACTTTGCATTTCATTATGGACACATCGTCCACCTTATTGTTCGTATACTTTCGTGCTTTATATGTGTCGCCGTACCATTTGTGTCGTGGTGTGTGTGTACCAATTAAGGAATTTTAAGAGATCGAAGCGAAAATGTTGTCTATTAATAAACCTCATCTTTCTTATACAACTTGTGCTTGGTTCCAAAGATGGTCTTAATATCTAGGTTTTACTATATTTAAGCATAATTAATCTTATAATGTGACTTTCAAATTTCCCCTTATTTTGAATACTTGAAGTTAAGTCGGAGTTTTGTCCCTTGAAGTTAGAAATGAAATGTGAAAGGAATGTATTTATTTCGCATGTAGCTTTTTTTTCTTTATATGTCGTGTTGGAAGTTCTTAATCAAATCCATCTCTAACTTCAAACGCGTTGATTATAGGTATGGTATGTTCTCTCAGACGGAATTACCAACTTAGCAATTAGTGTCTAAACGCATATCAACAATGGAAGAACACTGTAAATCTTTTTGACAGATGCCAAGCTTAACACCGTTAGTTTTAAAATTTCCTAACTATATATATTCGTGATTCAAATACATTACTTTTCCCATAATACTTCAATATATACTTTTCAGAATATATAGATACATCTTAAAGCATTTAATATGAACGACTGCCATTTCGAATCAAAATATGTTGTAAATGCGAACGTATATTGGCGGTTTTCTGAAAGTCTTTACGAAATGATGGCCCAGGGAATTTAATAAAAGCATTTCGACGTGAAATACATTTAGATGGGTTTGTTCTAGTACATATGAGACTATGTTTATAATAATCATATCACCGTGCATTAAGTTATATCGCTAGATAGTAAGCAAAACAAATTTACTCGCAATAGATTCTGTAGAAGAAAGCAGACTTGCATAATGATAACAATGCCAACACATTGCTTTGTAAATAATAACTGTCTAAATGCATCTTGAAATTCCCTGAATTTGAACGACCCCAGGGGCTGGAAAGCAGCGCCCAGCATTTATGACCCAACGATATATCTTGAATAGCTTATAGTTTCGGAGTGTGCATTTCGTTTGAAAGAAGCAGTCAGCAAAATTAGTTCATGTTCTTGATATTACAAGCAGTATGCAGTAGTCAACTGATTACTGGTGAATGAGTTATCCGAACAATGACCGCCCTCTATTTTAATTACACAAATACTTCTTCAAATGCTTCAAAAATACGTTGTGTGATCAGTATCTTAAAACAGTTGGATAGCTGCCAATTTGTGAGAGACATGAGTTGATATACAGTTTATTTTTAATATGTTATCATCTTCGTGTTCTGGTCCTTATCAAACTTTGAAACTCATTCTGTAAACTTGTCAAATTCCTGCTTAAATCTTCCCGTTCAAAAAGAACTCTGCAAATTTATCTAATGTTAATATGTCAGGAACCATTGCATTTGTTTATCGTTCCAAATGTAATACGATTTCTTGTTTCAACTACTACATTTTGAACACTATTTGTTTGTCCCACTTACAAATTCAGTACAAGTGCACACATGTTGGATGTGTTTATAATACACTAATACATGTTATCCTTCTGTTTAACGTATGTCCGTCTGTATTCATTTGGTCGCGTGGTTAGTACACAGGACTTGTAACCCGGTGATCTGGGTTCAAATCCCGGTCGCGACAGGTCATACCTTTCCATGAAAATTTGACAAAACTGTCTATTTTCCTCCATATGAGGAGGCGTTACCGGTTACTTGTGGTAGGGCAAGATAGTACTAATTAGTATATAGTCCAGTAAAACTGGTAAGGTCAATCGGTCGCTGTATACAACCGAAAAATTGTTGAAAAACGGCGTTAAACCCTGTGACAATGTCACATAAAAACAAACTGTATTTATTTAGTACTGGTATTCTATTACATTTTATTCCAGCTACAAATCATTCTATCAAACCCAACAGCCGTTATCGGTATGCTTTTTTTGTTAATAACTTACAACATTTGTGTCTATATAGAAGAACTGTCGAACTGAAACAACTATGTCGATTAACTGGGAGTAACCACAAATTTCTAAGAAAAATCGCATACACAGTTAATCCCCCTGTAAAATATTTAAGACTACGATTATTTTATTGTACTGCAAATATCTAGCTCGACTTATTTGTGTAACAAAATTTATATAATAAAATGCTTTTCATTCATCGTTTTTTTTTATTCGCAATGGTAATTAAAATTCGTAAGCAATTATGGAGCGGCTAGTTTCCTGAATTTATTTTTGAATTTGAGATGGGAAAAGTAGTCCAAGGATCGTTTTGAATTGAAGAACGTAATACTTAAAAATTAAATGTTGCAATTGCTGATTTGCACTTTTCGACTTCAATTATCACATTTTTCTCTGGTGTCTGACGCTGCACCAAAAACCAGGGTCATTTGGCGACATTACAGCATCAACTGTGGAGAAAGAGTCGGGGGGCTAAACCTGGATAGAAACAGACTTTCCATAAGCGAGGTTGAGAGGCTAGTGATTACTTGGCAGACACCACAACCTCTCCATTAGAGGCCCTCCAAATATCACTTATTCCAATTTATCCGTTTTATATAATGTTATCATGTCTGTAATACGATGGTTGGTTTTAGGTATAAGACATTCCTATATTTGGTATATATGAGCAAGAAATACTTCATGTATGCCGTAATATTCATAAATCACAAATCAAAAACCAATCAGAGTTATATGTCCCCAAAGCCATCAGCTGTGGGAGTTATGTAATTTATTTAGATCACGAGGCATTAAAATGTCTACACTTGTAATGTAAAAAAGCGAGGGAAATGAATTATGTTGAGTTCGTGTAAATATTTGCGCGATACAGTTTGTTAATGCATTTCGATATATTCTACTATTTCGATATTGTATGTCTCGTGATGTTTTGCTTACAGAACAAAACAACAGTGTGTTAGTGGGAATATTGTATTTCGTGCATGTTGATACAGTGCGTTGATGGTTTGAAGTCGTAATGTTGAATTAATGATACATTAGACATTTCCTGGGAGTTGTATCTCCTGCAATACATTGTCTTTGTAATAAATGTGGATCTGGACTGGTACAATCGGGATATGGCTGCCGAGCGGTGAAGACCAATTACACTTACTTTGTCTGTATTTCCCGTCAAGGGTCATTGACCCTAAACCATAATTATATTTATTGATTGCATTCTGTTAGGAATTCTTTCTACATCTATATCTTTTTCGATTTTGGTTATGTTCATAATATCTTTCTAAGAACAAGAAAAAAATCTGTTTTGACAAACTTTAATTAAAAAGTCAAAAGATAATATAAATAAGGCCATTAATAAAACTATTGGCTTGAGTTTCCGCGACCCAAACAGTGGGTAGGTAGGTACGTAGGTAGGGAGGCATTTCGTTTGTAAACATAATATGCTTGTATCGAAAACGAAAAGCCTGATTGATTTGTATGATTCTGGCACACTTCCCTTATCCTGCGATATATGGCCCAATTAGCGTCGAGTTGACGTAAACTCAACTCAAATTGTCGTTATGTACCTTAATGTTTGCTTGCCATTCTTTTTGTAAGGCCTTCATTTATCTTTTGATAATATAATATGCATCTAAGGACTCCGCTTGTGAGAATCACGTGTAGCGATCAACCACATTCACATCAGAATGTTGCTAAACATACCTGACTGACGTATGGGAGGAATTAGTACAAGATTACAAAGCTATTTTTGTAGTCCTGTATATTAAACATGTATGTCTATATACGAAAAAGTTTAAACTTAAGCTAATTGATTCGTTTCCCTTTGCTTGGCTAAAATTTTTCTCTCCATCTTGAGAAAAGGAAGAACACCATAGATACAGTTGACCGTGTAACTGCTTAGTGACACAAAACAACAATCCAAAAAAATTAAATTCAATTCGTTTATTTACACATAAGATCAATATAATTAACATTGTATAGATAAATAAATAAATAAATAAAGATGACAAATATTTTGTAGATATAAAATACTATAAACCCCATTTAGCGACCACCTCCATATTACGACCACCTCCATATTAAGACTACCTCCATATTAAGACCGTGTTGATATAATGAGCACTTATTCCAGAACGGTTTTCAATACGTTCTATGTATGTCAAGTTGATAAGCCGATTTAATCGGTTCAAAAGGTGGTCTTAATATTGAAGTTATGCCGCTCTGCATTGTTTAATATTGAAATAATCCCGCTGTTATCAACGACTATATAATTTCTCAGTTTTTATGGCAGTCAATATTTGACAGAACGAGCACAGAATGGATAACACACGTTATTCTGTCAATAATCAATACATTTGACAATCGGTTATGTTTCCTGACATTGAATGCGCCATTAGCCTTTGTTACCAAGCAAATATAATATAGGCATACATATTTTATTCTACAAAACAAACCACAGAATCTAAAAACGCGACGATATGCATATTTCTATAAACAGATATTCTAATGAATGGTTCAAAAGAAAATACAAACAATAATGTAGCAACTAATGCTGAATTTGTCAACGGTTTCATTATCCGAAGCATCAAATCTTTAGTCGCTTAAGGACTAGACAACGTCTTTAAATACCACTACACCGATTATTAATACCTCAAATGTCAAGTTAAATAAATCAACATAGATTAATAAGTTTGCACGAAAGAGAAATGATAAAAGTTCGCACAATGCTGGACCACACTTCATGCGTTTGGCTGAAAACATGAAATCTAACACACACACGTACTATATACTTTCAAATTAGAAATATTTACAATTTAATGCACAATAATTACCATCTTGCAATCATGTTTACAATATTCTAATCATTATTTATTAGAATATCGAATCAAGGTGAACAATTGTCTGAATGAACGAATTAAATATTTATGCAATCAAAACAAATATGAATAATTATCAAAGGAAATCAACAAACTAGCGAAATGCATAACAAAAGTGTGCGAGATGTGCTGAATGTTCACATGTGATAAGTAATAAATATTAAAATAAATGTATATTATCTCGATATGCATGGTTTCTTGTTTTAATAAAAACTACTCTTTTAAACCTGTTTTAATGACTGGTTTTAATTTCAGGACTTACGAGAGAAATATCAATGTGAAGATACAGTCGAGACTTCTTAGATACTATTAGAATGAAAACATTGTTTCATAGCAATACAGAACATGACAGCTTGAATTTCAATGATTGTAAAACAACATGACTTTGTGCTAATGCCCGTGATTGTTAGTCTGCCTGTGTTTATCTGATCTGAAAGTACCATATTGATGTACCATGTCTGATCAGATACCATTAAAAGGCTTTTTATACATCCAAATTAAATCCTTTCATTATAAAAGTGATTAAACGTAAGCTCATTCAGATGCTGAAAACCACTAGTTTAATCTCCAACCCAATTAGTTTCAGAACAAAATCCTTGATTCTACTCTATACGTTTGTGGATCGAAACGAAAGAAAAGTTAATTAATAGGTAAGCTTTTAATGAACCAGCATTCAGTTAGTGCGAATTTTCAAACTCACTTACTTAGCTAATTCTAAAAACCAATGAAATAGAATTAATAACAGAATGAACCAAACGGTGCGTTTATGCAATGTTCTGGAATGAAATGAAAATGATGAAGCAAATAATGCAGTTTTCGAAAGTCTCACTTTAATTCTAACAAACCATCACACTCTTCAAAAAATCGTACCAATATAACGAAATATTTGTGAATGAACTACATGAAATGTTCTAATAATTTTATTTCTTCAGGTACAATGAAAATTCTGTATGATATTAGTAATGAACAACATTAATGACAAAGATAAAGTCAAAGTAGAGCATAAAATTGTCGAAGTCATCAATGGATTTCAAGTTAAATATAACTATGTAGCAGATATTCTGACACTTGGTAAAATGGATGAGAAAAAAACAAGTATTTCAAAATATGTATCATCAAACATGTGATTATGTCAGCAAAGGCACATGTATTTTTACAACAAACTATTCACCACAGTAATGCTTGATGAGATGGTATATATTTAAGAAAACAAAAACAATTCACAGTAATAACATATGATTCATAATGAAGTCATGCAATTTGGTACAGGAGAAATGTAACAAGAAAAGGTAACTGTTATGTGCAAGTAAAGAATAAGAAAGATACAGACGTGCATAATGTGTAACATGCAATGGACAATTCTTGAGACATGTACATGTATACATGAACATTACATAAACATTTTATGTTCATTTCGTTCTTTATTACATACTAAATTGTTTGACCCCTTTATAATCAAAACGTTATACTACACGTGAGCAATACGAATTTGAGAACAAGACCTTATGTATGGCGTCTATTTATACATCCTTCACGCTAATTATTTTGTACTATGTACACCTGTTGGCAAATTACTTTACCTAAGTTTGTCTTGTTCGTAGAAACAGTATTATACATCCAAAACGAAGATATATTTCATCAGGAAATGGTAACTCACAATGTCGGATGGTATGTTACATATGTTGCGTACTCTCCCTTAGAGCTACCAGATATTATAACAGTAAACATATATGGACAAGTCAAACGAGACACAGTCACAAAACACATGTATGATCAAACAAACACAGTATAGTCAGTGTGGATTAAAAACCAATCTTCAGTTTTTACCACCCGTATGAAGCCATGATACAAGTAGGCCGAATGCATCTTATAACGTTTTTTTTCCATGCAATTATCCATGCTTTCACAAGATAAGGACATTCCATGCAGGTTTTCAAAGGAAGCTCTCTCTCTCTTTGTCTGTCACTCGAGCATGTTTTTCCTATAATGATATAAAAATGAGAAACAATTGATTTAGGGATAGTTAACGAATGGAATTTTAATTAACATCTAATACTGGTGATATGCTGAAAACACATTAGACGGAAAGGTGAATGTAAACATACAGAACGGATTGTCTAAGGCGATCTTGAATAAACGACAAAAAAAACAAATACAGGATATATTTGTTAAATTGACTGGGTTCCAGGGTTGAGTCAACAAAGCTGATTGAGTAAGCCACACTGAGACATACAATTAGCAAACAATCAGACGGGAATCCACTGCCAATAATAATTGATGTCAAATTTGTAGATCACTTTGTTATTTATTGATCATAAAGGGTGTAACAAATATAAAACTATCAACAGTATGGAGGTTCTAACGCACTAAAAACATTAAAATAAAGTTGTCAATTTCACTTTTAATAAATTTCAGATATTGTCATAATATTTTTTTTGTATTTTGACAAAAACTGAAAACCAGCCAATTTCGCTTTGAGTCTAGAGGTAGACACAGAAACATACAAAACAATACTCAGATGACAAAACGGGGATGAACCAAGTTTGGAAAGAACGATTATGATTAAATATGGAAAGTGGTGGGTTGCTAAGTGCAAGCTTATAGACATTGGAAAATATGTAAACAGGATTAAAGACAATTGCAACCAAAGAACAAATAATTCTGAAACTATATCTAAACTACCACTATCAAACGATACGATCCTAGGACATTCCCCACATAATACTAACGAAATACTTATAGCATGGTTTATTTGTAACCATTAACTTTTGACATTATCAATATACAACTCGACATCAGTGGCATGATTGAACTAAATCCGATATATCATATAGATCTGACGATTGTCATGACTATTAAAAACTACATTGATATTACTCGGGAACATAATATGGTTGATTAAGCCAAGTTGAAACATAATGTTATTAACAAGAGCACACAGCTAAATGGGATACTTCATGTAGTAAGACGATATTTCTAACAAGAGAAAAAGGTAGATAAACAGGAGTATGACCGAGTCAATATCAAGCTGTATTTGACTCGATCAATCTAACTACTAATAGGAATAGCAAGACTGATAAACATGGAAACTGTGCATATGCATAGAAATGAAAACTCTAACATGATAAAATAACGATGATGATGATGATGATGATGATGATGATGATGATGATACTTTTGATCGGACAACAAATCACAGGGTTGTTGAAACAAATATGATCTGAAATTATTTAAATGAACCAAAACAATTATGGTTGTTTTCGATTCACTTGTTGTGGTTGTGGTTGTTGCTGTTGTTGGTCCTCGGCGTTGACATTGCGACCGATTGTTTGAATTATATCCATCGCAACCAGAGATCCCCGAACTAAAGCTCTCTGAAAATTGGAATCAAACAATACAGATATGACATATTCTATATTTTCTTTGTGCTAGAGTTCGGCAATTCCTTTCCTGACGCCAACATAACATACATAGATGAGTTCCTTTGTACATAATTCAGAGATTTAATGTTGGATTTGGATAGTTGTTCAACTAAATGTATCATACAAACAAATAAATGACAAATACTTAATGCTGTGAAAGGAAAACATTAATAAAGTTGCATCTTACATATATCTGCAATAGATTTCATCTTAAATAAATAACCAATCTATTAGTGCTACATATTTCATTCTACATTGTGCACATCAACTACCCCGGGAGACCAATTCTATCAGGAGACAATTCTTTCAAATTACGGTGATCATGAACAATTTATGCTTTATCTATTGAGCTAAGAGATCCATTTGGCTATTTCCTTTAACGATCCCTTTATAAAGTAATACTGTAACTTAACTTCAAGTATAAATATAGATATAGGAAAGGTTTGATTCACGAAAATTTAGTAGTGACAACAGAGTCTGTTAATTATGGCGTATGTTTTTATTCTTAGGGGAATCATGCCTGGCTGAAGTGAAAAATGGTTACGTCATATTAATAAATGCTGATACAACGATTATTGTTAAAAGCCTGTTCACCAAAAGCAGAATTGAAAGAACATGTACAAACACAAGTGATACAGTAGGTAATGAAAAACAGACGTAAATAATTTAATGTATAGTTGTTTATAGAATACGAAAATCACTCAGATGTTACTACAGTATTACACAATTTGATACAAATAACAAGCAGCACTTGTGTTAGTTAAAATGCACAACATCGACGCAAGTTAGTGCGAAATGTTATTATATCGGCCTGAAAACGATAACGATGCTTAACTCGATTGGAAATATAATGCCTTCGAAATATTTTTCTTCAGCGAGAACAGCATCCAGTTTCAATGCAATTCGTCGTATTTGGATTAATTACCATAAAAATGTCCTTAATGGAATAATACGCCGCATTCGTCATTAAGGAAACAGTACAAGTTGCTGGGATTGAAATAAAAACGTTAACAACCAGATGTAAACATTCCTAGCAAACGATATAAAAGGGGAATACAATTTTAATTGTCCACGGATTTGGAATTCGGAAATGCCGGAAACATAAAACGAACTTCGTAAAACGATCATTGGCTTGCTTTATGTTTTCATTCTTCTTGAAGTCCATAACACTTAATTGATATTGTTCACAATAAAAAATCCATATAATTGTTCAGTTTGCAAAACAAGAAATCTTTCAAAACGTAGAATTAATAAAACATTAATCAAGAGATCTTTTGTCTGAAATATAAAAAATAACTGGTGCATATACAGGTACATCGTGAACCGGTCGCTGACTGCATTATGTGCGCTGGTCAGTCAGGAGAGAGATAACAATGATCTGTTCTAACGTTTGGGTATTGTATTTCAAATTGATCAATATATTCAGGTCTATTTTTAATTAATTACTTATCGACCTTATGCTAATGGTATTTGAAAAATTAATAGTTTATTGAAAATATCACATTTCGAATTATCCTTAATGCCGCTGTAATCAGACATCAGAAAGGATATTAATTAACTTGTCTGATATATTTTATTGTAGATCGATTCCAATTATGAGACAAGTTAAAAGAATAGACATGCAGTTTTTGAAAAAAAGAAACGCAATTAATGCTTTAAATTTGTTGATATATTATTCATCTGGAGACGGCCTACGTCACTGGCTACTTAAAGATATATTAATGGTCAAAATGATTTATTTGTTTTTCCAAAAAAGCTTTATAACACTATTCCTTACATACTAATATGAGTATTCACCAATTTCTGCAACTTGAATAATAATTTTGTGCATTTGTGCATATCGAAAAATCGCTTTTCTTATTTGACTAGGTTAGTCAAATAAGATTTATATTTGCCGCGAAGCATTCCGATTGTTTCCGTAAATATTCGGAAATAGTCTCGTGATTAGCGTCTCTCCATATAAGGAAAATCAAAACAATGGCGGATCAAGCGGGAGGAATCAAAAGAACAAGAAAGAAAATGTCCGATTCTGAAAGAAAAAGGAGGAAATTAGAAAGAGACATGGGTATTGCTCAAACAAGAATATACTTAGGCAGCGAAGCAAGTCGTTGGAAAACTTTGAAGGAAGAAATTCGTGCGAAAACCGACCGTGAAGTCGCAACGTTTTTGATCGACAGGTAGTCTCCGTATGCAAATGAGATGAATTCCGAACGTAACCGATCTCTTCCGAGCGGTTTGAAAATGGCGGCTTGTTTGAAAATAAGTAGAATCGTATCGGTTTGCATCGAGTTTATTAGAAGAAAATATACAGAAAAATATTGTCAAACATTTTTATAATCATTGAACTTATGATTTACAGTGAAATTTCGTGAATGTAAGATATACGATAAAATGATAATATTGACCATTAATATACCTTTAATGGAATAAACGATGTATATGTTTATAATGTCATTTCTAAAATGCAAAATTCAAAGCAAACAATTTCGATAAACTAACAAACTTTTGTCTAAATACTGACACTAATAAAGAATTCCACACTTTAATCGGGGATCGACTGTCAGTCAATTAATACCAACATTGCCCGGAAGCGGAGTAAGGTGATTGGCATGGCGCTAACTCGGTATTCAGTATGACTTTCCAATCATTTCTTTGGAGTGTTTCGCCTTTAGCTGAGTATTGGTGTTAGTAAAGTTAGTTATTTTCATTAAGTCAAAACATTCCTTACAACCTCAGAAAACAATTCAATTTACATCAGCATTCTGCATTCAACAGATTCTATAGCAGCAACTGAGTGACATGCGTGTTAACTTGGAAATACTTATTAATAATTCTCTTACACAAATTTCTGGATTTCATCTGTTGAAAAAGAAGAAGTAAAACAGTTTATGAAAACAATAAAAAATAAACATAGCGCAATTTTGAGATATATTGAGAATGAGGAGATACCACACCTTGAGGCAAATTAGAACTATAAATTAAAACCTTAATTATGACATACAAAAGCGAAAGTCAAGTACCAGATGATGCCAGCAGCTACTCGCATTTGGCAATCACCAACAGACTTGCCTATCAAATGAAAATGTGTTTGAAAATGATTAAAATTCAAAAAAATAGTCCAAGTAAAAATCTAAGTTTAATGTTTCGATAAGGCGTTGATAAATAACATGTTTTCCAATGCGATCAATGTTCATAATGGTGGAGTACACAGCGGAAATTAACACGACACAAGAAATTGCTTTTACCAGAAGTAATAAACGATGTTAATGTTATAACGTATTGTCGTCTGTTTGCCAAAACTGGAAAAATGTCCGGCTGCATTGTTTGAGCCTTTTATATAACATATTGCCTCATTTCCTTCCTGCTCTAAAAATACACACAAAACTGCAAGGACGCAATTACACGGAGTGTCTGATAAATTAAAACAATATTTTTCCCACGCATGCAATTCAGTCGTTATTCACAATCTTTTGCTAATAACATAATATGACATAATGAGCAAAAATACAGGTTATTAACATCAATCAGTTTTATGTACAGTAAAACTTTTTGAAACTTCCCCAGTATTAAGTCCAACACATGTATAACCATTACTTATATCCGGATCGCTAAACAATTTTTCTTCTATAAAATAAAAAAGCACATGTATGTTGTCTGAAGTATATCTGAACAATTGAATTAATTCTTAGCACAATATGTATACTAGATGCAATGAGTGTAGTAACCCATTTCATACATTATTTTCAATTGTTCTTTAATAAGTTACTATTTTATGTTCTTTTGCAGGAATTACAAATGTATGTTGGAACTATGAAATTGCCATCGGTTCAATGAGTACATACGAAGCATTAATATAGAATAATTAATTGTTACAAAGTCGTAGCAAATCTGATGTATATTCGAGACAAGTTTAAAATAAAGTTAGTCGTCGGGAAACCAATCTGAAAATTGATTAATTATAAAAGTGTCTTTAACTTTCAGGTAAATTGTTACGCTTGAAATAAATGTGTTTAAAATATCTATGTTACAAATACACTCTCCAGTAAGAATATATTCGGGCTTGAGTGGTAATGATCTCGGACCGGTAATCACTTGCCACTCACTTCTGTGAGTTCGAATCACACACGAGACGTTAAAAAAGAATGTATTGCTTTCTTTGTATTTTCATTTCGAAATGTGTACATCATTGCCCAAGATCAGTCATTAAAAATAATCAGATTTCTGTGTTAACAGACACTCAATAGTTTTCTATCAGTGACAGTAATTACAAGTCAAATACAGCTGGTGTGAAAACAACTGACAGGACGAAACCAAAATCTGCGTAAAGATAACATATACCTGGTTATGTTAACATCGTTATTCATACATGTGCGTGTGCTTTGAACATGTTTAGGCAAAGTTTGCGTGTTACGGTTTCAGATACTTTGGAGATTTCTTTTGTAACGGTGGTTTTAATGGCTATGTTGTGTGTCTTGAGCGATGAAATTCTTCTCATATTGTTATGTCTGGGGAGATGGAATTATTTTCCATTTAAATTTATGGACTTTCTTTAGATTTGTTCTGTTCTACATAGCACTAACTCTTGATTTATGTGTAATCTTATGAAACGAATGTGCTTAAATTACTTTATGCGTTATGGTGTCTTTCACTCAGATATCACTGCGCTTTCATCATGGCGACAAGCTCAATTATAATACCACTTACATCACCCATTAGAAGTCTAACAACGGTACTTTCCTGACCGCTATTATAAATATTGGCGAGAAATTCCCTACATAATTCATCCAATGTGACAGACGACCGTGGCCATTTATCAATAATAATCATGTTAGGTTTGAGAAAGCATATTGGGAGATGGCATAACACAAAGAGCGAACGCGGTATCTTAGACACAAATCTCTGGAAAGTATTGTAAGACATTCAAACACCAATATTTATCCTCACTCAGAAGATTTTAATAGTAAATGAAATGAAGCCTTACCAAACATGCCATAAATGTGAGGTTTAATCAAAATTATGCCGGGAGATATTAGATCCGGATATTGTCGTATAATTAAGATCTTGTGTGGAAAAGCTCCATATTGTATAGCGAATGAAGACCGCGGAATTAATTTTGCCAAGTACCAAATCAATTTTGGAAGTCGAATAAAAACCACACCTCTGTAATTACTCCATAAAATGTTGGCTTTACACACCAATGATAAGATATGAAAAGAACACCAGGAGTATAAGCCTTTTTTGAATTGTTATGAATCGTATCTGCGTGTCGTAATGTCACTGAAAAAATAATTAGGTATTTGACACAACACGACGAGTGGTTCTATCGTTCTGTTCAATCACTCATCACAACCATTTCTCTATCATCAATGGCGATTTGAATGGGTTGTAATAGTGGTTTTGCAATAGCTAAGTGTAAATGCATCAATATTTATGCTAGAAATTGCACAAACTATCCTTGTATTTCTCCAAGAATGAATTAAGTATTTAATCCATTTTCAAATGACCGACAATCGTGTGTTTGATAGATATCAAATATCAGTATTAATTGTGTGGTTCTAAAGTATCTCTGATTTTTAATGTATTTGTCCGAAAGAAGAGTTTAATTGGTTACCTTTTTGACACTGTTTGATATCTGCTTGGCACAATACTCCAAAATGCATATAACTGTTGCAAATGCGACGCCACCAACCAGGATGAAGAACACACCAGCGACATTATCTATTTGTAATTCTGATGTCTCGTCCGTTGATGGTTTTGCATGGTCTGGACAGTTTCTGCGACCCCACCACCTTGTTGTAGGATAAGTTGATTGTATTAGTGAGATGCCGCTAATATTCTATGGAAATAGCTTCGGATAACATAGACCACATATATAGAATTAATACAATGAAGTGACCGACAATGGAATGACATTTTACGACTGAACAAATAGCTGCTCTGGTTTAGATATTAGTTAACTTTAAATGGACATTTAAAAACAGTTAATTTTAAATGGACAGAAAACTAAAGAAAAATGTAAATTAAAATAAGGTGTTTGTAAAGTTGCATATTCGTACATTTTATACAATTACCTATTTTCAAGTTCATGCAGCCGTCCTGTATCACTTAGTCTTAGTATAGCCATTGACAAATCCTCCCTGTATGTTGCTCCTGGTGGAACCCCTATGCCAAACCCCTTAGGATCAAAAGGTGGCCCAACTTCCATAAAATTGCAGTTTTCAATAGTTTTATATTTATTTACCGTAGTATCCCAGAAAAATGCGTATTGCTCATTTTGAACTTTTTTGAAGCCCTCTTCAGTGGTACTCACCATTGAAGATGGTTCAATCTCAGACATTTGTGCCCACATTTTGGAAAAATGCTCTATGTCTGTATTTTTGAAAAATGACATAATGCCACTAGATTTTACTGTACCGAATTTGATTGTCGTTTGGGAAGCTAAGTCAGTCACTGATTTTATGGGAGTATTTATCTTTTTTACTGTCAAAAATGCTGCCAAGTTGGCTGTATACGAGGAGATAAGTATCAAAGCAAAGAACCACCAAGAAGATGTCAGTATACGTCCAGGAAGAGTTGATGGCGATGAATCTGTGCTACCTTGCAGCAATGACCCAAACACAAACCAGAAACTCTCCTTAAAACTGATAGATGGACATTCTTCTCGGTTCACTGTTCCTATGCGTTCAAGTATATATAACACAATACTGACGAAGACAAAGGCACCTAACGTACAGAACCATACTGTTGGATGAAGTGGATTTAAGAATTCGAAATAAGATGTCTCAGATCTAGGTACTCGCATTAACACGCTGATATATCTCGTCATGAATGGCTTAGTAAAGTCGACAGCCTCTTCTCGCTCTGAGTTGATGCTTGTCGGAGCCACAGACATTGTGGCGTTCTGAAAATGAAATCCGATCATTGAAGATGGACAAAACAAACATAAAAGTGACGAAAAGACGAGTTTTTATCGATTGTAAACGATATGTATAACTCGGAACAATTCTCACAAGCTCTTGACCTTTCAATTGCCTTCCTATCTGACCCAAAGGAGGAATACTGCGATACTTCAGTACAGAAAACAAGCAATCTTTGCCGGGGTAAGACTAATAGACGGGACATTAAATGTGACATGTTTCATCACAATTCATCATAAACGGCCAATAAAAGCTGACGCTTGATCGTTAAAAGATCCCATTTGTTCGATAACACATCGTACAGACGATATGTTCGATTGATTAGGAATGTTTGCTTCACTGTTTGCTTTCTGTGCTGTGAACAAACACGTATTGTTCTTTATAACATGCGATTATAGGAAATTGCCTGGTGGTATAAAACATAACTAACGAGCAATATTCAGACGACAGACCTCTTATTCTGCATTTGTAAACAAACAATTACTTCATTGGATTTTTTTTACGTTATCCCATAAAACTTAAAATCACTTTTACCAGTTTTTCAATTATTCATAATTCTTGAATGCAGATGTTTAATTTCTTGCACATTACATAGTATGGATCTGAATAATTGCAAATTGTGAAACTATGATAAAAAATGTATTGAAATTTGAAACTTAAATGCAAAAATCCGAACATCGATAATGCATATGTTGAAAGCATGTTTTTGATCTTTTAAATACACCACTAGGAGTGTTATGAAGCAAATGGATACTTGCTAATACGTAAATGAGTGTATGGAGATATTTTAAGAGCACTACAAAATTCTTTGTGAGTTTTCAATACTTTAATCGAATTTAAAACCATGCGTATACCTAATATATAGATATGTGATAATTTCGTAAATTAAATCGACATTCACATTGAAACAATTGAAACAATTTTGTAATATGAAGTGGGGTAATGTTTTCATACCAGTTTGGTTTTGAGTCATTATACGATATTCACAATTTGCTGTCAGTTTGGAATCTTTGGGGTGTGAATCAGAAGGCGTAATACCTTGGCTTAACCATATTTTATCATACAGGAATCAAATTTTGAGACTGTTAAACTGCAAAATTATGTATCAGATATGAACATCTTATCAGAAGAGATAGACTTTAAGTAGACGTTTTTGAAAATATCTTACCCCATGCAACAGTTCCCCAATCATTCCATCCCAGCTATCATCGTCTTGTTTGGATCCAAAATTTCCATCGTGTACAAGATAAAGCTCATACTTAAAATTCAACATACTAGCTACTTCCCTAATCAAATCCACTGCAAAACCTTCAAAGCGATCATTTCCGATCCGAACATCATAGTCTCTCTTCCGCATACAAAATGGCTTCTCCTGAAAAAAGTATTATTTAAGAAGTTTTCATAACTTTTACTTTTTCACCATTTGTGTGCTTGAAACTTAGCAAGTTTGATATATATATATCAAATATCACTTGGAGACCACAGAGGAGCCCTCATGGCCGAGTGGTAATGGTCTGTGACTGGTCATCGTTAACCACTAACTGCTGTGAGTTCGAATTCCATCCGGTTTATTCTAGTTTGGACCTGGTTGTTGATGCGACGTAAAACCCAAGAGAAAAAGGGAGATCACTTCAATATAACATCCGCATTTTACCAAGGTCATTTAAGTTCGCGCTAGTTCTGTATACATTGTATTTTTTTTTAACTTGATAATGAGACCCCAAATTAATACCTTTTTGGCCCCAAATTAGGCCGTGATATTTATGTAAGGCTGTTGTACAACACATGATGTATATACTGCTTAATTCAGTGGCCTAAGGTTTCCAACCGTGAATTATAATTTGCAAAGTTGTGTTCGATCAAATTTAGAATAGGGAATCAAATTTGTATTATTCTAGAATCGATCCAAATACTCTTAAACTTTACTATGACATATTCTCTGCTTCACTTACAAATTTTGAAGCTGAGGACACAATGTTACCATGCAGCATTCGTGTAAAAGAATCCTCTCCGTTATTACGTTTACGTTATAGATTAATTTGTTACTTTGAATTTCTTTCAGTGTCTATTTTATTAAACTGTCGGAAAGACATTTTTCTGTGCATAATCCAATTTCAATAAACCGAACAGATGAAAAGAGAATTATTTGCATGAGAACTCAACCAAAAACTTCTTCGTTTTAGTTTAATATGCTGTTGACAAACAATACGGGACAGAAAATGACATGAATAATGAAGATTATGAAAATTCATTCCTAAGTTCTTATCTCAGTTGAATTATTACTTTAAATTATCTCAACACTTGATGGCGAATCTAATCCAATAACTCGATAATCTTCTTATTTGTTATTTAACATACCAAAGCGTTGTAGGAACTTAATTTAGATTGCATTGATCGGAAAGACAAATAACACACCTGGGACAAATTGCTTTATAATTGATATGATATTCAAGATGCATGTTCTTGTAAACACTGAACAAATGCGTTGGTGAACGATATCCGTTTCAGATAATAGAACATGCGGGAAATTGTCTGGTAAATGTTTTGTTAACAAGATTTCATAATTTGAAGTAAAAATGAATAATCATTCATCTTCTGTTGATATCACCGCATTTGTCTAATAAAAGAAAATGTTGTAGTGCCTATACTACTGTGCATCGTCATGCTCAACCGTTAAATCCGGCCTATGTCCAGACAGATAATCCCCATATTTAAAAAAAATAACCACAAAGCAGGGGACCTCATGAAGGTACTTTTCCTATGCCAACAACGATTGTGTATCTTTAATGCAAATACCTTATATATCCAGAAATGATGATTTGGTATCAAATAGCCACAAATATTGTCCTAGTTTGCTAACCACAAAATGTTCAGTGATATTGTATACATTAATTGACCAAAAATTGCTACCTTTACTGTTGTAAGTTCGAATCCAAACGGGCATTCTCATGGGAGGAGGTTATCTAGAGAGCTTACAGGCGGTCGATGGTCCCATCCAAGTATACGATTGAAGTCTTACTTTACCGTTAAAAGCCATATGACCCAGGCTGGTGGCGTTACTAAATCTACCAAAATTCAACGACGCTATTGAAAACGGGCATACAATTTCTAAGTGTATAAGGATGGATTCCGATTCATATAAACTCCAAGTTTTCAGACCTAAAGAATTACAGCACAGTCCTGATATATTTAATTGAAAAAAAAACGCGAAACTGTAGATTTTCTGACATGTTCTAAAACTTCAAGCGCCTCTCATAACTATCTGTTTCAACCGATTTATTTTTTTTCTAATCGAGGTTTGAATCTTCTATATCACATAGCAGTCAATTAATAGGATCAATAATAACATGTGTGACATTTATCATTTAACATTTTCTCCTCCGTCAGTTTGAAGCACATTTTGTTATGTTTGGAACTATTTCACTTAAATCGGAAGGATTTACAACACGAACCAAGCAGTTAATCAGACATATTTTTTGGTTCTGTCTCTTAAATATATTAAAATGACGCCATATAGTATATTTTAGTCTGAGTAATTGAGTTTTGATGCCAAAATAGAACCTTGTAACAATTTAGAAATCGCTTCTATTTCCGCGTATTTTCCTCCTGTTCCTTGTTTTTTGTGCTCTAACAAATTAAGTTTAATACTTTATATCGTGTTATCTCGTGATTTGGAGAGTTAAAACGATAATTTAAAGCTGTCAGTTCGAAGTGATGATTTTATTTCACCAAAATTCACACTCAAGATTTATCTCATCAAACATTTCTAATTTATAAAAAGCTCCAGTTTTCCATTTCTAATTTATAAAAAGCTCCAGTTTTCCATCTCTAATTTATAAAAAGCTCCAGTTTTCCATTTCTAATTTATAAAAAGCTCCAGTTTTCCATTTCTAATTTATAAAAAGTTCCAGTTTTCCATTTCTAATTTATAAAAAGCTCCAGTTTTCCATTTCTGATTTATAAAAAGCTCCAGTTTTCCATTTCTAATTTATAAAAAGCTCCAGTTTTCCGCTAACCCGTTGGATACATTTTTATGCCGACCTTGGGCTTTTTTTCGCTCCCGGTCAATTTCTCTCCTACCGATAGTTTCATATGAATTTTTAACTAAACTAAAAGGACATGTACATTGTAATTGAAAAAAAAATGTTCTCCGGACTTACCAATCCTAGTTTTGTGGCTGGTTGATAGCGGTATTAAGATATTTATTTAGTTGACCGAAGTAGACACGGAAATCTTCTGATTAAAATTAAATTCAGGAATGATGAAGTAGATCATGCCAAATGCAGACAGATTAGAAGATCATTCGATATGAACCAAGATGTTCAAAATAAAGTATATAAAACAAAAATGCCTACATGACAGAATTTCGGAATATGATATCATTCTACAAAAACATTACGATATCGTATAATGTTTTTTTGCGATAGTTTTATTAACGCCATTTTCTTTAGTAATTCAAAAACAGGAAATAGAATTAATAAGCAATTAAAATGCCGATTCGCGGATTCGCCAGAATTAAATAGCTATTGTTTTGAACGATATCGCGAACATTTGTAGACACGAGAGAGAAAAAAGGCGGTTTGCTGTGTATAATGTGACTTTAATTTGCCTGGATATTTTCTTTTATAAATTTGATTTGCATTGACGGTGACGTAAGTCTCGGAATATTTTACTAGATGAACCGTTCCCAGTTGATACGATATGTCTTGGCATATAATGGAATCAACGAATTGAAAACATAGTAGTGATAGAAATCATATACCACGAGACACGCATATTGTATATATTCATTCAGTGCGTACAGTTTGTTCATAGAATAAACGCACTCTTAATTGCCTTTTACGTCTAATTGTACATTTATCCTAATCATCGTCGAGGATCTTGACTCGGTAAAAATTTGAGCAGGTAATGGGAAAAACGACTGATTTTATTTAAAAAAACATCCACGGGATGATGCCCCCGGAACCCCCTCCCCGCAGATTGCCTCGGTCCAAATATGGATCTGTCTATGACACCGCTAATTATGGTGATGTCATGGACAATTTTATAATCTGTGTATAGTACAGGGGGATGGGGTTATTTGCTGCATGTAACGTTATAAATGAGAATCCATTTTTACTTTTATTTGAAAGGAAAACATCAGCACATTCATAACCACACTTTATCCAGACAGGGATATAATATTATGCTAGTCATGAACACTACATACACGAACAAGTATATGAAAGAAAAACGAAAAAAGAGACACACCATGTTTACTGGTACATTAGGAACACGCTTTACCCAGATCAATGTTGAATATCACAATCTGATTACAAACCATATTAAAATAAAAAATGACCATCACGGTTAATGCTAAAACTCAGTGCTTGTCACCTAGTACATAGTTAAAACGTTTAAATACATGTATTCCAGTTTCCCACTAACCCGAATGATCATGTTTTTCTGCTTATCATGGACATTTTTTCTGCTCTCTGTCAATTTATTTCATTTTTATATCATCTACGAATCTAAAAAATATATCTAAACAACTGTCTGGCCCACAGACCATATATTTTAGGGATGCTGGTGGAAGCCTAATATTTCTTTTCTTTGTTGTGAGACTTTCTATTAGGCATGTAAAAACTTTGAATAATAGAATACACCAACACTTATACTTCGGGCACAATTATATTACCGAGGCCAAATCAATTAAGTAATAGATCTAAATACATTGTTGCCCCTAGGAGAGAAATACACGACATATCAACAATCCCATGGAAATCGTAAGGATACTTGCCAAATGATTAATCATTACGTCCAATACATTCATAAGATATATGATTATTGTGGCATCGTTAAGCGATAAAAGTTACAATCTATTGATCGATCTAGGAAGTGAGAAAAATGATATATTTGTATACTACAAGTGCGAAGATTTATGTTTTTCTTCTGCCAGGTTAATCAGATTTTATGGGAATAATACCTAACAATATTGATAAATACATTGGAATAAAATATATCTTATTTGGTCTGACAATGGCATGGATTATGATTGATTTTCGCAAAAACAATGATCGTTTTATCTGTATGGGATATCTTCGAATTATATAAGAATATTTACGTGTTTTGGAGAAATTTGAAATAACGGATGTTTGGTTCCTTCTTTGTGTCCTTCCCTGTATTGATGAGCATAATACACGGTATCTGATCTTATTTGTAGTTTTATATATTATTATTTTACACCGATATATTTTTATTATTATTTAAGCCAATAAAAATGACAAAAACACATCTAAAAAAATGGCCAATTTAATTAAAAAGGAATTATTTGCATTTTATGCAGAAAAAGGCTGATATCAACGGCATATAAAAACAAGAAACAAATCTAAGGTCACCAAGAATTGGATCTCCCGGTGTTGTACGTATAAAAACAACAAACAAATCTAAGGTCATCAAGAATTGGATCTCCCGGTGATGTACGTATAAAAACAACAGACAAATCTAAGGTCACCAAGAATTGGATCTCGCGGTGATGTACGTATAAAAACAACAGACAAATCTAAGGTCATCAAGAATTGGATCTCCCGGTGGTGTACATATGTGTGTCAGAGTATACTCTGCAGTTTGGTTCTTGACATTTCATAGATTTAGTATTGATCAAATATCGTATATATAACAGTGCTTATTTTCATCCTGTCACAACAATACCAAGGGTTACACGCAATCCACATTTTCCATCGAAATACATTTAACATCCTTGTAGACACATTATGACAGTTACGCCTCTTGCTGGTATCAGAAGCCACTACATAATGATTTCTTAGTGGACCTGCTCTAAGACTTTCATTTTTTCACTTAGATGTAATGCCGTACGAACAGCCAGGGTAATTTGGCAACATCTCTTAGCGTTAGCGGTGAAGTACTCCAAGTGCACACCTGAGTAGAACCACCGACATTGTGTAAGCTAGCTGAACAGTTTCCTTGTATGGAATTTCGTCCCAGTGGGATTTAAGCTGATAAATCATAGCGTCATGTCAGCAACATAGTATACATCTGATATACTTGTACGACATATTCGCTGTTTGTATTGGATGGAGAATGAAAACAGTGAAGTAATTCATACATTGAATGATGGTAATGTTCTCAAAACGCCGGTCCCTAAAAACTGGATGCTTGTGATTTAGATAACAATAATTCTTGGCGTACTCACCAGAATTGTAACAACACGGGCTGTTCTTCCTACCAGAGGAAATGGATGTGTGATGTTCTTGGGGACTTGTCTATTGTATACTTCAAGGTTCGGTACGAGCACATTAGGTGTAGTTGAATGCCATTCTCCTACCTGTATAAAGAAACAACAAACTAATTAAATGTTATTACATGCAAATACCATTATTTTTAACAGTGAAATGTAACTGGAATTTGTAACCTAGCCATATTCATTCTGAAAGTTTTCATACACTTTTATCTGATTTTTTTCACTGGTATTTAACGTCGCAATTACAGCCATGGTCATTTGGCGACTTTTCCCACATTTAACGTCGGTGGAAAACCCAGGCGTACACCAGGGTAGAACCACCAACCTTCCGTAAACTAGATGGACTGCTTCCTCAAATCTGGTCACGTGAGCTTCGAACTCACTGTAGTGAGAAGTAACAGATTACTAATCAGATACCATTACCACTCAACCACTGAGACCCCGATGTGCACCTTAATCATCGTATGTATCAATATTCAGTCCAACAGGTTTTCAACCATTCTGTCAGCTGTGTCAGATTGTTTTGTATAGCTGATAATTAACCTCTTATCTCTCACGAAAACACCGGGAAACATTTCTTTAATTTTCTTTAGCTGTTTCTGTAATTAACGCTTAGGAAAAATATTACATCATTTTCTGAAACGTCTCTGACAAAGGCGCATAGTTACTTGCATTTCGTTCACGTATACATGAAGTTAAATAAAATGAAATTATACTTATTGCTGCTATAAAAAGTCTACTGCGCCCAATTGTATACACATTGTTAACTTTAACCACTGGGTTAAATCAGAGTTTTGGTAAAAATTTTGGTTAAATTGTCGGTTAGCTGTTATAGAAAATTTTGTTTAAGTTTAACCAAATTTTGTTTTTGCTAAAGCTCAAATAAATCTCGCCCAAGTCTAAGATGCTGGTTAAATCTTAACATAAATGGTAACCAGTACCAAAATGTCAGCCCTTTGTAACTGTTTTAATGATCTTTTTAATAGTTAGTAAACCAAAATAGTTAAATTTAACCTTGGGTGAAATTAACCATTTGGTTAAAGTCAACCTATGTTTATACAATTGGGTGCTGGTATGCAAAAACAATTTTGCAACTCTAAATTACACAATAATTATGTGTACGGACTGGTTGATTTCTTAAACGCATCGAGGTGAGCCATGTTCTGTCAACAGGAAACTGGATGCATTTTTTTCGAACTGGACTATTTCATAGTGTGTTACACGTTTATAATGTATTTTAGTGTTATAACATTCTCAGGAATTTTGCTCTATTATATTGACTAAGAAATATTTTTTCGTATTCTATTAAGTATTGCCAATGGCTATTTGCATGAATTGTTACCGATGAAATACTGGAAGTCGAACAGGTTCAATTAATTCGTCCGTTGTAAACTAGCAGACATTTTATCGAATTGTTTTCTAATCAGAAAAAAATAAATGTTGATTTTAAGTATGTGTTAAACATTTTCTTCCACTCTGCAATGATTAGGCCATTCGACTTTTTACCATTGATGCCAAAACAGAACGAGTGGATAATCTGTGATAAACGAAATAATTAACATAAAAAGAGTAGACATGTCATACAAATGAATTTTGCCTTTGAATGCTGGTTATGCGCGATGTTCTGTTTTGCGGTTGTTGTAGGATTATCTGTGTAGATAAGGGTTTGTGGACGGATTATCTGTGTAGATAAGGGTTTGTGGACGATGTTGTAGGATTATCTGTGTAGATAAGGGTTTGTGGACGATGTTGTAGGATTATCTGTGTAGATAAGGTTTGTGGACGATGTTGTAGGATTATCTGTGTAGATAAGGGTTTGTGGACGAGTGTGTGCTATTTTGGATTTTCTTTTACAAGCGATTTTCTGTTTACCATTTCTGATTTTACTTATTTTATTTTATCTTATTTTATCTGTATATCTTTATTTTATAGAGACAAAGTGATTTATAATTAAGATCTTACTATTTGTGTCGAATATCCTGTAACTTCAGTTAATATGACTGTAAAGTTCTCTCTCTTTCCGTGTTTGTCAAACTGAACATGACCAGAATTACCGTCAAAATACGCCTGAAATGGACATAAGATGGTTGAACAATAAGTAATGTCTCAGTAGAAATGTAAGGGTAATGCAATAAAAAAGAAAAATCCCAACAAAGGGTCATATGCAAGGCATTCCAAATACATTGTCATGGAAATAAACCACTAAAAATAATGGGGCATTTAGTTGGGTTTAGATAAAATACATACAGAGACGAACACTTAAGTCAAAATACCACTATCTGAAAATGTATTGTTAGGATCAGAAAAAAGATTCTTAGAAAAAAAAAACATGCACCACATCCCACATTCCCTAAAATACTACCTCTCCCATATACTCAATAACCCACAACCCACCCAACAAGACACTTAATAAATTTAAATCATAATTGCAATCAATTAAAAACGTGCATACGTTTTTTACTCTATCAACGATTGAACTTCTAACTGCAGTGGTGTCGTGACTGTCAAAAGGTTCTGTGATAACTTCCCCTAGTAAAGCCACTGAATCCTCGGCTAACGTGTAGTTAAATTTACTTTGATAATACCACCGGTATCTATCCGGTTGACTGCTGTTGAATGGTAGCAAGGTAAATAATGTAAAATTAACATGGATGTCAGGATAACTGCTTAAAACATCTAAGAATTCATCACCCTGCAAATAGAAATTAACAATTCAAAAAGATACATGTTTGGAATTATATAATAGCTCTGTTACAACCCTACATTGGTAGGCTATGTCAAGTAAAATTTCCAGGCATCTTTTTCTGTTAATAGAAGACAGTATATGTACAACTTTATTGTAACTTACAATTCAAATGTTTCAGAATTCCCGTTTCAGTTTTGGATTTCTAAAAGACACAAGTAGCTACATGTCTAAGGAATATATATGAGAGATTCCATCACACTGTTGTATCATTTATGACTAGTTACCAATGCCTTCAAATTGTATTTGCACAAATGTCCTAATTCGTATTTGACCACACATCATGTTTCATAGTATTGGACGGAACAATTTGCTTTTTTGTATTTGTTTATTGGTTCTCCTCCCCTTTTCAAAGGTATTTCAGTACATAATAGATAATACTAGTAAACCTAACCAGTGTCCCTTGATTCAGTACCATTACTAGCCTTGTTCTAAATAAGAAACCGTAAACCGTTCCACACGAATTATCAACAGTCGAGGACAAATGACCTTAGAAGTATTGGCCTCGACCAACTGATCACCGAAACCATGAATCGTACACGGAGTTCGAACTTATAAATTCGTGGTCCGTTGACCTACGCTGTACTTAATGGGCTGAGCATAGCGGATGAGACTTGAACGGATTTTTTAGATGTCTTTTAAGATTCAATGTTTTGCAGTTTGTACATTTCGTGAGGAAAATACAGCATGAAATATGTGGTTTATCTGCTATCGACTGGTGAATTTAATTCCCTTTGATTTGGCATTGCTAACAAGTTTCTTTGTACGATCACAGTTATGACCATTAATCATAAAAATGTATAAATAAAAATATGATTAATTCATTTGTAGTTATTTTTGTTAGATGGGACTTCGGATATGATTAATTAAAACGGATGAAATGCACATTGTGCTGTATATCATATGACCTTTACAAATGCAATGGTGTGTAAACATTGACGTTATTTACACATAGATTTTATTTTATTTGGCTTTAATCAAGAGACTGATCTGACAAATTATCTTTAATGACTTCAGTTCAAGTTGATCTATATTAAAAGTTTCGCTGTATGGGAATAGTAAAGATAAACAATAAATTGCAGCCCAGTGGAACCCTTACCAACTTCAAATCATTATCCAATCGACATAAATAATTGAACAAAAGCCTGATAGCTGACAGACATAATCGTTTTTTGAAAAAGAGATATGATTCCCCATAAAGTGTGAGTAATTCGGAACTAGATTGGATTAAAAAAGCATTTTGTGATTATAAAAAATAAATTCAATTAGACAAAAAATCTTCCTAGTCCGGTACACTGCAAAGATTGGCATTTTATTTCTGACTGTAATATCGATTTCATTGGATAAAATGTGTTACGTAAAAACAGTTACTTCTGAACGAACCAATTAGCGACTCGCTTGATAAATCTGTAAATTGTACTAGATAATTGTCTACTTCGTGATTAATGAACAGGAAAAAGTATCCCTTAAGAATGAATCTTGGACATTGAATGAAAATTGTAGAATCCAATGCTTTATTCCCATAAACATAAGAAACCCTATATTTGATGCATTCTTCTCTCCCTGATTTAATGACGTAACATTACATTGCAGAGATTGACTGGGGAACAATTTTGACAAGCAACAAAATTTAATGTAAAATATTAAAACCAGACAAGAGAAAATGGGTAGTAAATTCCGTAATCGATGAATGAACGACAATGTCATTTTAAAGCATTCTTCCATTAGAATCTGTCGGCAAATAATGGAGATTTCCAAGAGGCAAGGGGTGGTGCGATAGTCCATTGGTAACGCGCTTGATTACCAATCAGAGGGTCATAGGTTCGAATCTCGGCTCCGGCTTCCGATATTTTCAGTGTCCTCATTCCACTTCTGAGCTCCATACTGTGTATATAAAATCACAGTAAATGGGTGAGACGTGTATCAGTGTTTTACATCGGACGCGGATAAAGAGCCAGAAGGTCTATTCGAAAAGAATAAGGGATATATAATTATACATGCCCAGTTCTCATCTATGTTTTCTCCTTTTTCAGGGGCGGCTGTGAAATGACCATAGTTGTCGAATGGGCCGTTAATCCACAGATCAACAACAAAATCAAAGAAACACGAGAATTGGATTTCGTATTACGTGTATTGCATAACGCAATTCAGTCACAACTTGTAACATTTGACAGACCCTCGTTTATAAACATTCCAAAATTATTTTTTTTTCCCTATAAAAATAATTTAAATCTAGTACCAAAATTACTTAAAAGACGTTGAGACATAATGACAGAGTTTGTTCTTGTAGTTGAAAATGAATCGATGCCTTTAATGCAACAGTATATTTGCTTGTATTGATAAATGCGCCTATTATGATTACAAAGTAGGTATTACACAAAATATAGACGGTACAATTTATTTATTATTACTACAAATGGCACCATTATCATAGACCAATTCCAAACACAATTTGATGACATCAATAAGACTAACAGAGGCCAAGAACATGTAAATTTATTCTCTAACTTATTGGTATTCTAGTTGCTCGTTTAAAATAATAAATTGGCTTTTACACCACTTGATATTGCGTTTTGTATAATGGTAAACATATCGACCATTTAGTTGGTCTACTTAAAACGCTGGAATCAATAAAGCCAAAATGGAACAATTGCAAGTATAGCATTGCTTAGTGTTACTTCAAACGTGTATATAACGCTATGCAAATCCTAGAAGAAAAAGATGACAAGATTGCTCCTGATATACTCACTCTTCTTGTCACCCGATCAGCATAACTTTAACTTTAAAATTAAAGAGATTAATACAACAAATTATCAGTGTTTTTCTTAGATATTTGGACTTACTCAGAAGTTTATCAGAAACACAAAAATTATAACAAAATTCATAGTTTCGCGGTCGCAAATTTGATATGACCAATCACAGTCAAACCTGTGTTTGCGGCCACCCGTCACTAATTATTTAGAACAAACTGACCTCCTAATAAAGGCCACCTGTCAATAAAGGCCACATTTTGTTTTTCCTCAAGGGTTTGACTGTATAAACAAACATTAAATCCGCCTGTCATTACTCGTATAACAAATTGTATATTATTATTCCTCATGCAACGATGCGTGACAAATGTTGTAGAGCGATGGTTTCGTGTATATTGCCATTTAAATTGTGTTTACCCAAAAAGGTATTCTTCATAATATGTATAACTGACATTGCCTGCAGACAAAACATCATAGTGTGTTTGTAGTTGCGCAAAAGACAAACAAAAATCAATGATAGAAATGCGATGCACTTTTAAAAGGAATCAACGTGTTAGTCATCAAACGCCATATTGTGTTTTTTTTTTCAGACAATATATACAACATTGTACAAACGACTATTAATCGCTACCACATTCTTTATAATGTTAGCTCTTAAATAACGTGGATTTATATAAACTTACATCAAAAACAGGAAACCATCGAAATGTTTTAAATTATTTCCAATGACCTGTCACATATCCATTACATTGTCTCGAAATATGACAATTTCTTGATCATATGATACCTAAAAAATATCTTAGCGTCTCCAATGTACTGAAAAGGATTGCCAATGTGTCTTTGCAATGCATGTGTTTTTGTCGAGGGAAAGTAATGTTGTTGATAAAGCAGCACATTCCGCAATACAAACTTCTCTAAAAATTAGTAGCAACAATTTCTTTTTTTTCAAGTGCGTAGAGTAATCAACAGGCATCCAATACAAATTTAAATCCTATTACGTAAGACACCAAATTTACGGAACACGGTTGATTGATATTGTAACCTCAAGTTACAATGAGGATATAAAATGTGCATGGTTTTGTAAATAAGTGATCGGCATCATTTTAAGGAATATATTTCATTGTATCGGATTCTGATGGTTCTGTTATTTTTTAAAATATTAAAGAGTTACTGGTTCTTCAGTCATATTTCAGTATTTCTTATTTCGTCGCTTGACGCCCCAAATTCTCGAAACTGAGGTTCGAGAATACCAGTAGTTTCATTTTAATCCACAAATTTATCCCAAAGATTACAGATTTCCTCTCACACCTTTAATGTTTGTTTCTGCTTCTCGGCCTTTGTTTATTTGTTTTGTAAATAACATTAATTTGACCCTCCAAGCTTTAAATAACAATCTAATGAGCGTCCCACTTCTCATTTTTTTAAAGTATCATTAATAAAACATGTTTCAAGTTGGCATTCGCATATCCCAACATGTATTTAGCTATAATCTAATTCATCGATCTGTGTTTTCGCGCCGTGAACGATACGGAATTTCATGAAATGCTCCGTTAAAATGTTCATGATTGATAGAGATTATATCAATCAATTTGCAACAAGCGATGCTATGTTTAATTTATATTACTTGAGGAATTTTATCGAAAGAACACAGATGTTTGTGATGAAGCATTATGTGAACTTGACGAGATATGTTCGTCCACGTTCGTAATGAGATAACTAATGCGAGTATTTTAAACAATTCAATTAAACAGATGTACGGATGATTTTATAAACAATTACGATACTGTTACAAAACCAGCATCACAGGCTAAACACAAGCGAATGGTGTTTATCCAACGTTTACGAATTATATAGATGGTTCAATCTGATAATAAGGTGTTAATTGATGATTTTGTCTATAAAACTTGATTAGTTTTATCTGACACGTTATGGATTTTTTCCCGATAAAACACACATGTGCCACTGGAGAGGCAAGCAGAATTAGTGTAAACTATAGTAAGATAATCACTTCAACTATTTTACAAATCTTCACACAGTTTCCTTTCAATTAAACGGAACCAAAAATATTCCAGATTATTTGAATTCCAAATATGAACGAGTATTTTGGCAGATTAATTTACCGCTACTTTGGCATTCTTACAAGGCTTTGCAATATCAGTTAGAGTATCCTTCAAATTACTTTGCAGATATTCGAAATATAAATAAATTACTAAACATTATTGCATAGATTCGATAACAAATTGCTCTGAGACTGCAAATTGTCTTTGAAGAGTAGATTCGAGTAGTGCAAAATAAATCTTATTATTTTAGAAGATTAGATGCCGCATTATTCTGTATTGGAACCAGTAACTAGGAGATTTGACTGATAGAAATGTGTTATGCATTTGATTAATAAACGTGAACATGGGGCGAACATGCGGACCTTTGTTTAATCTAATCTTATATGATAAAACTTTTGTTAAATCAGGAGTTTCAGAAATGCCACAAATTCTTTCCAAGTAAGCAGTTACTAGACTCTGAAATCTGACAGTTTTACTCCTTATTGAGACGTATTGAAGTGTATGCTACCAGTGAGAAATGTCCTCCCCAAAATAACAATTACAAGCAGCAAGTGTAACACAAAACTATTTTAGGTGTTTTTGCGCAAAATGCGTAATTTATGCTTCAAAACCTTCTATGTCCAGATACATTCGAAAAATACCATAACAAGCACCAACTGGGGCGTCAAACTTTTTCACAAACGGATGTTTAATAGAGGTAATAATTCCAGAAAAATCGATTTTTTCTATAGTTTTTAAACTAGTTTTACAAATTTGATGTCTGTTTTTACATCATGAATAACTAATTTTATTTGCGTTTTCACAACGGACTTTGGGCACTAAAGCGCTGTGTACAAATGTTTTTGTGTTTTTTTCCGCTACAAAAAAGCAAGTGGACGTTAAATAGGGCGGGGCGTAAAAAGATAGTATTAGACATTGATAAACACGTGTACAGCATCACAAATAGGGAATATGCGGACATCTGTTTTAGTTAATCTCTTGTGATAAAACTTTAGTCAAATCAGGAG
Source organism: Lutraria rhynchaena (assembly GCA_008271625.1). Lineage (NCBI taxonomy): Eukaryota > Metazoa > Mollusca > Bivalvia > Venerida > Mactridae > Lutraria > Lutraria rhynchaena. The sequence continues at coordinate 1,684,362 of VIBL01000059.1, forward strand.
TTTCAGAAATACCTTAAATTCCATGATGTTCACATGATCATAGAACCATAAACTCTCTAATTTGTTAAAAATCAACAGAACCGTTAGGTATAGGATCTGATATAAATTAAATATACAGTCAAACCTGTGAACAAAGGCCACTCTTGGGAAAGCCAAAATGTGGCCTGTATTGATACGTGGCATTTATTCCTAGGTCAGTTTGTTCTAAATTGTTAATGATGGTTTTTTTCAAAGAACGGCCTTCATTCACAGGATGGCTTTTATTCGGAGGTGGATGCAAACACAGATTAGACTGTATTTGTTTCAATAATCACGTACCAAGTTGCCAGACTTAAAGATGTCTGCAAGAAATTGAAACACTGCAATTCCACATGTCTTAATTCGCACTGTACTTTCAGCCACAAACGTGTAGAACTGCTCATTTCTAGCAGTCTCGTATTTTGCATAGGAGTACAATTTTTCATTTAAACGTTTAATTACCAACGCACAACAACCATATTTTATAGAAAATGCGTCTGGTGTTTTTAACAGTGATATCACCAATGCATTAATCTGGTAGTTCCAATGTACAATTGAATGGTGTATTATACACTTGATATTAAACATACCCCTAATGTGAAGTTGCGGTTGTTTGTTCCTACATAAAACCAAATTACATGTTAAGCTGGTTGTGGTATGAATAATGGTCTAATTTGCACCATGCGATGATACACAAACTGTAATGGAACTTCACAATCATATAATATTAGCTTTTTAGTGCAATCGTTCGTGTCCGATTGCCTTACCAGTTTGCTAACACCTCATTTGTATGATTGAGTGCTAGTTATAGAGTAATAACTTTAGTGAAACTGAGATTTCTTGTCTATTGGAAATTCAGAGATGGTATAACGTGGTTAATTGCATGTTTAAGAAATCGAAATGGAATTGAATATGGCAAAAATAATCGGGTGTGAATCCTCTGTGGTCATGTGATTATGATCCCTGATTAGAAATCACAAGCTCCTAATCGGCATGAGTTAGAATCCAATCCTGGACCTGAAAAACAGCTGTCCGGCTGGATTAATGTGGGTCGGTGGTTCTAAGAAATAAGCTATGGTCAATATGATTTGTCTTTAAGCTGACGTCGATGACTGTAATTGCTTTGCTATTAACAAATATTTTTTTCGAACATAAATGGTTTCCAGAATGTTAGTTGTATTACTGGTCAAATACCTTTCACATCATATCAAAATTAATGTAAAAATAAATACAAGAAAAGCCATTTATGTCACAATTTTCCATACAGTATACAGTTTATAGACAGTATTTTAACAATTAATCCGGTTAGCTCAGCCAAAAAGCAAAGATAGCAATGCAGAGGTTATGTGTCGATGTTCCGAAGGAGACATATTTTTCTCCGGAATTACAACTTAATAAAAAATATTACATACAATGTCGCTTGGCGGCCACCTCTGTTCACACGTCATAGGAGACAGTCTGCAGTTACTAACTTAATGAAAGGAACAAAAATGTACTGGTATGTCCACTGCCGACATAACTTAATAATAGTTGATATACGGCGTCAAAACTAATTCAATTAAACTAGCAAATTAGAGTTTGAATGCAACTACTAAAGGGGCTCGTATCGAATAAGCCAAGAACAACACAAACAATTTACAAATGTGTACTCTAGATGCTACTATTACTTACAATAAGTAGAATACATACATTTTGTACTTTTGAATGGTCTTCGAACCATGAAAAAGGACGTGATTATAAATGCTAATTGAAGGTAGAGTGCAGGAAGTACCCATCTTCTCTTTTGTTTAAATGGAGGTAGGCCCTTCTTGCACTCATGTCTACACGGTTTAGATTTCAGCTTATATATAATCGACATAAGCCTCAAACTACTATCCAATAAGCAAAATATTGGATTGCATGAGGCGCGTAGCTCCGAAGGGAATTTAATATTTTACATTCTTGGACAGTTTGATGCTTATATCAAATTTAAATTACCACTTTTGATATTAAAGTTTATTTTAATAATAAATTGATGATGTTAAATTGAAACATTATATCAAAATAATCTTCAATCTTGCAGAAACACCAAAGGGCAGCCTCTTGAATGAAGCAATGTCCGGAATTCTCATGCTGTGTTTAACAAAATGACCATAGTAACGCCTCTGTAAAATATACACACTTAATATTTGATCTGACACCATCACATTGGACGGCTAAGAGGGATGATCTGTACCATATTAAAATACCATACTGAGGAAACAAAAGAATGGCGTCACGGTATTTTTTTCATTGAGTTTAATGCCGTTTTGTAACAATTCTTTTCTGTTATATACGGCGGCCGATTCACCTAACCAGTTTTCCTGGATTGTATACTAACCAGCACTAAGTTACCCTTCCAGAAGGAGCCAGTAACTTTTCCACATGTGGCGGAAAATCGACAAAATTTTCATAGAAGGGTATGGCCTGCCGCGATCTTGATTTGAATCCGGAACGCCGGGTTACAAGTCCAGTGCACTAACCACTGGACCACGGTCATGGCCACCGTATTAATCTACATATTTATATGGTTATATAATACTTACAGGATCGTAAATAAACCATTCGTACGGTACGGAAAGCATTGCCAAAGAACGAGCCTGAAAGTAAGAAAATGAAAAACATAAACCTCAATATACACAGAACAAGTATTAAAATATATGTCGTATTAAACAGTAGAACACAGTTATAGTGAAATCCCGAGGTCCAGAATATCAACATCCGAGTTTACTATAACCGTGTTATACTGTAACAATGTTTTCGTTCGTTCTGATTAGACTATACCACCTTTATCACCGTAAAGACCACATAAAGGATTGCCCAAAAATTAGAACGGATTGCCTACAACGTCAAAAATGATCAACTTTCGTTGTGTCATAAAAACAATGGTAACACGTTAATAATTATATACTGTAAGTTATACTCTTTTACAACATTGGAATTGTCCTTTTAGTCATTTTACGTCCAACAAGGAAAATAACTTGTGAACTCGTGAGTAACGAAAACATTTTCATTCGACATATATTGTGGAAAAAATATCAAATTAAAATTAATGTTAATTAAATTTATCATTAATATTAAATGAAATATTTATTCAATACTTTCATTGAGTCTTGAGCACAAGAGCCGCGCCTTCCAAATTGTGCACATTAACATCAAACACTGACGGGACTCGAAATGAAACCTTTTTTGCATTGAGCGAATATTCCCCATTTATCTCAATTCCGTCGATAGACAAAAACCAAAAATGAATTCGCGTTTAATGTGGCACGACTGACGACCCTAAAGTTAGTACCGGCAAAGTCTAAGGAACAAATATATTTGGGTATGATTTGTACTTCATACTCTCACAAAAGTAATGTTAATGAAAAATGGCATAATTGTATCCGACCTCCCTGCCATATTCTATTTCTTCAACTCTTAACATTACAACGTCAAAACTCAATGTTTTATCATCAGTTTAATGTGATTTAAAGAATTTATGATCTTCACCAGTCACTTAACAATGATTTGAAGTTCAATAAGTGGAAGTATATTTAGAATGAACTTATTTTAACCGCATAAGCTATTGCCAGTAAGCGTTAGAATAATTGAAGCAAATTCGACCCAGACATATGTATGATTATATATTAACTAGCGCTAATTATAGAACACATTCCCTGGGTATTTGGCTAATTTCTTTATTATTCATGTAAACATTGTCTCTGTATAGAATTAGCGCATGATAAACTCATTGTTTGTGTAGCTAGAATCAATAACGCATGATTGTAAAGAAGAGAGCTTGACGCGACTTTCAATTCTATCAACAAATAAAACAACACAATACATCAAACACTATACCTGTTGTGTTGTTGAACTGTTTAATGAGTTGCTGATAAATATTTTATGAAAACTTCTCATGATCACGAGTAGGTTAATGTTTAAGATACTGGGGCAGACAACGAGAAAATGCAAACAATTCCGTTCGACTTGAGTTCAGATTGCTCCCTAAAATAACAATGGACAAGTCGTGCCAGATATTGATGAGGAAATTTCTCTAGCGAACGCACTATTTGTTCTGCAAATTTACCCAAGGAGTTAATTCAATGAGAATAACAATTTGTTATGATTAATAACGCTTCGTTTGATAGTTCCGATTTTTGTACAAGATATTACATATATTACAGGATTGTCTCTGTTTAATTCGCAGACCAATTCTTTTCCTTTAATGTAGAATAAAACTTCCAGGGATCAAATGCTATTTTATGTACAATTGTACCATTTTCGAGCCTTACAATTGTACTTGTTCTGTGTGATCTGAATTCGTTTAAACAAGTATTTTGTATGTGAAATATTTGTAAAAAATTAGATTAGTAGGCATTCCTGATAATTTACGACAGTACGAGTATTTCATTCGTTTTATCATGGTCGGCATTATTGTGTATCACTGTACGAACTGCATCATCTTCATACAAGCAATTAAATTCTCCCTTCATAAGATGACGCGTAGGAAGCCTAGTAGCTTCGTATTTATCATCGTCAGTACTATCACCAAGCCCTAGAATCAAGTAATATAGTCAAACACGGTTGGAGTGAAAAATCGGTTTAAGTGAAATATTTTTGTCTCACACACCGCTTTCTTTATTACAACCTTTTTTTATTTCAATTTAATTGAATAATGAAATATGGTAATTAATCGGATTCTCAGGGATTAACTATAACCGTGTTCTTCTGTACATAGACTGATCTAACCGTGCAGAATATGAGAGTGTAAAATATGCCTTATGCAAATTGCAAATATAAACCGAAATGACCATTTTCCTGAATAAAGTACCATGATGTTATTTCATAGTCAAACTTAATAGTGAAATCTTATCTAATTCTTAAAAAGATGGTGTATATTTTACTTAGCGTATAGTAAGGCATTTGTTTATAATATCACGATATGATGACGTAAATGGTTTCAATTTTCTAGTGACTGTTTTCTATTGCATGGGAAATCTCCCATCTAACCAAGAACATTTGACTGGTTGAGCTTTGAAAGCTTTAAGTACATTACTTTGTGAACTGTAAATTTAATTTAACACTTTGCCTCATAATACCGTATTCCCCGCATCTGAAGCAGACGACTTTCGGAAACATTGTAACAAAAAATGTCATTGCTCGAAACAAGCAATGGCTTCTTTTATCACAATGTTTTCCACTCTATCAGAGAGAAATAATATGAAATAGTTTTATGTTTTGTATATTTGCTTTGAATTAGGAAGAGTACAAAATATGCTTCTGAGGCAAAGGTTTATGCTTGCTTTTTGATTCGAAAGAAATCGAGAGGACTCATTCAAAGTTTTGCAAACGACTACTAAATGTACAAATAACGCTTGCTCGGTGGCTACATTTTGTGTGCTAGGTCGATACCCCCTTTACGTATCGCGTTGTGTATGAATCATCAAATATTGGTGTAAGATTAAAAATTCTGATAATATTTCCATGCATGATTAAAACCTTGATGATTGCAGTAAGGTGTTAAAATCTGGGTCACCATTGTTAAAATCTGATGATTGCACTAAGGTGTTAAAATCTGGGTCACCATTGTTAAAATCTGATGATTGCACTAAGGTGTTAAAATCTGGGTCACCATTGTTAAAATCAGATGATTGCAATTAGGTGTTAAAATCTGGGTCACCATTGTTAAAACATTGATGATTGCAGTTAGGTGTTAAAATCTGGGTCACCATTGTTAAAATCTGATGATTGCACTTAGGTGTCAAAATCTGGGTCACCATTGTTAAAATCTGATGATTGCACTTAGGTGTTAAAATCTGGGTCACCATTGTTAAAATCTGATGATTACAGATTTCCAAATGTTTTTTTTTGTGATAATTATATTGTTAATTGTACATCCCACTATTTTTAAGAGCGTGTATTAGATTTGTATAAACAAGAATGGTGCGGTAATATAGAAAGGAGTTCTGTTATAAGTAATCATAAACATTTTAAATCTGTACTCTGTTATCTCAACATTTTACCACGTAAGTTAAGCTTTTATTTTTGCAGACCACTATTATCTGTTCACCCATTAATAATATATATATTATTATTATTATTTTGTATATATATATATATATATATATATATTATTATTATTTTGTATATATATATATATATTATTATTATTTTGTATATATATATACAAAATTATGATAATAATAATAATAATATATATATTATGTTCTAGATTTGAAACCTTGCGTGAAAAGTATATAGAACGTTATTATTTTGTTAGGATTTCAATGCATAAATTTATAGAGTTGCTTAGTACCGAAAACATTTTTTATAATTTACAAAAACGATATTGAAGATGCTTTGTCATTAAGAAACATACATTTGATTTTTTGATATTGAACAGTTTTAATCAAATGCATTTAGTACAAGCATATATTTCACAATTAGCAATGGTTTACAAGAATACTATTTTATGTGATTGTGTCTTTGATTTTATTAATTAGTGTTTGCCCCCTAAACTCCACACCATCTTTCTTCATCATTAACTTGAGTTTTGTTTGATGTACATACAATTTGTTACGAGCTGTTTAATATCTCTATTGTATTCTAAATTGCCCTCTTAAATCCACCCCTTGTATTTAGCCATTGTTAACTGCATGTGTTTGTATAAATTGTATGTTGGTGTAATGGTATGTACAGTCAAACCTGTGAACAAAGGCAACACTTGGGTAAGAAAAAATGTGGCCTGTATTGACAGATGGCCTTTATTCAGAGGTAATTTTGTTCTGAATAATAGTGACGGGTTTTAAAAGAATGTTCTTTATTTACAGGGTGGTCTTTATTCGGAGGTGGCCGCAAACACAAGTTTGACTGTATGATGGCGATGAGCCTTACGCTTGTAATTAATAAAAGCTACCAGTTGAGATTAAACACATACCGTTTCAAACAATATTTTTGCATTTCGTTTTCTACAAAAAACAATTGATTTCTGCATGAATACACGTCGCATATGTACCAGGTGATCTCTGACTTGTCGTTCATTCGTTTTGTCATCTAGCCTCCATGACTTGATCATTAGTTCATGGTTTGTTAACAAAGTCTCTACCAGCGAAATACCTGCAAAACAAACACGAGAATAAGTAAAACCCCGATATAAGACCACCATCAGGACCTGAAAAATTGGTCGTGATAATGATGTGGTCTCAAGTTGAATTAAAGTGGAGATATTGAAAGTCGGTCCGAAAATAAGTGGTCGTTATAACAAGGTGGTCGTAATATTGAGGTGTTCGTTATGTGAGTTTTAACTGTATTTATAGTTCAATGCGTTTGAATTGTAACAATACCCCATTTATGTATTACATTAAAATATGTAACTGCGATATCTTCAATGCAACATGCGATTCAAGGCCGTTTAATTGTAAAACCATTTTAATTCAAAAGGAAATTACAGTAGTCTATAATGCAAATAACCGCGCTCTTTGGTTGCCATAAAATAGTGTTGTAATATGTACACATGATTTTTTTTCACCAATTGCTAGGGTCATTTAACGACTTTTCCAGCATTAGTGGTGGTGGAAGACACCGGGCGTACATCTCTGGGTAGAACCATTGACCTACCGAAAGCTAGCCGTACATGTTCCTCACATGTGAAATTTGGTCCCGGATTGGATTCGAACTCACATCGGTGAGGTGCTATTGATTACTAATCCGAGACGATAACCACTCGGCCACAGATGCCTTATGAATACACGTATGCGTTAGGGAGAACTTAAGCAGTCATTTCATGGCTTTATTATTAAGAATCGGGTATAGCGAAACGCCCCCGACCAAACCCTCTTTATTTCAATGCCACAGATGTAGTGAAATTTGGATATACAAACAAATTAGTGAACAAAGGCCATCCTTGGGAAAGACAAAATGTGGTCTTTATTGACAGATGGCCTTTATTCGGATGTAATTAGTTCTAAATAACCAGTAACGATCTTTCAAGGAATGACCTTTATTCACAGGGTGGTCTTTTTTCGAAGGTGGTCCCAAAGACAGCTTTGACTGTAGTGAGGGAAACATTCACCGTGTTGTACAGTGTATTACAGTTGTATTCTGAAACAGGTTGGTGTATATTCTGATCAACAATTTAGATCGTGATTATGAATTTCGCAAAAAAACATCTTTGCCCGTTATCAATGTGTCTGTACAGGGTTGTTGCACCACAGTCAGACTCGCTTCCCACTGTTTAACTGACGTCTGTTGCAGAGAAGCAGACTAAGGCTTATAAATGCAGCACAAACAGTGATCAACGAACGTTCCTAGAAATAACAATGCGCCAGATTATTTATCCATAACGTTTGATGGTTTGCACGAACGTATGATTAAGATCCTAACCACGTTTCGATTTTTCATTTTTTTCTGCCAAGATTAACAATGAAAGTGCTAAGATCTTCCAATTTTCTCGCGAGTGTGGTGTTAATTTATGTCATTGTCAGGTTAGGACATTTTCCTTTAGGCGCACGAAATGTAAGATACTATTTCCGCGACTGAATATTGAAATCTTGTCTGCGAATGACGGTCTTTGTAGAGGTCGGATGCCCCGGTGAATAGCTAACATTTACTCAAAGAAATAGTAAAACACTCCCATACAAAATTCTTGTTAAATCTGTTTTTAATTAATCTCTGAATGTTTGGCTTCAATTAGAAAAGCAAGCTTTGTTCTGCAAATTAAAAGTCACTAAGCTTTGTTTGAGTACACTACACCTGAAGACAATCTCTCGGGGAACGTTTACAACAACTTGAACAAATTGCTTGATGAAATCCAATTGAAATCACCTAATATTTTCAGACCATGTTTACAATTAGCAATTAATTTTAAATTTTCTGAATCATTTATTTGCATAACTGATGGAAAAGGGAGATTAAGTACTTCGGATTTCTATTGACAATTGCAAGCATTTTACAGCGCTAGAATATCAATATATTACGTGGTTCGTGTCTCATTCCTCTATTGTAAAGCCAATCATTCATGAAAATTCCATTTATCTTGTAATACATAGCCCTAATGTCTAACCAAGTGTACGAGAAGTCTTTTATAACAATAAGCTATCTAATATCGAACATTTCAAACCAATGCTAACTTATTCAATTTCATCGGATCAATTTAATATTTCCACTAGACTAGGGATGAATAGTCGACTTAATGAATTATGGAAATAGAAATTGTTCCACGTCGTGCGAGACTGATATGCAGGACATTTCATTGGACAAAATTTAATAACTGAGAACATTAGCCTTATAGATGAAGACTAAGTGGATATTGATGTTTCTCTGGATCCACTCTTCTTCGCGTTTAAGAGGTTTGGACAAACCTATATTGTAGTTTACACAAATGACGCCGATGGTCACCGCAATTTGAGGCGCTGTGTCGATGTGCAACTTTTGTGTCAAGCTTATATCAAAGTCAACGGCGTGCGCTATTGAAGGCAGAGACTAAATTAAGTATTTTGAATGCCGCCGCATTTGTCCCATGAGTGCATTTCGAATATTTGTTGACCCTCAAGATGTTTCCTGCTGAACATTACAAATTCATACTTTATTTTTTTTTTTTTTTTTTTTTTTGCTAATTATCTAAACATGTTTAACCATAACTTGCTCAAAATAGGCCCTTGATTTGGGAATAAATATAATTTTCCTTTCTCAAGTATAATCAATTTATAACGTTGTGAGTGCTTTTTAAGAAAGACTAGAACACTACCCAGAGTGAAATTTATTTTCCAATGCGTAATTCACATTTTTACGGGCATAGAGTGACAAATGTTCTAGAAAGCAGTTTTCCCAAATTGGTTCGGACCATTTCGTGCAATTATGGAAATTATTGTTCGACTGAAACCTACATTTGATAGACAGATGCCGCCTGCATACGATAATGAAATTCATAAGGCAAAACAAAATGTTTCGGCAAAAATATATTGACCGAATCAAAGTCTTGGGTGGACAGAAAAAATAGGATCGGTCGGAAACCAAAAACTTTTTCAACGCCTTACAGCAAGCCACCCCACTGTAAAAATCATCCATTCTATGAGAAGATCTGTGTTGACACAAATACTAACGTACCAGACAGTTGGAAGCGTTTGTGCCTTGTTAAAATATACTGTCAATTTAAGTTTCTTTACTATAGCCATGTTAATAGTCCATTAGTCAGAAGAGAACATGGAATATTAGGCCCTTTCACTTAATAGGGTGACATTAATGGCTTCCAGTCGCTGATTCCTGTGTTATCACAACATTTGATGCATGTTGTGTTGTTTTTTTTCTCAAAACCAATTGGTCCCGATATGAAGAAGGCTCACAGCGATTTCATCAAAGACGACAGAAAAAAGCTGAGTTGCTTTAAAACATTGGAAAACACTTTCGATGTAAATTAGCAAAAAACGAATTCCAATTAAATTTCGACGAACACGTACTCTCATTGGCCAAAAAATGTTGTCAATGCATAAAAAAAAACAACAAAAAGATGTACGGAGTGAACTTAAAATGCTGACTGAAAAAAACAAGGTTCAGTCGTGCCTCTTTAGTCCGAACCTTTCCAGTCCGGAATCCTCTTTAAACCGAACGCCTCAGCTGATATTTAATGCTAAAAACTCTTTGTAATCCAGAACCTTTGTATTTCGAAAACCTCTCTAATTCGAACATGTTTGTCTGTCCGAGCAAGTTCGGATTAGAAAGGTTCTACTGTATAAGATCGATATCGTAATAACGGCAATGTACGGAATCATGTAAGTAGACGCATAGCTCGGACATAATGGTTTCTTTTGTTTGTTTACAACCACAAATTCATTTCAAACACACCTATTTAATACTGAAATAAATTTTAGAAACAGAAATGTGTAGTTTGCAGTCGAATGAATATGGTCAAGCCTATTTGAAACACGGTTATATTCATAATCAGTCACCAAACATGTGTCTGGCCATTTATTTGTAACCTTTGCAAACTAAGCCAAGACAAAAGTTACATAAACACAAACATTATACATCTATTTATGAATTAAGCGGAATAACCATACCCAAAGGATTGCTCATTAACGGACAATCTTACAAAGTCATGGAATTTGAATTAAAGCATATCAGGTGATATTTCTCGACGTTTACAACATCCGTGTATTGGACTAGACATCTTCTATACATAAATATTCCCAATCGTTGTCTGGTGACCTTTGTCGTAATCACACATGCCCAGAAGCTGACCAGTTATGCAGAATTTGCTAGTAGAACGATCCCTAGAGGAAATTAGTCAAGGCTTTTTAGCTGCAATTTAGCGGCGTATTACATCCAGCGCATAACACTGTTCTCAGATCAGTCGGATGATTAAACAGGGCGTATTATATATTTACAAGTAAGTCAAACGAAATCTATTCATTTTATCTTCAAATATAATTTTTATGATTATGCTACCTCGATATTATCATAATTCTTAAAATGCGCAGGACAATTCTAAAATCGTCCGTTCGCATTTTAAGAATGTTAATTGCAATACCTCAAGTGCGATTACAGAATGGTCCGGTACAATTCTGTAATGGTCTGATACAATTCTGGAATAGTCTGATATAATTATAGAATGGTCCGGCACAATTCTAGAATAGTTTTGTAAAATTCTAAAATGCCCTATACAATTCTAGAATGGTCATACACAATACTAAAATTGTCCTGTAAAATTCTAGAATGGTCCGGTACAATTCTGGAATGGTCCGGTACAATTCATGAGTGGTCGGGTACAGTTCTGGAATACTGTTTTGAAACATAGTAAAATATAATCATACACATATATGTAATAGAAAACCGGTCAAGAAATGAAAATATTTTTATAACGATATGGTCCTAACATTGGACACTAAAACGAGGCTCTACTGTATGGATTATAGGCACATTTTTTTCTGTGTGGCATATGCATTGCTTTCAAAACGATTTCTTGAACCGAAAACACAGTTACTATTTTTATTGGCCATATATCACCATCTATCATTACATATTTAAAAAAAAATCTTTTTCTACTGAAAAATGTTCAACAGACAGTATTGCATGAAAACTGAAATTTAAGGAGACTTAATCATCTAGAGAACATAAGATAATGCTTAACCACCCACTCAGTAAAATAATGAAGAAAATGTTTATCCTATGAGATTTGTAATGAAAACAACATCCTATATTGTATTAAAACATACAGAACGAAGTAAAAATACTAGATATTCCCATATTAGGTTATCAAAATAAAACTAATTTCCCGATACACTGTAGGATCCCATTTAGTACAAGAAAACTTACTAATTAATGACTATCATTTTTGAAGAAATCGATTTTATGAGCACATTGGCTTAAAAAATGGGCTAATATTGAGTGGATTCAACCTACTAGTAATTGTCATAAATCAACACGATTTAAGAGTGAGGTACAGAAACAAGTATATGAAAATATATAAAACTCAGAATGATTTAAATCATTAAATTCAGACTAAAATAAATAAAATGTTCGGGAAATTAACATTATTCCATCCTACTTGACAAATGTTTTTGTCTTTCAAATTGGTGTTAAACTTCGCACCAACAGCTATGTTCATGTGGCGACTTTTGGACAGCTTCCTAACATTGTAATTATATTGTAAATAATTGGTCACATATGAGATTTTAACTCACAGCAATATAATGGTTGTGATTACTCTTCAGAGACCATAACCACTTGAGCAGGGAGGCTCCCGTGTAATCAGGGATCCAACAATACGCTTAAAGACGTTAACATAAAAGCCAAACGATTTAACCCGCATTTTTTCTACTCAAACTTATCCTTGTCACATTCTTGCGTTTGATCTATAGAAAATGTCACGGGTAATTGCATTTACAAAGTCATGAGACGAATACAAAGACGCTTCTAAAATATTTCGTATTTAGAATTTGCATTTTCTTAAAAGCAATAATTCTTTTGGGAATCGTACCGAATGTTTCTGTAACACATGCCGCAAAAAAACGTCTCTACATTATACAAATGACAGGAGTAAAATTTACATACCGCTTAATGTTATCGTAAAAGAATGAAGAAAGACGAAAAGAATGGAGACAGACGAAAAGAATGGAGACAGACGAAAAGAACGAATAAAGACGAAAAGAATGGAGAAAGACGAAAAGAATCATGGAGAAAGACGAGAAAAGAGTGAAACAAGAGAATGAAGACAAAGAACGAAGAAAGACGCAAAAAATGGAGAAAGACGAAAAGAATGGAGAAAAACTAAATTATCGAACCGGTTATTACTTCTATGATGTCTGTTTTTTGTCATTTTCTTTCAGCATCGCAATTAATTAATGTTCTAAATGAATCACGTGTATCCTGAAACGCCACATTCACAATATTACCTCACGATACACGCTGCATACTTTTTGATCAAGTTGATCCATCACAGAAAAAAGAACAATAACGTGGTTTACATTAACCCGTCCTGGACGAAACTCGCCAAATATTGCTCTCATTGAGCCATCAAAGTCACAGCACATAAAAACTTGCAAAACTCACACGTACCAGAACAAGACAAAAAGCTTCGACCGATGTCTAGCGGTTATTGGGCTGGACTTGTAATCCGGCGATCCGGTTTCAAAAGCCGGTCGCGACAGGCCATACCCTTCTATGAAAATTTGACAAAAATGTCGATTTTCCTCCGTTATGTAGAGAAGTTGCCGGCTCCTTATTGAAGGGTAAGTTAATACGGGTTAGAATACAATCCAGGAAAACTGGTTAGGTGATCCAGGCCGCTGTATATAACAGAAAAAATGTTTGAAAACGGCGTTAAAATACCCCAAGCAAAACGATAAGATAAGTGTAGATAGTGAAGTGGTCGATATTTACAATTGGCATAGTTTACAGTTATCTTTTTCGTTCATTGTGTACCTGTCTCCCCAATAACATACCAGACATTTTCATACATACATTCAAAAAAAGTACAGTATATTAATACAAGTTGACCACCAAAATATGCAGTGAACCTCTCCAGAACAGTCCTCTCCTGGGCCACAACCTCCCTTAGAAACAACAGCATGATTTTTCCCACTGTATGATTTAACTGTTAATTTAACCTTTCTAGAGCAACAAGCTCTCAACAACAGCTTAATTTGCTTCTCCTAAAGGGTGTTGCTTTGGAGACGTTGCACTGTATTTATCATTTTGGGGTCAACTTGAATTACTGTAGCCCACTATATCTGTATTATCACTAGGTCATATCGACATTACATATCAGACAAGGTAGGAACACAAACAACATATGAATCATTTACTTTCTCCGCAGTTCTTGTCTGCTCTTTCCGTGTCATTGAACAACCAACATTTACAAAAAAACAAACCCGCATTATCAGCATATGTTCATGACATGTTGTCATTTGTTCTAAGTCAATATAACATCCCGTTGAGGGATCAACTTCTACATCTGTTATCAATAATTCATGCCAAATTAATACCTGGTTTGTGCCGCATTTATTTGCACAAAGAGAGATAAAACCAGCAGAAATCAGTAGAATATAACATTTACAATCTGAACTGACTTATTACATTTCAACCAATCATAATTATATAACAGAACGAGAAAAAAGTCACAATCATTTTAGATTTTGAACGCTTTGTTCAACAAACAAAAATACAATGAAAACATAAATCTATTAATACAGTATAAGTATGTTGTAGCCCTAAACATGACAATCAAGTTTCGTAACAATCTTAATAAAATGAGCATTTTACATGTTCATCTCGGGGGTAACATTTTCATGGTTTGATAGTTTTTGGATAGTTTCTGAGAAACATAAAGTATTTACATGACACAAACACTTGGCAGCGACACCAAATCCAATACGACAGCTCTTACAAATACAGCCAGATACTTCTCCGAAACAACATAGGGTTATATTTTCACTCTCTCCCAAGATCAAATTGTCCAAATTATTTCTTCCAAAACACCAAGATTCAATAAAACGTCATTCGTCCGCGTAATTGTAGACCAAATCTCTATTTGTTTGCACGCACATGTCACAGAAGAAAAATATCATTCTTATCGTGAGGACAATTGACTTAATAGGAAGTACGAAAAATGAGCATTTTCTCTGGCTGGCCCGGTAAATTACTACTCTTGAAAAAAGAGATATGTTTCACAGAAATAATTCGGCATATGGTGGTTTTGATTTCACGAGCAAGAAACGAAATGAAAAAAAGCAGCACAAGGCACCATGTGTTATTTGACAATGAGAAGCAATGGTCAATAAAGAGCGTATAACCGACGTTCGCCACGCACATCCCATGAGCGAGGAAAAGGGATTTTGGGACGATTAGAAACAAAACAGAATAAATCAGAGTGTAATACAAAAACTACAAAACTGTACAGACATCGACGAGTCTGCCCTGACAGTACTTTGTGAATTTTTGTCGACAACAGAGTCTACAATGATAGTCTGTAGGACACATATAATCATATCATAGACTTAACAAATCTCTGAACCATTGACCTCTGTGAGCAAAGAACTGGTTTACTGCACCTCTTGGAAACGAATGAAACAATAATCAAACAAGAAGATGAACGAGGTCCTTTATCAGTTTAAAGCCTTGAAACTTAAATAGAATGGGCTAAAAGATTCTGTATACAAATACTAAATGACTTCATATTCCGATTGATTACATATTTGGTCACATACTACACTTATAAACTTATGATACGTTCATTTTGTTATGTATGAAGTAACTGCTACATGTGCACCAAGAGTTCAAAATAGAAAATTATGAAGGTACTTGCAAACAACACGAGGAACTTATTAATGAGACTCATATGCCAGGCTGAAAAATAGTGTAGGTTTCTAAGTAGTAAAACTTGTTTTCGGTTATTTTTCTCAACCAACCTTTCGTACTTGAAGTACGATTCGTCTCCAAATAATTTCGTACTTCGGACTTTGGTGTCAGAAAACATAGTGTCTGTGCTAGAAATACGATCGGTAGGGTAACCACAAATACGACTATTTTTTCCGACCGCAACATTCTAAACGCATTATACAACAGGTTAAAAGTCGAAAACTATTGGAAAAAGTAGACATATATGATGTTTCCCCCGGAGACAAGAATGTAGTAGAGATAGCTTTGAATAGTAACAACCATCTGAGAGATTTCAGTACAAATATCTCTTTAATATCAAATATCTCTCTAATATCAAATATCTCTCTAATATCAAATATCTCTCTAACTATTTTTACCAAATGTAGAAGCCGCGTGAATTACTCCCGGTGTAGCTGATAAATTATTTAATCAAGTTCAGAGTATCAGCAACATTCTATTTTATCGCTACATAAAACAACAATATATACACGTATTGCCGTCTCATAATAATATAGAAATGGTTATTAATCACGAACATCTATTGAGAATATCATCAATATATGACAACTCATAATAAAATGCATAGGATGCCTCCGCATGGTGGCGCTTTGTAGTCAGTACAACATAGGGATATAATGTTAATGATTTCCGGAACTAACCCGTCTCTTGGGACGCACAACGGAATGAATAAATGTCAAACTACCGTACATATAATATTGTCGATAACAAATGGATACAATACAGTTATTCCATCGTAATATGATATAATTAAATTAAAAGAAATGAAAACTGCTTTGGACAGCGCGAAATCATCTGATTAAACATGGCTTTATATTTCCGTGAAAGATTACCAAATTGTATGAATTTCATATTTACATAAATTGAATGGCTGCTGAGTGATTAATGAATTAACTCTATAGATATAAAAAATAAAGTGATTGACTCATTGTATTAATTTTGACCACCTATGTCCGTGAGTGCAAAGCAATAAATAAACACTTGGTGTGATGGATGAAGTAGATGATATTATATCTGGCAAAATGAAATGGTTTCATGCTAAGATATGATACGGTTGTAACGTAGTTGGATTATGTAACGAGTGAGGAAGAAATTACGGCATTAAGATATAAGTGCTTCAGTTCATAAATTCTTATTGCCAATAAAACGGTTGGTAACACTAATGACCGACTTATTTGAAGATTATATGAAGCATTACCATTATCAGTATTACAAAAACTTGAAATGATGTGCTGATATCTCGTAACATTGCACCGCGTGTATACTGGATTTTTATTAGGAAATACGATGCCCTGCTTTCAACTTCCTCAAGCACTCGAAAACAGCAAATCAGTTGAGTTTTTTTCCAGGTTATCAATTTTGAGATCTGTATCCAGGTTCAAATCTCATACTTCATAACCAAATGTTTCAAAATTGATAATAGGCAAATATTGTTGATACAAATAAGATATCGTCCAGACATAAATATCTATCTAAACATTAACCATATGATATCTCATTAACTATAAAACACTGAGTTCTCTTACGGCAGCAATTAATATTTTCCACATGTTCAGGTCATTGTTTGTAAACTGACATTTGAAACATCTGACCAAATTAGGCTTATAACTACAGTTGTTATTGCTTACACACATGTGGCTCTCACTGTAACATGTAAACATAATAACTAGACGACGTGACGAAAGTGGCAACTAACTGCAAGTGCTAAGAATAAGGTACGGTTTCTCGGCATATATCCAATCGATTTGGATAAAAAACTAAAATCACCGACTTGGGACAATGTTGGGTTTGGAACCCCCCCCCCCTAAAAAAAATATAATATATGTAATTAATTAGCACAAAAGTTGCATGGAGAGTTGCTTTTTATGCGGCTGAATCCGAGAACTTTCAAACAATTTCTTTACATCCCCTTCATATAGAAATTTCCAGCCGGCTTAGGGAAGGTCGGTGGTTCTACCCAAATGCATGCCCGATGCTTTCTTCCAACGTTTCTCAGCAGGTAATGTTGGCATTCAACCCTGTTCGTGCGACATTAAACAATTTAAATGGGTAAATGATAAAATAATACAAACCTTTGTCATCATCAAAGAAAACACTGACTTTTTTCCAATCGTAGTGCTTAACAAGATCAAGTAATGCTTTACTAAAATCATCTAATTTCGGCGCTATCTGGAATGTGGAGTTCGTATCTTTTGACGTCACCCCCGTTGTTGCTATGTATGTAATATTCAAAGCTTCCGTCGCTAAGGAAATCGGTGTATCAAATGGTCCTATCACTACGTGTGTTTTGTATTCATTTA
This sequence comes from Lutraria rhynchaena, assembly GCA_008271625.1. Lineage (NCBI taxonomy): Eukaryota > Metazoa > Mollusca > Bivalvia > Venerida > Mactridae > Lutraria > Lutraria rhynchaena. Next base: position 1,702,571 of record VIBL01000059.1, read on the forward strand.
AACGATCTGCAGCTGAAAAAGAATAAAAAGAAGAGAAATATACATACGATCGCATAGCACAAATTATCCAACTTTGTCTTTGACGATATTCAGTCGAACCCAAAATATTGAGACCACCTTTGGATTAAGATTAAGGAGTTCGCTAAATGAAATTATTCAATGTTAAAGTTTGAAAATCACATACAAATCGGAGAAGTTAACTGCTGCCTATAATTACATTCAAGAGATTTACCAAAGGAGTTTGATAAGGTATCCGATCGTAATGGGTCTGTTGGAATGCATGAATACTTGAAATGATTTGTAGTTTTGTCACAAATGATCCATAAGAATAATCATTAATAGAAAATTTGTCTGGTCGAAATCTTCAATGCTCTTTTGAGACATTTTGTCATTCAGTTTTATGCGTCAACTCAGACATAACTCTAATTCTTCACATATCTTTACCTAGTTCAAATGGTATATAATTCTCAATGGATTCACAGAAGTAACATTGTACTTTTCCAGATCTAAGTGCAACAGATAGTTCTATACGCTCTTAAATTCATCAAACATAGAGCAGGAATGAATTCTAAGAGACAATTACATACAAAAAGTTTTCCCCAAACCACAAAACCCAAAAATCCAATAACCAAAAACTCATCCAACACACAGAAACATAAAAGGCTGAGGGACAAAACTCAAACTCCTCGAAAGGTGGCTCCTTGACGACAGAAGTCTGAAGCCAAGGCACAAGTGACTTTAAACTAGTTGAACGAACCCAACTAACCCCTTTTCTCTGGGGGAATCAAAAACAAATTATCAACATAAATAAAAGACAGATAATCTAATCAACATTAAACATGTATGATAAGTAGATTACTCCAGTCCTATACAAGCACACTATCTAAGTTTTGGAGAGCATGTTGGGTTATCTTTCCACTGTGTAGTTACTCAAAATATGTGTCACAAACAATTAAAATGTATCGCGTTAAAACTCTAAACCTGATAAGTCTCATCATTTGGAACAATTGACAAAGGTTTCATGACATCATTTCGTGTGTACATACCTTTCTTCACTTTTTCATAATCCGACCTAGGTTTTCCCAAATCTAGTGTTATCGTGTTGAAAGGAACTATACCAAGATATTTGATTGTCATGTTTGTATCGATTACTTTCTCCCATGGTGGTAAAATTGCTGAAAAAAATAATAGAAAACGTGTGAATAGAAAACATAATGACGAAACAAGGATCGCAGAAATAAAAGCATTTAGAAAACAAATACTTCTCCAAAGCGACATCCTTTTGGAAAAGCAAAATTATGTTGTCATTATTGAAAGGTTGTTGCTCTAGATAGGTTAAATTAAGACTTAAATCGTACAGTTGGAAAATCATGCTGTTCAAGGGAGATTGTTGCACAAGGAAGGGCCGCTCTGTAAAGGTTGCACTGTATAACACAGATCAAAACTAGCTCTACAAGATTGTCATGTGTCAAGGCGTCATAACACAAAGATTACATTTATGTAGGATTCATGTTGAGGAACTCATAGCAGAGGGATGGCATTTACTGGAATAGGTCATGAATTGAAAGAAGTATGGGCTGCGAATCATGATGAATTTACCGAAAATGGCAAATCTTAGCTTACAATTGAGTTACCCAAGAGAAATCAATTAAGTAAATAAAAACTTATTATTTATTTCAATAATACTGTATTCATTCAAAGATAAAATTAATGCAAATATAAAATACACCCCTCCTTTCATATAAGCATGATAAAAGCCCTTCTCCATTTTATCCACAATAAATAACAAGAAGTAGGTATTGTTGGAACTATTTATTCTTGAGGGATATTAATTCGTGTTATGTTGCACCATGGGAATTTTCATTTCTCGCCTAAAAGATAAATATTCTTGAAAGACGAACGACTACAGACACTGCGATTGATATTTTCCTTCACAATCCACGACGTTTAATACTATTGCGTGAAAAATAAATGTCGGACATTCCTCTTTACTATATGGTCCTGTATTGTGATCGTGACGTATACATGATAAAAGATACACATACATCGTATGTGTTGATTTTTGCGTCCGAAATTCTAATTTGAGTGAGAAAGTAAAGGGATACGTTTATCGAGAAGGAATGAAGCGAAGAATATTTCTCCTAACATCAAATGTCTTCAGGCTTATTTAAGTTATTTTTCCAAATTTTATGAGAAACAAGCTGCAATAACATTGACAGCAGTAATTAAGATTGCAACATAAAACCTAAACTCCCCCCAAAAAACATGGAATTTCACAGGTACTGTAGGCACTCCCTGTGGGACGATGTTCAAAGAGTAATTAATAAAAACGGGAGGAATGTCAACTTCACGCTGATGACGTTTGTGTCACAGATTTGGTATTGGCATTGATTCAGTAACCGTAAGATGAACAAAATGTAGAAAATAATAAACACACAGAAAAGAAGCACAGTTCATAGGAACTCTCAAAACAAACAGTAAAACCTCGATAATGAGGCCACCTTCACAACCCTAAAAATCGGTCATAGCGAAGTGGTCTCATTACGCACTAAGTTATAATACGGTAATTTATTGAAAGTAGGTCCGAAAAATAAGTGGTCGTTATAACAAGGCGATCGTACTATTGCGATGGTCGCTATTTGAGGTTACACTGTCATTTTCTCAGTCTCGAACGCATTATGTTTGCAATTAATATATTTCCTGTCAAACCGTACGAATGATGAATTACTCAAAGGTACATAAGTTTAAACCGACAACAGCAACATATCGTAATTGAAATATGTTGTTAAATGAATTGTGCGCAACACTAAACTAAGCACTAATGTTGTTCACTAGCGATGCATATTCTCACAAATAACGTGTCTTGAGAAAATTAATTCAATTTGAGACAAATATTTGCAATTGTAAAATATCTCCCAGAAGGCCGTTATTTGCACTTCAGCTATTTAATCAAAAGAATTGCAAGCTGATTTTTGCAAGATAGCATTTTCACAATTTACAAATATAATCTAACAATCGCAGAACAATTTACAAAAATGCCATGCGATAAAAAATAAAAAAATCAATCCAGAAATTTTCTGAAAAAAATTCACAAGCAACAACATCCCTGGCATCGGCGTTTAGACTCGGGCAAAAAAAAATGCCATTAGATTTAAGCTATGACAAAATACACGCTACAGAATTGTTCTTTATTCCCGACCAGGATAACTATGTAAAGCGTATATGACTATTAAGAAGCCATTACACATAACATATATACAGTTTTGTCTTTGTTTACATTATTGGCACGGCTTTCTGCAATATAAGCCATTTCACAACAAGCTGTTGTCTGTTATAATGTTTTAAACTACCAGCTTCCCCAGGCTCCATCACCACGACACAAATAAAAACAGCTATGTCTACCTAATGCATATTAACTGGTGGAATCCAAAATGTCAGATTCAGTGAGCATTGTATTGTCAAGAATTTAATATTTCACTCAACAATCTCGACAATATCCGTCATTTTATTCAGAGGGAAGATCTCATAAACTAACACTAGCCAGTCCTAGCAAGTCTTACCAGATCATCATCAAAATGAAAAAAGAGTAAACGAATTTGTAATCACGTAAAATTAAGGGAAATGGTTACATTTGAATGCGCTAAGAAACGGATCCTACTATCAAACGAATAGTGGATATGCAACGTAAAATTGAATATGCAGGTGATACAATTATTTACAAAAATGGATTTTGTGAAATGACACTTTTCAAACTAATAACATAATGATAGTTAGATTAATGGTATTACGCATTAATCAAGTAGATATGTAAATACAAACGCAGGCACAAGACAAAAATGACAGATTTGAAGAGAGTTTACTTAGGAATGAGAAGATGAAAGAAAAATGGACTTCTACACATTGGTGAAACATGGGGGGCAAAACATTACAGGGAATGAATACATCTCTTTGTCTTGATAAAATGCTGAAATATTGTCTTTCCTTTACAACTGATGTTTTTACTTCATGCATATTTTACATCCACGAACGAAGATGGGAGGTTTGAGACAAGCCTAAAGATATTTCATAAACCCTCGTGGGACTGGAAACATAATTCAACAGTCATAGAAAATTCCTCATCCTGAATAGCTTGCTTAATTTCAGTAGAAGTCATTTGTTCAAAGGTACATTTTAAAGTTACTTTGAGATATAAACTATCTTAAGCTGCGTCAAAAATCGTATTATTTTGATGCGAGAAAATCGTATTATTTTGATTCGGAAAAATCGTATTATTTTGATACAATATTCAAATATTTTAACTACAGTTGTGGAACGTACTGTACTGTACACATATTTGAGATTGAACACATATTTGAGATAACTTGTCTTGTAATATCTTGTAATCGGCCTAGGATTCAAGTACATAAAAGTGGTTCAAAGAAAAAGAATCACAGTGCAAATATGATCACAAAACTTGTTTTGCATATGATAATACAATGTGTGATTTTAGTCTGGCGTGACAATAGTTTTTTTTTTGTGAAATATATAAGCAATAGTTAAAATACATTCAATACCTCTTTCAAAATCTGCTCACCAAGTTAAGCGGCACTTCCGAAGCAATAATTTATTATCATGTCTGATGGTCATCTGTTGTTTAACTGTCTATTCGACAGCTATGGCCTTTTAGAATTGCCCCAGAAAGAGACAACTAGCAATATATATATATCCTACTCTTTTCGAATAGACACCCTGGTTCTTTATCGTAACCGGTGTAAAGAACCGATGCACGCCTCACCAATTTCATGTGAATAGCTAAACACAATATTAAACTCTGTAGTGCAGTGGGGGACACTGAAAAACGTCCCTGAAATATCGGAACCTGGTGCCGAGATTAGAACCCGCGACTTATGGATTGGTAGCTCAGCGCGTTACCACGTCACCGCGACTCCATCGATCATGTCTAAAATTCATATAGAATATCATTTGTTGCATTGGAAAACACTTTGAATATAGTTATTCATGTCAATACTTTATGTAACCTAATCAATATATTGATATAAAACAATGGTGATATACAATACTTAATGAACCTACATCTTTCTCATTTCCGAGTTTCAATGTGGTATATTGAAATGATCATCAGGATAGATATTAGGCACAATGTTTTTCACTCATACTTAGGCACATGTATTAGAGAAAATGTGAATGCTGTTATTGATATAAATGTTTACAATAAAATAACCACGAAAGACGTGGAATAACTTTATAACAAGGTAGTCGGAGCGCCAGGAGAACCTTTTGAAGTACGGTAATTATCAAACATAAATATTTTTATAACACATACCTGTGCTGGACTTAAATTAAATAACCTAGTAGTATCATCTGATATCATTTATGTTATAGTGTTTTAATTCTAGTTAATAATGACCGGGTTGAAGATTCTGCCATAGAGAGAACATGTTAAAAATATATTTCTATTATAAATCCAAAATGTTTACAAGTACAGAAGAATCTTAGTTTAGTGTGTATTTCTGGAGGGACACTTTGGACGTTGATCCAGATGGTGAGTTTGCAGGTGGAGGCAGGTCATTCCAGCACACAATAGTTCTTGGAAAAAATGTGCTCATATGTGTCAGTTCGACATGATGTTAAATGAAGTATGTTAATGATCACGCATTGGTCTGGGCTTATTTGAATACATAACCTTCAAGTAATAGACATGAAGTATTCGTGACATGAAGTATTCATGATAAATATAATATCACCGTCTCCGTTATTCTGAGCTTCGGACGCCTAATCAGAGTGCGGGGCTAAGCCAATAAATTGATGTAACAACGATACTTATGTACAATATTGATTGATAATAATTCTGGTACATCATAAGTTCATAATTATATATCATTATGCTGGCTTATCCATTAATGAAGACTGGTTCAAGTAGTCGTATTTTTGTTTCCAATATCAGTTGTTTAAAATTCTTTGGAAACAAAAAACATGACGATAATTGGAGTTGGCTATATCGTCGCATGACATTCATCACCATAAAAATGACACTCATTCTATAAATCATTGTTACGATTAATTTTGGCTATTGTCAATGATCACGGTTACTGTCGATAAAAGTTTATTGACATCAGAAATGATCACCGGAGAATTTATTTTGTCTAATTTCAGCAACATATTGGAAATAGTCAATGAAAAGCGGACACATGTAGCTTTTTAAGAGTAAGATAATGTTCAGATTTTACTTGAAAGAAAGTGCTAGATTTACGAATTGTCTGTTTACGATGCAAAGTTTGCTGCATACTATTCCAAAGCGGAGATTGAGTATGTTTGTGTTTAGCGGTGTTTTGGGTAGAGTGGATTTTTTGTATATGATTGTTTCTGAGAGTCTCTCTCGTATTATTATGATTGAAATGATAACATCATGACAAAAAAGGCACAGAAAGAGAAAAAAGGGCAAAAGAAAAAAAAAGAGTTTTGCGAGCGTCCCATAAACGTGAGCAAAACACGATAGCCGGATTGCCAATAGAACAAAGACATTTTGGGTTAATTTTTTTAAATATAGTTTTTCAAAATGTTCCACTTTAATTTGAGGTGTAATTTGAATAGAGCCACATGTTAACCTTTCTCGTTGTACTAGTTTGACTGAAGGTTATTTCTACATTTGTATCTTGATACAGCATTTCTGACTCATTTCATTATCTGCATTGTCAGGAACCGAACTTTACATTGACCTACGTATGATACCCATTATTGTGATTTAAGCAAATTAGGTCGATTAAATGCATTACCGGTTGGTTGCAATAGCCGCCGTCCCATAGGTAAATATGTGGTATACGTATATTGAAACATGAACGGAAGTCCATTAACATTAATGGTTAAATAATGATGATTCCATCTGACTGCTGATGTTGGGATATAATTGTCAACAACAATGGTAATGAACCTGATAGTCGCGTATACACGTAATTCACTATCCATATCTTTAGTGACCTTTTTACATTTTACAGTTTCTGACAGCTACAGATTGTTTTTGCTAGTACAAACAAGCTTTTATTTACATTTACTTAAATCGTAATGCCTACTTAAAGTACTCATAAACATGTAATAGGCAAATGATGTCCATTGTATCGTATTATAGAAGACACGGAACGTTTCATGATATAAACAAACAGTAAGAGTCCGGGACTAATTAAGGAATGACACGGTTTTAACAAACTTTTCTCGTATCAATAGATTCACAAACTGAGCTAGTAAACATTAGCAAATGACAGATACTAACTGACAATTACAAATGAATAGAAATATATCTATATAATAATATCTACGTCATATATATGACGTAATTGCACGTAGGAGGGACGAAGGTCGCTCGATGCTCTGGCGCACATTTTGACTAATTCCAGCATACCGGACATGTTATCCATTTATGCCAAACAAAACACCAATAAATTATTCAATAATATGAAATACGACAATTAAAATCGCTTCATTCAACTTATAAAAAAATATTGATTGTTCAATATTGCAAAACATCATAATGTCTAATAAATATGAATGTTTATTTAGGAAATAAACAATGTTCATTGTGGAAATTGTGCAAATTTCTATACTCTTGTAATACAAAACTTCAAAGTTATGGAGCTACAGATGCAATTTTATATTCTAATCTAAATATTGTTGTTTTGCACTAACTTGTCGTAAATGGTACTCATTAATAACTCGTACACAGTATTAATTAACGATTAATTCTATCAAATGTACTAATTGTGCTTAAACCATGCGCGTAATCGCGTCTGATGCATTTCATTTATTGTTGTTCTTGTGTTACGTTAATGAGCTCCCATATCCATACAACGTCAATAAACCCGTTTAATAATACCCCAATGCGCGTCAATAAATATTTCATTTCACACAAAGCTGTTCCATGGAGATTACGATTTTGATGGATTTTAACTATTGCAATACTTTATTCAACATCCGGATAATAAAGCAAACTCCATTTAATGATTGTAATACTCCAACACGTTCTGTTTACAAAAGGGGGTTATTTAATAATTACTAGTACGAGGTATTCGTTATTTTCGACAAAGCAAATTATAACATCACAACCTCGTAAACCACGAATCAAAGTCAGACATTAAACTAAAAAAGTTCAAACATGCAGACGTTTTTACAGGTTGGTAATAAACACTCCCGAAGAGCTAGACACGTGTGTAGGTTTTTCATTATCCTGCTGGTAAAGGAATCGAGAAGCATGCAATGAGTGAAATAACTAAACATCACTGTCAGCACATTTTAGAACACACATTTCGACAATTTCGAGAAATATAGTGTGGAACGCTGGCTGTAAGGCGTAACAAATAGGTTAGTTTCCGGTTACGCGACCGACCCATCTTTTACCTGCCGACTCAAAAGTTTTTATGGCATCCAAATCTTAGCGCTATATTGTAATTTTCATAACAGTGTTGCTGATATATGAAAAAAACGAAAAAGAAAACAATCCCTACCTAACGACCCACATTTTTGAGGCATGTAAACGGAAACAACCCTTTTTTGTTCAGGCCTAAAGCTGCATAATTAATATTGTTAAATATTATTGTTACAAATCACACAGAATAAATTCCAATCATCAAAATGACTTACAATATGTATGTATAGATTTTCAAACCGAATGTAGACTTCCATTTTTACATATAACAGAAAAAATAGCCTTCTGATCAAAGGTTTCTCTGAATAATTCAATAAAAATGAAAATAAAATGAATCATAATGTAACAGTGTGCATATCAGGGTCTGGTGTTATGGTTGGTTTAAATATACTAGTATTATTGCCCTAAATAAAGGATGTTACTGATATTCTTTCTGAATGCGGTAAACATTAGTAAAAATAAATTCCAGGGTCAAATTTAAGGTTATATTAAATTTTGAGTTAGGATTCAATTGATTCCATAAAACTTTGGTTAGATTTAAACCACGTGTCTTATGTATAAAGATAAGAAAAATATGTATAGAAAAAGATACACTGGAAATTCCACCTTCCCTAAAACCTACCAACCCAGAGCCCAACAAACACAGAACGTACAAAAAATGGAGGACAAACACAGTCTTCCAGAGGGATGACCCTCTTGGGACGGTCTTCGAAAACGCTACAGGGGTAAACTTGTTTAATGGGCCTAACCTCACACACACCCAGGAAACAAAAAGAAAATTAATGAATAATGAACAGATTATATAACAAAAATCCAGAGGTTAATCTATGTTTTTTTTTACATTTGGGTACTGGTGTCTAACATACATTTATGTCTTCAATAAGCTGGTTATTTTCATTAGAATTTGCCCGTGTAATGTGGTACAATAAGGCGGTTTGTGGCGTCATAAAAATGAACCAAGATAGGAATCAATGACTGCAGTAAACGCTTGTTATTCGTCCCATAAAGATTAATAAATAATGATCTAATTAATATGCCAGACGTCACGTGACTGATTAACTTACGATTACCACAATAATAAAGTTTTTATCTGAAATATTTTGCCTCACCAACCTAAAATGCTCTCATTGCAACGACTAATGTAGTATGGTGACAAAGTCAAGTAAAATCGATGGATTACGATCAGACAAATTAATACGAACGGGCATTGTTTATTCAATAGGGGATGTTAATTAATAATCATGAGCGACGCAACACAAACATGAGGAGCAGACCTTGTCAAGTTTCATGTATTGTAAGCTTACTACTGCCTTGGTAGTGTAAGATGAACTACCGTAGAATGTATTTCAAACAGCCTATTGTCGGAAATTCACAAAACTGTCTATAAATCATTATCTCTAATTAACCATTTATCAATTTACATAATAGGTGCCGCACATGTTCTCTATGATGATTTGATTGATGACATTGGCCTCCCTAGACCTTAATTTATCCGAAGAATATTGAAAAATGGGTTGGGCTTATATACACCACAGTATATAACTAAAGCACTTTAGAAAACAGGCGTATGCTCTACATGGATGATATAAAAATGGGAGAAAAATTATCATATTCAATGTCAACAAATTTGCTTAGGTTCAATTCAGCGCAAGCCTAGACCTAGAATGTTGCAGAAGCATCTAATGAGAGACAATCTAATAACTAATGGTAAAGTCTCAAACTCCATTCCATTTAATCCAAGTACTTTATGAGGTGCCTGTTTGTAAATACCTGCTCTCGTTGTTCTAAAACTTGAGATTGGTCTCCGAGCTTAAATATCACATCTTATTTTTTATTTTTTCAAAGTTATTATTATGATAAAAGAATAATGATATTATTGATACATAATTGTGATGGCGTAATTGACCTGAATATGTATTAAAACATTAATTATCTCTATCTTTCCAACCATAATACTTTGAGAATGGAATTGATATTTGAGCTCGGAGACTGTTTTATAACCCCGGGTCCAGTGCAAGCTAGATACAAAGTTGTGTTTCAAGGAACACGTTAAGAATTAGTCAATATTTCTAATTTTCAGATACGACTTCCATATTCCCGTCGGGCCTAATTTGCAAATATTTGCCTTTAAATAAGATCCTCGTGTAAATAAATCATGTCACTTCGTGTAATTAATTGATTTTGCATCATTGCGATGTTGCCAAATATGTGAAAGTTATTACGGACCAATACTCTTATTCATTTGGGCATGTTTTTCTTATCCAGTACATTAAGTGATAACAATAATGTTAAACTTTATTTTAATCTACGTTTTTAAACATTTCCTGTGCGTTAGTAAATTTCCCATGAAATTTGCAACAGAATTTATGATATTTTGTCTATAACTAAATGGATTGGCGGAGTTATTATCTGCTGTAGGGAAAACAATCGTCATTATGAGATGTGACTGGTTATTTCATAATTTTCAATAGATCACTTCATTTGTTTTTCAAGTGTTGGGGCTATTATCACGACAACGCAATTTTATGGTTCGATCAATGGTGATAAATTGTCTGGACATAACAAAACAGGGGGAACAGGGGGACACTCATTTCATTAGTTCTGAACAGTTCAGAAAAAGCCACTCAATCGAATAAAAATCATAAACGCACAAAAAGGTTGATAATAGAAAAGAAAATTAATCACTTGGAGCAGTTGGAAGCCAACAAATACACGCATGATTGTGCACAGAGGGTATTATGTAAAGTTAACAATTAAACGCAGACGGGGTGCTAACTTCTTGGTCATCACCTTTGCGCCAAACTTAAGTTCGTTTGAAATCGCTGCCAATATCGTGCAGACAAGGACATATCACGAACGGATTTCTAAAAATGAACAATTAACAATCCAGCACATACGATTGTTATCCCGCAAAACTTTATTCTCACATCCTGACTTAAATTGATATATACAATTTGTTTCATTATGTCCTTTTTCTTAATGTTTCAATAGCTATTTGATTTTTTATGGATTGCTTATACTGATTCCAATTCATGAAGTAATTACAGTCCGTTTTGTTATTGTAACATGCTGAATTACGCATCTATTGGAAAATAAACAATACAGTTATAGATTCAATGAAAATTGATAGTCGTTTATATCCGGCTAAGCTTATCTGTAGAAGAGTGTTTCCTTATTAACCACTGTAAAACGTCTGGGTAATAGCATCAATTTGATCGTAAAACGCATATTATTTGAAATCGCCGCATCAATTTAGCAAAATATTATGCTGTAAGCGTTTGAAAGTCTGATAGTAAGCTGAACATTAATGTTTAATACCAAGAATTTTACCAATGAATGTCGTGAATATTTCAAACGGTGTTTACTTAAAACATACACTACTTTAATCAGTATAATATTATTTTCTTTATAAAGATAAGAAAAGGATTTCCTAGAAAAAAAACATACACAAAATTCCACCTTTCCGAAAACCATCAACACAAAACTCTCAGAACGCTTAGGATAATAACGAAACACGGTCTTTCTCAGAGGGTACCACTCTGACACGGTCTGTAGCAAAGCTACAGAGGTTTAAATTTATTATGTGAGATGATGATACGGCGCTGTCTTTTTGGCAATGCAAATTGATATTGATATTTTCGTTAACACTTGAGCGAAACTTTTAATCTTTGCAATGAATGCAGACATGTATATTATAGTATATACAGTGGGACTCCTCTAAACGGTTCGAGCCCAGAACCAGGTCATTTGGCCGGTTAACAGGGGGTGCCAATTTAGAGGGGATTTTTTAATTATATAATAATTTAGTCGGGACCAGAACATTTAGCCGATTTAGAGGGTTTCTACTGTAAGTCTATTGTTGTTTAAATGCAGAACAAATCATGACATAATTACTGACAGTGTTATCACCATTCGACGATCTGTTTGATATATCATGAACAATGTCATTTTGAATATTCCCTTTGATTCTGCAAACACGCGGAATTAATGCCGCCCAAAAATAGTTTTCTCTAATTTCATCACCCGATGGAATTGCGGTACGCTATTTATTTGCGCAATACTATTGTTTTACCATTTGGCATTCAGCATTGAAACACAATTGATATATGCACGCTTCGTGTTTGATGATTTAAAAAGTGTGCAGAAGAAAGATGTGCAATCAATAGATAATTAAACAGCAAAAAATAAAATTTGGAATCACTTCCAAGAAGTCAACAAATAAATTCTGGATTGTAGCCTCGTGTAAAAACCATTGTTATTTTACATAAACTGTGGAAATTTGTATATATCTGTATTCCAGCGATTTGTCTTTTTAAATATTTACTATTTTTAGTTTCTTATTATATTTTTACATAATAAAACCTCATAATTCGTCTTTCAGCATTAATGTCCTCCAGTTTCATAACAGATTGAGTGTAAAATACCACAATGGAAATGAGAGATTTTTTTTCTCTTTTTGGGATACCCTTAACCTTAAAATAGGTATGACGTAGACATACGTTATGTATATATTTATTAACTATTTCAGTTATTGTATTTTTATCATACATTTAAGTTTATTCAGTAAATTCTTTATTGGGTATTTTGTATGATTTTTAGGTAATATTATACCATGAAATTAAAGAAAGAAGATTACTTGAAAGAATAAATCTATACATCAGATAATTTAAAAGCCAACAGCATTTTTTTGGTTTCAATTACATCAGTGCAATACATATTGCATTATGGGTTGACTATATCGCGATACTTGTTCGTTCGTATAGTTGCAACCCTAGAAAAAAACGAGAAAATACAGTAAAACCCCTGAAAACCGGACTGGGCCAAAAGTCCGAGGGCTATTTATCAAAGAGAAAAAATACTTGAAAAATCGTCCGATTTTCAAAGAATTCCAATTTTCAGAAAGGTTGGTTTTCGGAGGTTATACTGTAACTATTACTGCTAAACAAAATAAATAAATGATTCTGTCACCGAGTTTGCTGTCACAAAAAATCACAAATGAAACCAAAATGAGCTCAAACTAATAAGATTTGATTAAAAATATTCACCTGAAGGCATGATTTTCTTATAAGACGAGCACGTGACAGTTCATAGACTATAATCCTCCGAGTTAAGACCGCGGCTTACATTGGTAAGACGACTGTAGATTGAAATTTCATTCTCCGATAATACGATTAAAAGATCATACGCTTCTGCGACAAACAGGCAAATAATCTTGATCTTGTTTTACGAACAAGGAGGGCTAACGAATATTGGTAAAATCAATTTGCTGTAAATCAGTTTGAAAGGAATTAATACACAATTTTTGAAATGGAACTTGAGACAGTTGACGAAATTACAACGCTTCCTGTATGAAATATTTGTCCGGAAACATGATTTAGACGTATATGTCATTGTAAATAACGTTTAAACACAATGTTTTGTAATACATTTGTGCTGTGATATAAATATCTGCAAAAGTTGCAAGGAAATGGCAGATTTAAAGTTATTGATCAATACAATATGGCAGTTGGGCGTTTTATCGCGTCTGTTGGAGAGTTCTAAACAACAGCTTGCACTTCTCGTATAACATACATATTGATAGAATTATATCTGTTCTGTATTTTCACCATGATTATTCTAAGGTACAACTGCATGACTTGTACCTGAGAAACGAGCAGCATCTGGAACTACGCGATCACAAAGCAAGACCTTCCCAAACATACATTGTGTGTGGGTGAGATTGGTGCAGTGATGGAAGAGTCGAAGTCAAGTAGCCGCATAAAAAGAAAGTATTTAAGAGATATTAAGAGACATTCAAGGACCAAACTAAACTTTCATAGTCATAACTTATAAAAAAAAAATAGAATTGCTAACTGTCGGTAATTGACGTTTCAAAGACCAAATATATACCACATGCATTGTCAGAACGTGTAACAAAGTTTTGTTGGCAGTCTCTACTCAATTATTTACAAGATTAAACACCGAGTATACAAGATTATAAAATTTGAGAGTGTTGACGATGTCAACATAGTTCAGACAGATGTGTGTTAACCATGTACATATGTATGCACTGATATTTCATTCAATTGGCATGTATATGGAATATTGTCTTATAGGTAATACACACCACAATTTATTTTTATATACTCGAGTTGAGTTTGTTACGTGTTCATCAATTTCATTGTGATAAATATGATGATATTTTTCTTTGAAGGGACCCAGTAACAGACAAACAATAGAACATCAAAATATTAAAACATTAAAAAAAATCTGGGGGATTAGATCTGTCGTAAGAAATGCATACGTTCATAATTTGTGAACATCAAGATTTATTAAAAGGGACCCCCGTGGTCGAGTGGTTATGGTTTCTGACTTATAATCACTAGTCCCTCGCCACTGTGAGTTCGAACTCCACCCGGAACTGGACAAATTTCACATGTGAGAAAGCTGTCCAGCTTTACGGAAAGTCGGTTGTTCTATTCAGGTGTAAGCTTTGGATCTTCCTTCACCGTTCAAGCTGAAAGCTGTCGAATGACGATAATTGCTGGTGCGGCGTTAAAAAATATAGCGTAATTAGTTTTAAGCTTAAATATGACAAAATTCTACGGTCTGACTCGCGCTATCGTTGTATCTTTTTACTCATATAAAACATTCTGTCCATATTCTGGAAAATGAATACCGTATTTAAATCCTTAATACCTCTTCATGTTCCTGCGTATGAAAAGTGTTATCAAACGAAATAACTTTCCAGATCACGAATCATAAAAAATAAATATGTTCCAGTCACTTTAATGAGTCACTGGTCATTAATGGGCTTGGATACCTACCGTTAAAACACGGTTCCGGGAATGACAATGGTCTGGAACCAATATAAATGTGCCAGACACATTTTTCCTCCAACACGCTTCCGCATATCACCGCTGACAATCACATCGAAAGTGGCGACAATAGAACTAAGGTTAGTGATACTGGCAAATCACCCGAGACCACAAGCCAATTGTTCACCAAACGTTCACTTGGCATTGATTTGGTTGTTAATTGTCACAATTTTGACATGATTGCAGAAAATACGACCGACTGACTTTAGTGCAGCAATAATTTGATCGTTAACTTACCAGAGAAATAAACAATAAAAACAAAGCCTACATTCCGTCAATCAAATGGCGTGCATGCAAGCTGATCATACTATTTAAGACAATGAAGCAGTGAGCGGGTTATATCTGATCCCGAAGGTAGAATAAAATGTATGATATCACTCGTATACATGCCATTCTGTCATTTGAATTTTCCTAAGAAATCATCAAAGGTCGTTGATTTGACTTTATTGCTTTCTTTCGCCTTATGAACGTCATCAATGTCTCTCATTTGTGTATATACGTGTTGTATAACATTTAAAGACAAGACGAAAAGAAACTGATGTTTTATTTAAAGAAATAGTATTTTAAGTTTTAAAAGCGGAAAACTGATTTATTTTTGATGAATTTTGTCTGCGGAAGAAAGCTCGTAAAGATGATTCCAGCGACACTAAACTCTCAGTTTCCTTCAAAATTGAGTTAGAAATAATGAGACGCAATCGTCAATATACATCTCTTTAATGCAACTAATTGTTTTGTGTTGCACGCGACACGACAATTATCCTCTCCAGTTTCAGTAAGAGATTATGTTGATCAATGGCTCACACAGTATTGTTACGTAGTTGAGACAAAAAAACTAGTATAACTACATTGGTTCTGATCGTATTTATGATATGCACGTTTTGTTTAGGGCCAGCACGCGATGTTCTAGTCTTTGTTTAGCTGTCAACGGAGAAATGAATAAGATGAAGAGTTATGTGCGTAAATACGAAATAAAATTATTAATTTACAAAATACGTCTGAAGACTTCATACTATGGGTTATGGAATAATCACGAATAATCACGCATTGACTGGTACTTGACAATAAAAAATATATATATATATATATATATATATACATACAATACGCTGCTCAACTTTTATTATCGGTCAACTGTGTCTGTTTGGAATATTTTGCGAACATGACTATCACTTACTTCACATGATATTTTACAGACGAAGAGCATAATGCCACTTTATTCTATCGTAAGCTTTACTTGTTACAAAATATTATGACATTTTACAATGTATCAAGTTATCGATAGAAATATGCGCTATTTGTCAATTCTATCAATACGTGTTTCTATTACCAACAACCAGGGAAATTTGGCGACTTTTCCCAGCTTGAAGGGTGGAAGACAACCCAATGCTTATGCCTGGGTAGAATCACCGACCTTCCGTAAGCTAGCTAGACAGCAGCCTCCTCACATGTGAACTGTGGTCTTCGTGGGACTTGAACTCTCAGCGGTGAGTGAGTCGTTAAAACATATAGTGAGGTGGCTTCGAGTAAAGCTAGACTTCACTTGACCTGATAATTTGAGTTTCTTGGCACACAACTAAGCGGGTAAAATGAGTTTCATTTTTTACTTTTATTCTACTTGAGATAAAAGGGGTGATCATATTTTTGTATTTGAAAAAGCAATATATTATCGTTATTATTCTTATTATTATATCATGTTCAAAATTAACAGCAATTGAAAACGCCTAAGTATTTAACTTTTAAGTACATTAAGTACAAACACAATTTATAATTTTACCTGTACATGAATCTCCGATCGAAATAAGTAACATAGAAACTGGCTTTGAATTAAGCTACTGATTATATATAATGACAATAATACATTACGTTATGATGGAAATAGCAAATAAATGATTGTTATGATTAAATAAAATTTAAGACATGAAGACATGTCTCTAAAGAGTTCTTTTTCCGAAACTAATCAATCGACGCGGAAGACTGTAATTTCATGAGATCTGGTAAAACTTATAGATATTTACCGGCCCCCATGTCTAGTAAAATTGTTTTGATTTTAGAGTAGATTCAAATCAATATTTATTGTGGGGCAGTACTATTTTGTCTGGTCCAGTAATGTTTTTAAGTTTGTCAGCTCTCTGGTCTGGTCTGGACATGAAACATTGCCTTCTACACACATTGCATAATATTTAAGCTGAGAATTAATTATTGACTTGAGGTAGAACTGTCATTCAATGTATGTTTTATACTGTGTAATTCTGAAACAACACATTTGTGAAATAGTGAAATTGTGTAAAATTATTTGATAATGCTATTGTCCTGTTTTACATCTGATGGTTGAGTCATATGCTAAACTAAACTTTACACGTTTCCAATACCATGGATTTCTTGCCTCATTATAGTTACTCATCCACATGAACAAAAATACAACTACATGATATTCATATCATAACAGTTTCATTAGCAAATAATAATACGCTACCTATGGCTTCAAGCATCCGAGAAATACGGCATTTTCCATCTTACATCCAACTGGACAGAATTCTTTTAGTGGTAAATGTTATGACAAACTATACATGCTAGTAATTACGTTGTAAATATGTACGAAGTTAATTAGCATTGTACGAATACATGACTAATATACATCATGACTAAATTAATGCGTTGGTACAATTAGCTTAATTCACTGAATCTAATCATTAATGAGGACGCTCTTTATTTACTTTATAATACTTCAGGCGCCTTCTAATATAAATATGACATACATACCTTCTTACAAATAACCAAATGGAATTTATGTGTTATAGTTAAATTTATTGAACGCCTCTCTTAGTAAATATACTGAATGCATTATGTATGTAGCCCAGAATTGCCGACTATCACGTATTCAATAAAAAACAAACAGTATAACATGCTGAGTACCTCCAACATTAAATATTCATAACAATGATAACGTACAAGATAAAAAGGTTACATAATGTATTCAGCGACTACATACAGTACATGCACCTATCATAAATACCATTAAAACGCTTTGAACATGCAAACATCAATTTAACTACGCGCCAGTCTAATGAACATACATAAGAGTTAATTAATTTCTTACCGACATTTAGTCGAAAACCATCTTGTGAACAGCCGACTTTCCAAAAAGAAGCTATTGAAAATAAGAAAAGAATCGACTTCAGATCACTTTCCATCGTTGACAATATCACTCCACCAATTTATTTGATATTTCAATACATGCCGTTCATATTTATTAATCCGTCCATGACGTCACACTTGTTCAATACGATACGGTATCAGGTATACTTTAGCTTCCATCAAAACCGATCAACGCCGAATGATTTTTCAAATCCAATGAGAACCGAAGTATTGTTTACTCTTCAATTACGCGTAAAGAGAGACTGCAATTCGTGATATGAAAGTTTAACATGCCGGTTTTATCGAAATACCAACAGCCTCGGCGTTTTTATGTGTAACGTTATTTTAGAGAGCCTATCTCAATGGCTTATACAATACGAATAGGTAGGCATTGGAATCAGGCAATTGGCTTTCAGTATGGTCGATACGTGAATGGTTCTATCATATCTACATATCAAGCTCGTTCGATTCCATGGCTTTGCGATATAAGAAATTATCTGAAGGAATATGACAACGCTTAACTGACTAGAAATTATGGACAAGGAAGCAGCTAAATAACTGGCTGTGTCACATCGTCGTTTGGAGCCGTCTGCTGTTGACAAATATATATTCATGTATAATAGTTTACTTCATGTAGTTCACTTCAAGTAGTTTACTTCATGTAGTTTACTTCATGTAGTTTACTTCATGTAGTTTACTTCATGTAGTTTACTTCATGTATTAAACCATTTTCCAACGGTACGAGGAAGATAATATCTTATTGTGTTTGTTATATTCTTTTATTTTGATTTATAATTCTATGCCAACAAAAGATTTCAAATTCCACAGCGTTTTTACTTAAAAACCACAAGTTCGAAAGGTTCTAGACAGACTCTATTAATTTTCATCATTAGTGTAATACTTTAGCTTTCAGAGTGCCACGGCCTCGCTTTCTTTAATATTCAAATTCCTTGTATTACATCATTTTCACCTTCACACTTTTTTGTCAATTTATTTCAAAGTACGGTTATTTATTTAATCATCCAATTTCATTTACCTAACTTCATTATCAATCACGGGAGGCATCGTGGCCTGGAGGTAGAACGTCCAACCTCTGATACGAATGTCCTGAGTTCTAATCCTGGCTTCGACGGGTATCGTTCATGAACTTCACAAGCAGTACCAATGTAGTGTCCAGGAAGCGGACTCGACAGTGATTAATATAAGCGAAATTGCTTGTTTCACAATCGGGCTAAAATAAATTAGTATAAACTGAACTATGTTAGCATGCATTACAGTTAAATCTTATTACATTTACTACAAATAATTGTCTTACGCGTGTGTAATCGAAGCTACAAAGTACATTACGATAACGGGTGATGTTGCCGTAAATCATTGCGAATAAAGTTATATGTTTTAGATATATTTCAAAATATTAAGTCAATGGGATTGATTCAAATATAAAATAGGCATCTGTACATGCGTGAGGTTATCGGAAAATTACACTAACTTACTTAACTTAAAACGCAGTCATCATCCCGCAGACAATACTCTGGATTCTGGTAATAAGTTTTCTAGATATATAAACATACGCGTAATCGTTTTTCTATATCTGTTTTTAGTGCAAATATTTCAATCACTGCGTTCTATCCAATTCTCAACGTGCTTTTAACGTCGATATTATATCAAAAATAGAATACAAGAAGTCGTTAAAAACAACTACAGCTGTGGTTTGTATTTATATGCTTACAAATATAATGTAGAATGTTATCAGAACTGATTAATCTTTGACGAACTGAAACCGTTACCACTTAGTTTACGAAAATAACTAATATAATGTTTTCAATATATTTTATTTTAGTTTTAAAAAGCATAACATTCATTTTCATCAACCCTTTTTAATAAATGTCGCGAAATTATTTGACATGAGCTAACACATACAGTAATTGCAGTAAAAAACTTGATTAAATTCCCTAAGAAATCTATATCATTGCACTAGATACTCCTATATTAGGCAGCGAATTTCAATTATATGCCCATTTACAAATCATGAAAAAAACATTGGAATAAATGAAACCATAAAAGTACCATTACGAAAAAAAACAGTAGCATCCGCGAGCTGTTCAGTTATTTTAAGATTTGTTGAAACATTTCTGTGTTCTAAAAGATGAAATAGGAACTTTAATACAGGAGGTAAAGGACACGTTATCAACTACACAAATAACAGAATGGATAAAGCCGCGACCCCAGTGATTGGTGCCCTGGACTTGTAATCCGGTGATTTGCGTTCAAAACCCGGTCGTGGCAGGTCATACCCTATTTTTTCTATGAAAAATTGGCATAAATGTTGATCTTCCTCCATATGTGGGGAAGTTGCCGGTTCCTTGTGGAAGGGTAGGTCAGTACTGGTTAGTATACAGTCCAGTAAAACTGATTAGGTGAACCGACCGCCGTAACTGAAAAATTGTTATAAAACGGCGTTAAAACCATTGAAAAAAGAGAATGGATAAAAAATCCACTAGAACAAATATCTCTATGTGAGACCTGTGGGATCGTCCATGTCCATCATTTTACACTTACCCTCTACAAAATAACCAAACAACGTCACATGTAATCAAGACTTGTCTGGGATGATATGTCGATCCAGACGATCAAACAGATAAAATAACAACAATTAAATAACTCGGAGATTGGATTTTAAACTTTTATTGAAATAGATGAATATCAATTAGAAGACAATATACTATTGTCAATGTATTATTGATTAGAAATAAATGTATTGAAATGGACTGCTATATGATATAAGCTAATGTGTCCCCAAGAGTTAAAAACGCCCCACAACCTAGTCTCAGTTCATTTAACAACACGGTATACACCGTATGATTATTGTTATGGCTTATGGGAGAATCCCGGGAAAGGGGTTTTTACTATAAAGGGCCTGGTTACATAAAAGGGAGTAAATAACTCTTATTTTGATTCAGTTAGTGTTGCGTGTAAATCGGAGTCAAATGGTTGAAAAGGACTATGTGAAGTTTTAACCAATGTAGAAATTGATTTATGCCACTACTAGATCCGCTTTACAGCACCCGAACACGCATACACTCGCTGAAAACAATTCGCAGTTCTTATTGGAGGAACATATCAAGATTAATTCATTGAGGAATGCCATCATCTCAAAATAGAAAATGATTGATAACCAAAGATCAAGCGAGAGCTCATGTTAATCTTCGCAGAAATTTAAAGCGGAAAAACGCGAGAAAAGACAAATTTAAGAAGAAAATATACAAGCTTCATACCATAAATATTCCATGTTTGACAGAGATTCGGAATTGTATAGTCTATCAATCAATTGATTACTATTAAATATAATCATACACTCATTGTTGTATTAAATGTTTTAGTATATGATACAAACATAAATAAGAAAACGATTTCTATAAAAAAACACACAAATAAAATCCAACCTTCCCCAAAATATCACTCTCCCCCAAAACCAAAAATACCTAACACATGAATGTAATCTGTATGGATGTCGTAAAAAAATAGTGTACATTAAAAGCTCGTTAATGAGACCACCTCCAGGACCGGAAAAATCGGTTGTAATGATGAGGTGGTCTCATTATCAAGTTGAATTATAGGGGAGTTATTGAAAGGCGGTCTAAAAAATAGGGGGGTTGTTATAACAAGGTGGTCATAACATTGAGGTAGTCGCTAATTGAGGTTTTACTGTACTATCATAAATAAAAACTATATTAGTGTATTTTTAACCAGTTCATTACTTGTTTTAATGCATTTGTTCTCTCTTATTTCAGTTTTATTTTCGTTTCCAGTTTTTCTCTAACAAATTTCAGGGCCTATTCTGTTTCTCAAAATACCGTATACATCACACGACATGATAACTCTACAATAATCTGCCACAAAACAAGAGTTTAATCTACTTAGAAAAGAAATGTAATCATCGTACCTCCATCATTTTGTCTAAATCATGTGATTTGCTTCTCATAAATGAGAACAATCTAAGCTTAAGATTGATTTGTGTGTTTAATTCAGTTTTTTAAGTTTATGTATGTTCAATGTGAACTCATTACTGAAACACTAACCAGTGAACTTAATGACTCTCAAAGTCCTCGCTATGATTTCATTTACCACCACAAGTGAGTGCATTAAATCCTACAATTAGACTTTCTAATATCTATTATCTCCCTTACTTCGTTAGCGTATTTAAATACCTTTACCACTTCGGCATTTACCGATACTTTTCCGTACAGAGGATGATAAGAAACAATCTTCAGTGTAACTGGTTAAACAAACAGAGGAGCTTACGCCGTTTTCAAACAGTCAATCTTTTATTAGGCGGACGTCAACACGATATATAGAACTAGAAAATGGTACTGTACTGTTCAAAAAACGCTTAATTGACAAAACTTCAGATTATAAGCTTTTTAAAAATAAGGAAGGGACACTTCCGCAATGTTGGTGACAAAGAGACAACACTGGGTGCGTTTATAAACATTCCAAACGATATTAAAACAATACATGATGCTAGATCATGGAACAATTAACAAATAAGGAACAAAGTATTATTGAAATGATTTCCGTTGTGGTATTAACAAGTCGTTGAACAGAACAGAAGAAATAGTTTATTTTGATTTGCACAAAGTCCATCGTCAATAAACAAACAAAATATAAGAAATCATAATGAAACATTTAGTCTCAATGACCAGCATTAACATATATAATGGAGGATGAATTTATATGATTATGATATATTTATACGATTATTTCTAAACTAGTTTTATGTGTTGAAGCATTTTTGATATATAGGCATAGATTTAATAAAATTACTTTTTTGATCAGATTTAAGTAATTCTATGAATTTATACAGAATAGGTCTTAGGTAAGAGTACTGTTTTATAAATCTCCTTCTAAAAAGATATAAGAAAACTTGATATGTAATATATAATACGAATAGGCTAATTCTCACATGCTAATCGTAGTCATTTTATAGACAGAAGGGTCTGGCAGCAGGGACACAGGTTGGTAGACATTGGTCATATTTAGCAGGTACTATGATTATTTTGATGAGGTTCATGTACGCGAACCAAATTAAAAAGTTCAATGAAGACATGATAAATTTTCATGCTTGATCCTTGTATTGACATAGTTATAAATAACGTTTACAAATAATGGTAACAGATGTAAAGATAATAATATACATATATAATTCAGTATATTACCAACGCTTGTTCTTACAAATTGCCGCCCAAGTCATGAATATATCTCCTGAGATCAAATTTAAGCAGGCTGTTACGTTCACTGTTCGAACAGTTGGACTGAAATGCAGGCAAAATAGGTGAAAAAAGGTGTGAAATATGAGAAGACTATATGATGATATCTTTGAAGTAGTCTCTGAGCCTATGTAACATATTGTAAAGATTGTTATTGGCTTCATTATGTAATGTAAATTAATACTGGACACTCATATATTGGGTTAACATTCGAGTATTCTTGCAGCTGTTAACAGAACATCAAAACAATGAAAATTTTGTTATCATCGCAAATTGTTGATCATAATAAAATGTAAATAGTTCAACTACTAATTCTATACGGGCCAGCTAGTCATACAGAATTCAGATTAATACGTAATGCTTCCGTTCTCAATTGCTAGTGAATTATTTGATAATAGTTGTGTACATAATACAATCAAACATGTGTTTACGATATCTGACAAACAAGCATTTCGTGTATATCAGGAGTGTCGAACCGTCTGTTATTCGTCTATTTGAACAGTTACAAGCTAACTCCAACTAATAATTCAATAAACATATGTGACATTTTACAATGTAATCTTAAACATTAAAAGGAACTATTGCATGGTGAGAACATAATTATCATGCCGATGCTCGTTCAACATAATTATGTTTGTATTTATAATAAAACATGTATGAATTTTATTCCAAAGTATCACAGAATGGTAATTCGAAGGTATTGTAGTAGAAGATCACGTTTTCAACGCCTTTATATAACAGCGTGCAATTACGCGCGTGCTCCTTAATTAGTAATCAAATTACGGTGTGCTTATGTGTGAAGAGTCTACTTTCACGTACCAGGAATTTGAAGACTATCTAATCTAGTCTTATCTGTGGTTTCGCTTGATTTAGTTTGATTTTAAATGCCTGATAGGACAAATAAATACATTTCTGCTTTCAAATATTATTATCAGGCAGCAACCACCAAGAAGTTTTATCTCCACACAGTGCACAAACAGATATCAGTGACCACAATGTAAATAAATGAATATTTATGTCAATTATTTACTCTTTTTGTGTGGTCCCTGATATTGATGTGCATTACATGACTCGTGGAAAATTTTGTGTCTGAATTCTTTTAACAGGTAGCATTTTATATATTGATATGTTTTATATTTGTATAGTTTTATTGAAATAAATCTATCTACCTATCTATATGGTAGGATATCAATTGTCTTTTAGTTTGCAGGTATGTGAAAAGAGGCAATGCTGTCTCCGTTACGACCTTTCGTTCTTTTTAATTCTGAGCATGACTCATTCCGCACCGGAATGTTCTTGCAGCTTGTTATTTTATCAGCAGTATGTCAACTTAGATCGCACACCTACAAGATTGCGTAAATCTAATCAGAGTTGTTTAACTGCTGTTAGGTGTTCAATAACAACTTTCTCGCCACAAATCAAGGGGTGTGGCAAAAATAATAACAAGCACATATAAACAAACAGGATGGTTGACGCAATTTATTCCAATGCTTCGTTATGCAAAGAAGTTCGGTTAATCTATGGATTAAGTGGTGTTGCACGATTACTAATCTTCATTTCAATGCTACATGATTAAACACGTCAAGGGAACTTCATTGACCATAAAATCTAGCTAAGAATATATTTCAGTTATATAATATTTATTTTCCTGGCAAAAGTCATGCGGATTTTTGGATTGAATGTTTTTTGTTGGTTTATATTTTGGTTGGAGATATCAGATTATGGCATCCCTCCGATATCTATCGTATACTTATCAAATGTACAGAAACACACTACCTGCCATATCATTGTCAATAAAATAATCACAGCCTATCCAAACATGTGGGTTTATTTTTTACAGATATCTTAATGTCGGTGTTATAAGTCATGTTTGAAACAAAATCAAAGGACCGTGTTTATTTATTTATCCTAATATAAACAAGAATCCTTTATTCTACAGTTTTATCGGTGAAAGTACATTTCTCCACCACCCAATCTTGAGATGAATATTATGATAATTAATCTGATCTTTACATTAGAACGTTTCATATCTAATGTTGTTTTATCATGTTCCGTATGTATTAATACGCCTTCAAACAAAATACCCAAGACATGTTGATGTAATCAAACCAGAGAGTTTAATTTTTCTATGAATTGTATTTATTGCAAACATAGTTACACACAAATTAAGCGTAACTGAATAACCTCTTTAACCTCTTTATCAGCAGAGTTTTGTAACAAAACACGAAACAAGGCATTGCTAAAATGTTTCCTCCACCTTTAGAACAATTAGGCCAAATCGACAGTCAACCAATCAAAGGTCCAATCAACGAGCAAACAAAAACTTTGACTATGTAAAGAACCAGCATACAAATCAAAAGATAAAAGTGAAAAAGAAATACTTGTGAGTACATCGTCTGAACCAGCGCAACAAAAATAAAAACCCTACCTCCGAATGAAGGCCATCTGTCAATAAAGTCCACATTTGTCCTTCCTAAGGGTAGCCTTTGTTCAGAGGTTTGATTGTGTTTTCATGTGAAATTATTTCCGAGCAAAAAAATAAAAAATATGTTCTGCAGATTTGCCGATTTAGTGTTGTGGGGAAAATGTTGACACAAACTAAGTACTTAATATTTGCCTTATTACAACGAATCGTTTGTATCAAATGTAGATACTGTGCAACCTCTCAGGAACAGCCTTCTCTTGAGCAACAAACTCCCTCTCAACAACAACATAATTTTGCTTCTATCAAAGGATGTTGTTTTGGAGAGTTTGCATTGTATTAGCTTCTCAGTGCAATAAAGTCGTAAGTCACTTAATAAATACAGATCAATATACAAACTCTTTATTAAGCTAACTGAGCAATATTTGTTATAATGTTATAGCGTATTATAGTTTTCTAAATAAATTATTGGCGCCACAGTTGGGATATCTTAAGTTGCCAAATGTTTTTTTTTATAAGTCAAACCAAACACACCACACATAAAACGATAAAACGGTATTGAATTCAACAACGTTATCCACGCTAATGATAAACGTATTCCAATAAATTTGTTTAAATGCAAGGAAATTCAGGAATCTTCTGGGAAAGGTGCTCCAAGAAAATGCACTTTGAAATAATCGTAAGGAATGCCAAGAGGAATATACTAATGAATTATGTATGACCAATACAGTACAGAAAAAACGTCGGCGTAAAACATATTTGTTTGAAACGGTTAGCCGTTTAAAAAAATGTAAAAAAACTGAGCCCGTGCAATACAAATTAGACGAATGAAACATATCACATTCCTCACAATATATTATAGCAATAGATTGCCAAAGATTTAGATATATACCGTATACGTTCTATATTCATTCGCATTTTCTACTGTGATTTATTTTTAGTATACTTAATATTGAAGAATGTCAAAAGAGCGGTTTCAGTGAAACATTCAAGTTTCAATGGCATTCCCATTATGAGCGCTATATTTGCAGAACAAAATTTGTCTAATTGTCATCCCAATATGTCGCATAATAAATCATTTCTCTTTCTCTCGTGAACACATGAAATATTATATAATTTCAGAATTAAAAATGCATTGATGTAGAAAACAAAACAATTTCTTGTGACGCAGATGATAACACGAACTAAATGTGTTTGTGGAAGATGGTTTGCGCATGTTCGTTCACTTGTTTCCCTATTGACAGGGCCTAGTACACTGTAATGTTTAATAATTATAACAAAGATTACATCACTAAAAACCGACATGAATTCCTAACATAACTCTTTATTTCGTCTATATATTATGGCCACACAAGGTTAAGAAACTGTATATGTACATTTTAGACATATGTAATAAAATATTGACAGTTATTAGCGAAATAAAGGACAGAGAAACTTTTTTGTTGGTGTTTCCACCGCCTGGTCCACCAGATATCCTAATCCTATATAATAAGTTACAGACACGTTACCTAAATGTCCAATATAATACTGCATAATACGAATCAGACATTGTCCCAAAGTAAGTGCATGTATGTATGTACTTACACTCTAAAACACTTGTCATAAGCGTTCTGTCAAAGGAAGTTTCTATTTATTGGTTAACAATTGGGGTTGAAAGCATTGGTCGAAATTAGAATCTGAGACATCCATATTTCACGGGGTGTTTTTATGACTGCTGTAAAATGTCATACAAATCATAAATCGTCACATAGCGTATTTTTCATGTAAATTTGTTTGAAACTAGCCATGTTTTGGAAATTCTGATTACTTCTGCTGTCACACATTACTGGATCATATTCATATAAAGAAAAAGATAAAACTCTCACCAGTCCAGCTAGACAACTCTCGAAGGAAATATATTACATTCACAGAAATGAATTATTATTACATGATGAAATCGTTTCATTATTTCAGACTGGAAATTAAAATTCGCGTTTGAGAAACAAAATGTATTGATTCAAAGCATGTCTTTTCTCACTGAAAGTCGTGGTAATTACTTGCAAGCTTGTTTTTTTGTTATTTATTTTAGTTTCAATTGCCCAAAGATGGCTAATCAATTAGATGCTGATCATAAAATCAATTTTATCGTTGCTCGTTCTGCGTTGGATGATTAGAACAATATTCCAGCCTCGGATTAGAGCCATAAATTCATAAGAGGGCAAGTGTTCCAATGAAACAATATCAGGGGCCTCCGTGGTTGATTGGCTATAGTCACGGACTAGTAATCGCTAGCCCCTAATCGTTGTGAGTTCGAATCCAACTCTTGTCCAGACAAATTTCCCAAGTGAAATGCTGACCAGCTAGCTCACAGAGCGTCCATTGTTCTACCCAGGTCTACACATGAGGGTCTTCCTCCATCGTTGTGTCACCAAATGGGGAGTCATCAAATGACCTTGTTTGTGGGTGCGACGTTTATAAACGCCAGCAAAAAGGGAACATCATCGAATCGTCCGCGTAATGGTAATTCCGATTATAAAGCTTGTTTCATCCGATGACCCTAAGAAAATAAATAAGTACATGTAATTCCAAATCTAAATTGAAGAAAACATACTGCACATTCGATTAAAATGGTCGGTAGACATATTCAGCCCAAAAGGCACTCATTACTCGTGGTCGTGACTTCTTACCCTGGGGCAGCATTATTTCTTGATTAGTCGAAGTCATGGCTAAAAAGTCATTTGTCCTTCATCGCTGATTCGAATAATACAAGAAGAGAAGATCGCAGTTACTTGCGGAGAACAAGGTACAGGTAGATATTTCAGGAAAATTGATAATTGACTGACGTCGTTATGTTATTTAGATCATGTTGAAAGCAGGTGTAAAAGATGAAAATAAAAATAAAATCGGATGTATTAGTAGATAAATAAAAAATACATTATTAATCACTTCATCGGGATCACAGGTAATATGATAATTCAAATCTTCGTTTAAGTGAAACAGCACTGTAGGGTCACATTCATAGGTAATCATATAGTACAGTGCAAGCTCTCCAGAGTGGCCATCCTTTGAGCAACAACCTCTTTTCAACAACAGCATAATTGTTCCCACTGTACCATTTAACTATTAATTTAACCTCTCTAGAGCAACAACCTCTCAACAACAACATAATTTTGCGTCTCCCAAAAGATGTTGCTTTTGAGAGGTTGCACTGTAGTTGTAACAGATATATTACTTTAGTAAACACATTCGTAACAAGTAAAATCTAAAATCGGCATCAATCTCATTTGTTGTACTGCATGTAATCTGTTTGCTTACATAACAATTATATCACACCATATAAAATGATAATATTATGGGTAATATAAGGTAGGTTAATTTGGTTTTATAAATCAAACAAACGGCCATTACGCATATTTTAATGGTTACAATATGTTCATAAACTGACTGATTTAAGTACTTTGCAAATATAGGGGACGAAAAATAAAACTGTTGCACGTAGACTGTCTAATTTTGTGATATTAAGACAAAAATAGAATCAGCGTAAATGAAATTGATCTTCAATCGAATGTTGATTGTGTCTGCTCGCTTAGTAATATTGAAGATGAATCTAATGCGATATATTCATAGTACTGGGTCAGGCTAAGAACAATCTTGATTAAATGATTCTTTGCTAAGAGAACATAGTATTACTTCAGACGTTTTATGGAGTCTCAATTTCCAAGAAACATGAAAAGGCTCGCACTTTGATATTAATGTCAACAAACTAATCAAAACATGTGTTGAGGATTCCACTGATTGATTGTAAGAATTCCATTGGGATGTTTTACCTGTTTGCCATATCAAACAACGCTGGTTGGAAAGTCAAATAAAACTATTATTAGCTAATCGTGACGAAAGGAGTGACGAAGAAACATGCATTTAACATTCCTGAACTTAGGTTTGAGTGCATGTAATTTCTTTACAATGTTTTACAATATCTTCTGATCGCAATTATGATAACTTGTCTGATTTCTAGCATACCTGCTGTGTTAAGGTAAGTAGATGTAATTCCTTAAAATATTCTACTCAATAACTATGTATTTTATCATCGTTTTCTTTGTAATGTTTGCTAATGTTTGATATAATGAAATGATGTATACTGTATAGTGATAAAGCCTTTTATTATATGAACAAATGTCTTGATCACAAATATATTTGAGTTTAGTTCATTATTATTTATCTGGGTTATACCAGAAATCTTGTATACCCTTCACATGTTAAATGTCCCGAGTTCAAACATATAAAATAAAACTATTTGCATAAATTAAATCAAAATAAACCCGATATATTCCGGAACAAAGTGTTATGTGAAATTGAACTGTTCCATATAATTTTCAAAACATTACCGAATGAAATCAGCAGATTCTAAAAGCATGTTGCATGCGACGGATTGCCAATATGAATCTCTAAATTGAAAGTGTTCATCAACGATCCCCCAAAAGACAGAAACTGATAATATTGTTTTCCTAAAATTACAATTGCTAATATGTTTAGAATTGTTGGGTGGTCGTTTCATTGTCTTCTTTGAGATGTGCATTATTTTTCATTGATTTTATTTGACTACGGACGAAATGGAGCTGATGACATTAATCATGTAAATGATACAAGATTAGGTGATTGGATTATGTAACTGTATCAAAAACAATGATTCAATTGTTAGAACAAGTTCATTTTGCATCTGTATAAAGAATTAGAGAATTGTTGCCTCATTAATCACAGGAAATGTACGTTCAGTGAATTATGTGCACTCTCTAAGAGTTCAGTGGAATCCAACATGAAAACAGAGTTTATCATGACAGCGATTTCTACAAATTATCATAAATATGTTACTATCTGACATAACCTTGTTTTTTTCGTATTAAGTCGTTTTGTATGTAGCAACCAATAGCGACATGTCCGGTACTAGGAATCCTATTCCAGAAAAAAAAATAAAACAGCAACAAAAAAAATTAATTATTCTTAGATAAATTTGAAATTCCAAATTATCAATACCGGAAATACTTTTCAAAGACTTGTTTAAACGCAGGATCATTTTGTTTGTTTGAACCGTATTCGTTGCTTTGTAGACAGTGTTTTTTTTATTTGTTGTTGCCATGTTAACATTAATTTTGCAAAGTTTGGTAATTTATGCAGATGAGTGTGTAGTGGTGGTAGTCGTGATGGTTGATTTACGAGCGTAAATATTTTTTCATAAGGCATCTCATTAAGGAAATCTTTATGTTGTTATGCAGATAAAATGCATTCCAATTATTCTTGCAATATCATCATCTCCGTACTGTTAATACCAAATGTCGATGTAGACTCCAGACAATATGGAGAATGATATATCGTTCATAATTGACAGTTATTGGTCCTGGATACTAACGCCTGGGTTATTCATCATAACACTATTAACTCCGCTAACACGAGCAGACAAAAACATCTTTAACAATAAAATCTGACAAGAAACCCTGCAGTTCAATAAAACGTCACACAACTCAAAACGCCGGAATAGAACAATATTGGGGGTTTAACTTGGAGAATACGTTGTACTTCATGGAAGGAAGATGATTCACGAAGAAGTCATTGCATTATAGTCAAAATATGGTTTACTGAAAAATTACTGGAACTTTTGTATAATTGTTTGTTCTTTCTTTCATTCATCACTTGGTCGGTTTTCTAGTTTTCATTTTGTTTGTTTTGATCAACAGATTATTAACCTGAATTATCAAAATTAAAACTGGAAAATGTGTAAAATCGTATTTTTTTCTTTTCGGACACTCAACAATATTATGATATGACTATTTGATACAGTTGTCACATTGGGAAAAATATATTATTTTCAAAAGTGTGGAGTTGTGCGGCAGTCTTAACAGCCTTAATGAGTTTAAAGTGTAATTGGTGTTTTGTCCATGTACATAAGTGTTCATGCAATGAAATGATACATAAAGGTCATTTGCGCAACCTTTGCTGTTGCGAGTGTTCTATCGGTAATGTGATTGGACTTTTGAATATTAGTCGTTGTTGTCGTTGCTAATGCATATTTGATTTACAAGATTTAAACTCTATGATAAAAGATACATATAGCCATAATAAAAAACGGTTCGTAATAACGCAACCAACTAAATCAATTCACAATTTCCCCGACCCAAATCTTTTTAGCGGTTTTGACAAAAAAACTTTCGTTCGTTCTTTACTCCATCTTTTCATTTTAAGTGCATGCATAAAATGTTACCAACGATGTCCACCTACCTACTCACGTGACGGTAAACCAGCACTTTTTAGGGCGGCCTAATAAACTTCTATTTCTATATACTCGATTCGCAGATCTGACACTTCTCACTGATTTGTACGACTTACATCGATAGTTTAGCACTTACCAATAATTTAATACCGTGATGATTGGAACAATAATTACTTGAAATGAGAATGTCTGCAAAATTACTACACGGAATAAAGTGAATTGAAATCAATGTGCTTTCAACAAGTCTGAAATGTTAGCGAAGAAGATTGGAAAATGAGAGCAATACTACTTTAATTGCATTACACAAAGACAAGCACCTTAGGATTGAACACAGTATTACTTGGAGATGGTGTTTGGTTGTGTGAAATATTGTGTTTTGTTGTTGTTTTCGTTGTTGTTGTTTGAAAACTGAACGTTTATAACTAATGTTCTGGTTTAATACAACTGTATCTTATCGAAATCCTACAGGATGGGAAATGGAGACCGTAATACCAGAATTGCTGTTATAGTTCATGCTGCGTTTTGTTCCAATCTATTGTGCTGCTTTTATTTTGATTTTTATTTGGTGGTCTAATTGGCAAACTAGCTTGTTGTAATTAGTGTAATTTTGTTTGTCTCAGTATAATTGCAAATTGGCTTCCGCTTGGAATAGCTATAAATGTTGCACCTGTTTACGTTTCTCCGTAAACACAATCATGATTTGAGATTTATTATTCCAGGTTCGAAATGAGAAGTACCACATTTCTAAATAAAATAAACGCACGTCTAAAAGATACAAAACATTACGCATAATCAGCTGGAAATATTAAAACATTGTATCCTATTCATTTGAAATAACACTGTAGGACAATTGAGGTACAATAAATGAAATGCTTACTTCACAAGACGCGTAAAATGAAATTATACTGTAATAACAAAGGAATAAATATTCATACAGTCATTTTTGCTAATTCTATTCCAACCAATTTTCAAAATGTTAAATCGTATCCCGGTAATTTTAATTGAAATAGAAATAATTTCAATATCAGAACAACTACCTGTTCGGTATAAATAGGAAATGATTCTTCGAAAGGAATCACACCTACCCCAAAATACCACCAAATCCCCACTCAATACTCAGACAAGAACTAAATTTGTAGTAAAATTAAAACCTCACCGGCTTTCAATAGTTCCTCAAAATTCAACTTAATAACGAGACTACCTCTTCATTACGACCGATTTTTAGGATCCCGAAGGTGGTCTCTTCATGGAGGTTTTACTGTAAATCTAAGATTTTCATTACATCACAAGCAAAATAACGATGCTTTGTTGCT
Source organism: Lutraria rhynchaena (assembly GCA_008271625.1). Classification (NCBI taxonomy): domain Eukaryota; kingdom Metazoa; phylum Mollusca; class Bivalvia; order Venerida; family Mactridae; genus Lutraria; species Lutraria rhynchaena. Next base: position 1,736,219 of record VIBL01000059.1, read on the forward strand.
TAAGACCTGTGGCCATCAGTTTAACCTTTGTTACCCAAATGTATGTTCATTTTAGTCATGATTGTCGAGCATTAATATACTTTTATTTTTATGATAACACTGAAGCAATATAATAATAAACCCTGATAATTGGGAGTCAAGAATAAGAACAGTTAATTATCAAATAGATGCGAATTTTGAACGGATGTTTGGCTTTTGCATATAAGTTTTTAGCGAAGATGTAATAAGACTTGTGTTATCAAGACACTGTTTAAATTGTGATGCTCTTGCAAGGAGAAAAATATTGGAATGCTCTTGTAGTTATTGTTAACTATCATATTAATTTATAAAAAAGTTAATTTCCGGGGGTTTTCGTGACAGAATTGCATTTAATACTTTCGGCGCTTATCTTTTTAATGATTCTTCTTATTAGTTGATGACAATTTTAAACCAAACGCCTGCTGTGTGGTTTGATTTTGTAAATATGGACGGTGTTAGTGCTTATAGTTCCATATAGTTCCTTTAGTCTTGCACTATCTATGGGTATTGAATATATTCAATAAAACCTTTATTGACTATTCTGATTCATAGTTTTGACAGAAAACTGTCGCTATAACACGGGTATAGAATTGTTTATTAAATTATAAACTAGTCCGAGTGCTTGATCCTTTACTATTACTTCCAGCGATAATTCTTAATGCCCCACATTGATCTAATAACGCAAATAAATGTAATTAAACCAAAGCTTTGAAAAAAGTTTTTATCAGATATCTGTCAATCGCTTTTCCAAACGACCAAACAATTTACATTTCAACAATTAATACTATTAGTGTAATGAATAGTTAGAAAATTATCTATTCAAACATTTCTGATTCAAATAAAATAACACAGACTATTACACGTGAGTCACCCTTCATATCTGGTAGAGGGCGTTCGATGCGCATTTCAAAACTCTCGTATCACATCAGCAACTGTTGGAAAATATTGCAAAAAAAATTAATAAAACCAATCACTAGATTAATTTTGCAATCTGATTCGACGAAAACCACATTACTGGTCTTTTGTGTTCGTTTTCGCTTATTTTCCTGTCGTTCAATAAGATAATATTAATTCAATACGCCTGTCAGCTAACCTTACCATAGCGACTGCAGAATCATGTTCCTTCATATGAGTTGAAAGGTAGTAGCATTGAAAGTTGTGAAAAGCTTAAGTATAAATTTCATGATACAGCTGACACAATTAATGTTAGAAAACGATAAAAACACGTGGCTTCTGGTAAACTGCCCACATTTTATTCACTTATTATCAAAAATACAATATATGTTTAAGCATTATTTACTTAAAATCAACAATGACGAATTACAAAAATGTTGTACTCGTTTCCGTCTGGGGTCACATGAACTTGAAACAGAGTCAGGAAGATACAATAGATTTGAAAGAAAAGATAGGCTTTGTAAACTTTGTAATCAAAATTTAATTGAAAATGAATATCACTTTTTGTTGTGCTGTAATAACTATAATGATCTTAGAAAGAAATATTTGGGTCAAATATCATGGCCAAACATAAACAAATTTATATCACTTATGACCTGCACTAAGTTGAAAACAATGATTAATGTTGCAAAATTTATAAGAAATGCTATGATACATGGATTTAATGTCCTAAACAATGTAACTGTGTCTTAAATTAAGTTAATTATTGTCTTAATATATTTATTTTTGTGCTTATGTATAATCTATAGTTGTATATACTATTTATGTCTAAGCCATTTTGTATTATGATCTGTAAATGGCTGAAGACAATGTTTTTTGTTATGAGCCAATAAACTTTTGAACTTGAAATTGAATAAACTTATACATGTATAAATTTCTGCACCTATTAACTCACTAGTAACGTTATGTTGCAGACCCAAATTAACCGTGTGTCAAATGGGGAGTAAATGTGTACTATTATCTCATTTGTGCATGGTACAAACACATGGTAATTGTGATTGGAATAGCGTCACGTGTATGAATATTTGATTTTATAGTTGATGCCGCCAGTCCTCAATTATAATATTATAGTGTAAACTCTCCAGAGTGGTCCTCTATCGTACGATTTCAAAACCTCTCCAGAGCAACAACATCTCAACAGTTGTCGTAATATTGAGGTGGTCGCAATGTGAGGTTTTATTGCAATTTAACGAAACTGAATACGATTATGAAGGGAATGAAAACGTTTCAAAACTGAATTTAAAGCAGTTCTCGAATTTCATAGTTTTTAAAGTACTTTAGAACGTCAAAGACTACATATATATAACCCAATGAAATGTTTATCAATAAACAAAGAACATAAACTAGGCGCTTCAAAACATGAAATAGCTTATTTACATAGGCGTTGCGTGTTATCGGTAACGCATTACACAATCCATTGCTAATTTATAAAATATCACTAATGAATATTTATGCCTTATAGAAAAAATATCTACTGCATAATGTATCTTATTTCTTGCAGTTTTGCATCAAGAACTCAACAAATCTCCTTGCAACAGAATGCGAAACATATGATTACTCACGATGTGAATGACGTCAAATTTTAGAAAGACTCATGTATAGTTCTCAACTACTATTGTCCTGTGCGGCATTTTGAAACAAAGGCTCATGTATAGTTCTCAACTACTATTGTCCTGTGCGGCATTTTGAAACAAAGGCTCATGTATAGTTCTCAACTACTATTGTCCTGTGCGGCAATTTGAAACAAAGACTCATGTATAGTTCTCAACTACTATTGTCCTGTGCGGCAATTTGAAACAAAGGCTCATGTATAGTTCTCAACTACTATTGTCCTGTGCGGCAATTTGAAACAAAGGCTCATGTATAGTTCTCAACTACTATTGTCCTGTGCGGCAATTTGAAACAAAGGCTCATGTATAGTTCTCAACTACTGTTGTCCTGTGCGGCATTTTGAAACAAAGGCTCATGTATAGTTCTCAACTACTGTTGTCCTGTGCGGCATTTTGAAACAAAGGCTCATGTATAGTTCTCAACTACTGTTGTCCTGTGCGGCATTTTGAAACAAAGGCTCATGTATAGTTCTCAACTACTGTTGTCCTGTGCAGCATTTTGAAACAAAGGCTCATGTATTGTTCTCAACTACTGTTGTTCTGTGCGGTATTTTGAAACAAATGCTCATGTGTTGTTCTCAACTACTGTTGTCCTGCGCGGTAATTTGAAACAAAGGCTCATGTATTGTTCTCAACTACTGTTGTCCGGTGCGGCATTTTGAAACAAAGGCTCAAGTATAGTTCTCAACTACTGTTGTCCTGTGCGGCATTTTGCGGTATTTCAGGGAATTAGGTTCTTGTTTGTAGGTTTGTTGACTTTCTTGTTTGTTCGGTTAGGTCTAATTCATCGATGTTCTATTTCTTTGAATCCATATGTTTTCCCATACATGTATTATTCATCTATTTCGCCAATTTAGAATGGAAAGAACCTATTTGCACTTCATGAACAGTGAAGATAAGACTTTTTCATTCTCAAATGGCAATTTGTAAACCTTTAACCAAACGTGTATGAATGACTAGACTGTGTTCTTTGTAAACATCTCAAATGTATGTAATATTACATTGTTTACATCAGCAGTGACTTAGCCAAGTCCGGTATCCAATTTATCATTCATTATAGATGCTTAAACCACGGCAGCATGAACAAACACATTCATTATTTCATAGTTAAAGCCAGACACTAGACTCTTATTGTCCATTTGAAGCAGAGCATAATTCAAAATCGACATGAACAGACGAGTTTAGGTGAATAGTAAATTAGTTCGTTAATAAAGTGAACATAGTAAAATGTTCGTAGTCAGCAATAAATATGAAAGCACCGGACTTCTTAAGTTACCCTAAAGTGATCAGAGCTCAAACACAAAAAGAAATAATACACGGAATCACATTATCAAAAATAATGACAGAAATGATAGAATTCTGTAGACGACTAGCAACTTCCTACGAAGAAAATATCTCGCACCATGATCTCATAATAAAAAGCAACAACATGCAATGGTTGTTTAGATATCATGAAATATAGTTTATATTCTTATTAATCCCCAAGAAGGCGCCATTAACAGAGTGAAGTTAAGTTTGAAATATCCTCTCATCTTAGTTGATGGGTAAAACACTTTCCTTTCATATCTTAAGCAATGATAATGTTGTTTATCCTAAAAGTTGTTTAGAGAAAAATTTTTTCTTTACCACACAAATATGAATATTGTGTTGATATTTGAACACTCCCTTCATCTCGCACAAATATGCCAATGAGTACAATGTAATTGTCTAAACAAATTCTGGAGTCATTTTAATAAACCATTGATAAAATTGTCAAAGGATAAGACACTTTAATTTCATTGATAGCTTTGTTTGAATCGTTTTAATGGCATTGAAATCCATGTTGCATCCATCGCTTATCTTTATTATCTCAGTCTATCGAGTCGAGCCCGCCGCTTAGGTTAAAATATACGGCAGTCGCAAGTTCGAATCCTGGCACATGTTTTCTGTGAAGACTTGTCTGAAGACCTTGCATGCTAGGCCATTTGTATTCCACTACTGATCATTCATGTCGAAAATTTAGTAGTTACTTGCGGGGAGCAAGGTTAGTTCTGGTACAAAATCCACGAAAATGTATGAAATTATCTGCAACTAGAACATAATTGAATTACTGTTTAAAACCGGTTTACGTCTTACCATTTTGCATCTCGGGTCACTTGCCACTGGGTTCGGATCTGTTATCCTGCTTAGAAAGGTCTAGGTTATTAAATCCGTTTATTTTATCGTGTTGGATTTATGTTACTTTCATGTCTTGTGCGTTTGCGGATTATATTTTCATCGTCATCAGTACCTGTTTCATCAGTAATTAATAACATACCACGTGGTAGACTTTTACATACTAAACAAGTATTGAAGTTTTTTTCCGAACATCTATCATGTTACTTAACGCAACCCAGTTGTTTCCCTGATTTGAGATAAAAAAAAGTTACCTCATCAATATAAATTAATTAATTAATATGATTTATATCAAATGTTATTATGATATAAATAATTTTATCGTTATTAGATTGCCGCGGATATTTGATGGTTTGTCTAATGCTTTCAAGTGTCTGTTTGTTTAATAAATGACACACAGCCCGCCTCTTGTCATTACCATGGTATCAAAAACCAAGAAGACTCAAATAGCCAATATGATATCAAATCTTAATGTGTGTAAGGCATATAATCTGTGAATGAAAGGCCTACGTGTTCAAACAACAAACAACAACACCAATATTTATTATTTTACTCAAACAAAACTTGTATCGACATCCAACATGAATATGAATATCTATGGAAGAGTTGTCAACATGCTGCAGCATAATTAACGTAAATAAACACAGCTGGGGTTTGTTTATGTTTCAGTCTGTTGTCCTTTTGACACAATATATTCATCATTACAGAGATGTAATTTCTATGATGGGTTCATATATCTATAAATTAATATTTATCAGCAATAATATGATTGGGACATTGAATTAAAACATACTAATAATTGGCTACAGAGCGTTAGGACCTTTTTGTTAGGAGATGCGTGTATCGAATTTGGTACGAGTTTTGTTGGAGTGGTAATAGAAAAGCAAGTTTACGAGATAAGTCTTCTAGTTCGCTTACAGCATTTCCTAAGATGATGTGTTTACTTTGTCTACATGAATAGACATTATTTATATACGAAATAATCGCTATTGCGTGAGTTTGCTTGGAAAATAGGAAAATATCAGAACTCTTTTAAATATATTATAACTACCACTCCTCTCTCTCTCTTTAATGAAAATGTTCCTTGAGCGAACATACAACAGATCTACAGACATGCCTGTGATATCTTATGGGACTAATTAACTTGACAAATCTCATTAGCTTTTTTTGCTTCGAATGCAAAATGATAAATACACCAAACAAATACGAAATATATAATACAACTGCCGGATTAGTCGATTTATGTTATTTGAATTATGTAGAAACTGGAAGCTATTTATTATATCTAGATTTGTTTCTCGATGACAATGTACGTGCTGATCTTATTGGAGTAAATATGTTACGCGCTGATTTTTCCGTCCGTACAAACCACATGCCCCAAACATAAATTTACAGCATTCATAATTGTTTGTTGGTTTGCTTTTAATTGTTCACTCTTTTATCTAAGTTCTGGTCTTTTATTCATTTACGTATTTTTATTTTTGTTACTCCGAATGTAAATTGGAAGTTGGACTCGTCAACCCATTTAAAAACCGCTGTAGATTCAGGGAGGGAGATAGTGTTTTTCCCTCACTTTTGTATGTTTATGTGTTTGATGGGTTTTTAATTGGTGTGATGTTTGCGTAGTAAGTATTTCTAGGATGGTGTGATATTTGTATGTTTATGTGTTTGATGGGTGTTTAATTGGTGTGATGTTTGCGTAGTAAGTATTTCTAGGATGGTGCGATATTTGTATGTTTATGTGTTTGATGGGTGTTTAATTGGTGTGATGTTTGCGTAGTAAGTATTTCTAGGATGGTGTGATATTTGTATGTTTATGTGTTTGATGGGTGTTTAATTGGTGTGATGTTTGCGTAGTAAGTATTTCTAGGATGGTGTGATATTTGTATGTTTATGTGTTTGATGGGTGTTTAATTGGTGTGATGTTTGCGTAGTAAGTATTTCTAGGATGGTGTGATATTTGTATGTTTATGTGTTTGATGGGTGTTTAATTGGTGTGATGTTTGCGTAGTAAGTATTTCTAGTAAGTATTTCTAGGATGGTGTGATATTTGTATGTTTATGTGTTTGATGGGTGTTTAATTGGTGTGATGTTTGCGTAGTAAGTATTTCTAGGATGGTGTGATATTTGTATGTTTATGTGTTTGATGGGTGTTTAATTGGTGTGATGTTTGAGTAGTAAGTATTTCTAGGATGGTGTGATATTTGTATGTCTTTTTTATTATCTAGAAATCACTTTTCTATCTATGTTCGTCATACGATTAGTTTTTCGATACATTCAAGCAGAAGAACGTTGATAAGGTGTACAACATAATGCAATTGTGAGCGGTACGTACCATCCATCTTATTCGTCACTACCAATGTATTGTAAACAAAAAAATATGCTATGATTTGTACGGTACAGTACATACTAATAAAACGGTATACTAATCATGATGTCATTGTAATCATTTTTACACAACAGTCAGCGTCGCTGAAAAAGTATCAGAACCTCATTTGGAGGCATAAATGAAATATGTCTGGCGGGACATACAACAATACACAGATTCATACCATAATACCATTTTGTGGTAAGTTTGTCTGCTGAAGATACATTAATACAAAACCAAACTTAGTAAACCTAATGGTGTATCAATTGACTTAAGCTGTCGGTGCACAAGGAAATGCAATGCAGGCATTTTTACTTGTGATTACATTTACTCATTGAAATATGTAAAATTTATACTGAATAAAATATGTACAATTTATACTGGATAAAAATATGTACAATTTATACAGGATAAAAAATACGTACAATTTATACAGGATAAAATATGTACAATTTATACTGGATAAAAATATGTACAATTTATACAGGATAAAATATGTACAATTTATACTGGATAAAAATATGTACAATTTATACTGGATAAAAATATGTACAATTTATACTGAATAAAGATATGTACAATTTATGCTGGATAAAATATGTACAATTTATACTGGAGAAAAATATGTACAATTTATACTGCATAAAATATGTACAATTTATACTGGAGAAAAATATGTACAATTTATACTGCATAAAATATGTACAGAATATTTTGGACGATATATCGTGGACGCAACGGTATATCGCTATGTATTTTAGAAAACACTGTAGTCATGTAAATAGTAAACATAAAACATAATTCTAGCGAATAACTAGCAATATATCCAAAAATATAACAGACAATAGGTTCAGCACTCGCCGACCATAGGGGCCCATGTTAGACCAATAGTTAGTCAAGCACGGAAATTAGCCAATGTCTAACAAGAGCCTGGTAAGAGTAAGACCAACGTTTTTATATTAGGTGCATATCTGATTATCAAAACGTAATCCTCCCGGTTGCCCGCTTGTACAACTTTCAATTCTTTTATGTGATTAATTGTAATATAACGAACCGGTAATAGCATTAATTAATTTGATATTATGCTCCCATGGGATGCTCAGTAAATTGATTTTCATTATAGAGTTTTATCCTTCTCATCAGTAATTATCATTCGAGTACAACTTATGTCCTCTGTGTATGACTGTCATCAAGAATGCCGATTAATCATACATCATTTTTCTTGTAACAAAACTTGATTTACGGCACCAATGTTAGGTCCAATTGTGGTTTGTTTGCAGTGTTGTCAACCAGTATGCTATAATTCAGTATGGCACATATATTATAAACAATTAGAATGAGATGTCTGAATATTGATCAGGAAGCTCTTCACATACTAAAAAGGTATGCATTCCTCAAGGTATTTACTTCTCTAAAACACATGCAACACATAGAAACACACAAAAAATGTATGGCAAAACACAGTTCAAAGGACAGATGGGCTTAAAAGGAAATTTAGTGCCATAAGATAGAAGAACAAGCACCTTGCATGTATACAATATCTACAAACCCACTTTTGGGTTAGGATGGTGTTTCCTTATTTTGCACAGTTATTAAACATACTTTCGTGTCGTAGTGAAATAAGTGAAACCAGTGTCTCAGAAAATGTAATAAGTCTGGAAATTAAATCATCATGCTTAAGTTTGCTTGACCAAAACGTTAAGGAGGTCGGAAAACCTTTCTTTTCCATTTTTGTTTTCTGAATATATTTTGCGAAACTACGAGATACGATTCATCCCCCAATTATACACGTACTTTGGATTTAGTCGTCAGAAACTTAGGGGCGCCGCCAAAAATAGGTTCGGTGGGGTAACCCGAAACACAATTTTTTTCTGAAATAAGCAACATGTTCCACATTAAAGCATAGATTGCATTGCTATGAATTACCACCACTGCAAAAAAAAAACGTCACAAACCAACAAATACAAAAAGCAACAAAACGATACTTCACTCTACACTACAGTTGATTTATTAATTACAAGACCAACGTAGTGAAAAACCTTATCTGGCCCATCAATGATTTGAACTTTTTGTGATCGTAAGTCAACGAATGTATTGATTGGAATTTATAATGTATGCGTTTCTGCAGGTATTTGTGCAGATTTTCATAAATTATGAATAAATAAATATGTATGCTTTAATTAAAATGAATTGTAATTGATGTTTATACATAAGTGCTTTGTTCATGAACATTTTATTAACAATGGTCTACTCAATCAACCTATTAATTAATTGTGTAAATAAACGTCAGTGAATGAATATGTTTTGCTTTTAATGACGCTGGAATAATTAAAAAATGATAGCATTTGCGCATTGAGTGATCAAATTAAAAGGAAAATAAATCGTTTAATGAACTCAAAACAGAACTCATTTATTCCGCCCCATTCATTTGAATTACTCATAAAATGCAAACACATTATGGTATAATTCAACAGTGTATTTGTTTTGAACTTCGCTATCCGTCATATTAATTAAACGATGCTTAATGAGCATTTGATGATATAATTTCAAAAATAAATCTTAGCGTATAGATTCAGTTCTTCGATGTGATCAATGTTGTGTTTATTGTGTCAATGGCATCAATCTGTCGCAGTTTTTTTAAAGTACACAACTAAAAACAGGCCACCATACAGATATTTGTCTTTAGTACAAGAGTCCCTAAAAGGGCGAAAAGACGATGTCTTGTGTTCGCGTAGGCATGAATTTTTATTACCGTTGTTAGTGTAATGGACCCTGGATTGGACTGTAATTTCGTCTCGGTTGTTCGATGCTCCAGTAATTATTTCGGCAGACCGTTTAAAAGAAACATACCAAAAATGTTTCTGTACCATGTGATTTTACGTGTTGTTTGTGCTGTTTTCGTGACTTAAAGTATGAATTCTATGCGTTGTGTCTGATTGGAAAATAAAACATTTGATGCAAGTGGCTTTTCTTTATAATCCAATTTGGTATCTGTTGGTAGATGAATACATCCGACCGAACACAAGCGCAAAATATATCTTAACACGAAACAGATTTCATTCTATTGAAAATAATCGATCGGAAAAAGAGCGGATTGTCGATTCAATACCTTATATATTTTTAGCTATAGACCGTCCCAAAGTGGTCGTGCAGGATATAGAATTTATTCTTTTGTACAATATGACTTTTGTTTTGACCCATTTTCCTTTTCTTGATGTTGTTGTGTTTATTGAATTTGAGAGGGTGCGCAAGCCATGTTGGTGGAATTGTGCTTTTGAAGTTTTTTGCATGGTTCCGTATGAAATTGTTGTTAGGTGATAGTTGATGCTATTGTTGTAGTTATGTAGTTACAACTGATGTTTTCTGTGGTGTATTATTTGTGACCTTGCAATCTGCATAGTAATTTGAAGAACTCGAATGATGCGTGTTTGAGAATTCGTTTTTACCCACGATTTACATGGAAAATACACTAGGAAGAACACAGACAGACCAATGCTGCTCCTTATGGCATAATAAGGTCTTGTAACCTTTCAGTGTGAACATCAATAACGCATCACTGTGCAAACATTTCGGGAATTCTCGCTGATTATAAACCAAAAAAATATCAAAACATTTCATGATAATGCCAGCCAGTATAACAAACCTATCACAACAACGTACGATTTAGATAATAGCATAAATATTTAAATTATTCATGTGTGTTATTATGAACAAGAATAATGATGTATAGAGTCTATATAACTGCATTACATGTCACGTCCTCTGAATAATTTATTTAATTGAACAAGGTATAATAGGTACATAAATCAGGCAATGCTTCTGGAGTGGATTTTTACACAAACGTGTTATGAAACAATTTCTGTTGATGTATGACTTATGGAGACAAGTTCACAAGTAGTTGATACGTTTTATTCTACCTCGAACGGCGCCTAATACAATTTTAAATACGTATGAAAGATAATGATTGAACTATATTTTTTCACCAGAGTCCCATCTCGATGTTTTTTTACAGTTCAGATTTTTCCTTTTTAATAATGTTTACACATTTTCTACGAATGTTGCAACTGTTAAGTTCCGCCTTACGACCGGTCCTATTACACGAGCATCCCGCTAAAACGACCGCTTTTCTGAAGTACCGACATTTCCCCCAATCAATGATTAAAGGTCCAAAAATACGACCGTCCCGCTATTCCCTATTACGCTCACTTTATTAGACCCGGCAAGTCCGCAAATTTATGTTGTTTTAAGTCCCGTTAAAGCGACCATGAACGAGTTGATGTTTTGCCAGGCTGCACGTATTTCACACCTCGCCTTGGTAGTAGTTGTTGTCGTGTACTGTTAACGACTTACAGAGACAGACCAATTTACGGCATGTGACTACTTTATGCTACACGGAAATTGTTTGTAGTGGGAAAGGGCATGTCATTTGAAAAATAGTTTCAGTGTGATATAAATGTATAAAGATGTTCACTATTTGTATTATGTAAGTATTTTGTTAGTAATTTGTATTTTAACAGTAAAAGATAATGCAACAACAACAACAGCAGCAACAGCAGCAACAAACATTAATTTTCTATTTGCAGCTTTAATACTCACTATATCAATAGAACTTCTCGCTATGAAGACCGACCTTCTATTGAGACCATTAAACTGAACGCCAGATGGTCTTTATAACGGATCTTTACTGTATCTAAACGAATAAAGAGCACAACGAAACCACGACATCAATACCACCCAGTAAGATGGTCGTTATATTGAAGTGATCGTAAAGTTATGTTTTACTGTAGGTTTTACTGTTCCGCACGTTCTGTTAATTATATCTTACAAATATTACGTCGGCTGGTATTGCGCCCCACCAATCCACGTAAGTCGACAGCTTATTGTTATTTACTGCGAGCAAACGTCGAGAATCGGTTCGACTATCAAGAAAATATTCCATAAAAAATAAGATGAATGCATTTTTCGTCTGATTGTTGTCAGACGATCCTATTCCTGACAGAATCATATTCCTTGCCTGTTAAGAGATTGGAAAATAGACAGAAATACGATATGTTTCTACGATAATGAACGGGTCAAATGTTTTACTCAGATTATAACATAAACAAGTCCAGAAATTCCAAAAGGAAATTCATCGGCGCAGTATGAGGCAATTAAATAGTGAAGTATGTTTATTTGGTTGTCTTTTAAACGAATAACAATCTACTAAAACAATATGTTTGTAAAGCAGTGTAAAAGAAAAGCAATATGACAGTAAACATGAATAATGGGCCGCGACCGTGGTTAGTGCGCTGTAACCCGGCGATCCGTGCTCATTTCCCGGTCGCGACAGGTCATGCTGTTCTATAGAATTTGACATAAATGTCGACTTTCCTCCATATAAGCAGAAGTTCCCGGCTCCTTGAGGAAGAGTAAGTTAGTACTGGTTAGTTTATCCAAGAAAACTGGTTAAGTGAACCGGTCGCCGTTTTTACTAAAACTGTTGAAAGATGGCGTTAAACCCAGTGACAATGTCGAATAAACAAAACAAACAAACAAGCAAACAAGCATAAAGTACGGTACAATGTTTAGCTAACGGCACATTTCTTCTTCTGCATTACGTTTTTTTCTTGTTAGCCTCGTTTTATCATAACCAGATGACAGATATTTAAATTGAAAAAAGCAGCAAGCTACACTTAGTTGACAGTGGTTTTAATTCCCTTTAAATTCTAAAAGAAAACAACATTAATTTTATAACATGAAAATGAGCATCAAACTCTTCTTAGAATGACAATCAATATCAACATTCCTGCTCCATACAACGTAATGTCATGCAACTTAAAACGAGTGATCCAGGCAATTTAGAGGCAGACAATAATTATTGTTGCAATGCGGTTGTATGAAAAAATGCAATGTTGACGGTAGTTGTCTACCAAAATGGAAAATGAACTACTTGAACAGTGGCATGTGATCTCTGCTCTCTATTGTAAATATCAACAATGGAATAACATTACCAGCAGGTTTGGTGTTGCCAAGGTTGCTGGATGCATTAACTAATTCGTACATTATCATTTGTACGAAGTATTTCATGGAAACATAAGCATGGATGCGTGGATGTGTGAACAATGCAGACTTGGTCTGTACGACTTAGTTTTTCAGATTATTGCATTAAATGCTCTCCATCAGTCATTTCAGGCAAAACATGTGGTCTCCAAATCTTGGTCATTCGAACAAAAGCTAGATAGAGTTATGTCTCCATGAGTCCTACTTACCGTTCAGTATTTGACAATATGAATTAATTATACGTATTCACAGATATATATACGACACAATAACATGATTCCATTAGCATATTGAAACTATTTTGTACACTTACTTCAATCTAAGACAAATAACAAGTGCAACATAAAATCGGCGTTTCTGCAACCTACACCATTTCTTTTTACAAGCGGTTTGATTTATCTAAACGTACACAAGTCTACACATGTCTTTCCCAATAGAAGGGTGTTTGAATTTATATTATAAAATATCTGTACAAGACAGACATATTTCCAGACAATATCGTATCATATGACAAAATTCAATCCCCAAAGAACTCTTATGGCAGTACTTTAATATATTAGACTTTCGTTTTTGGCGTCGTTCAAGATGACATTGTTACTTCTGTTTGATGTTTTATAACATTGAATATCGCTGTATTTATCCTGTAAGAAAGTTTGAAGCGTCGTTTGTCATCTGCCATTCCAGTAATATCGTTAGTGATACAATAAGTCGGTGGCCAACATTTGTAAAATAAATCATAACTCCGCTTTGTACGTTTATTGCATTCATACTCTGATCGGCAGCATCCTGGTGCTGGTATTAAGTGCAACTAATCTTACTAGAATTCCAAAACAGAATTCTATTCAGCGTTGTACATGCAGCTGTTATAATCAGCACCTACCTCATACCAGAAGGGTAATTTTTAACGTCGTACCAACAACAGGGTCATTTGGCGATTCTCCCAGCTTTAACGATTGAGGTAGATCCCAGTTGTACACCAGGGTAAAACCATCGACCTTCCGCAAGCTAACTTGACAGCTTCCTCACATGTGAAATGTGGGAGGGGTGGCCTGTGTGAACATTCCGACAATATAAACCATGTGGTAACCTTGGTCACCTGTAACCCATAGGTTTTGTCATATACCCTCTGAATCCTGGTTTTCATTTTTTAGTTTACTTTTCTTGAATTATTCATCTTCTACTTATTACATTTTCTTCATAGCTTCGTGACCCCTAACTTTACATGGTGTGTCAGTGCGGGTGACTTCAATATCTGCCTGATTATATGTGACATACCTAGGGAATCTTCTATATTCATGTTCCTGACGTCTCCTTATAGACATAACGGCATGAAAATACAATTATTGTACGAAAATCGCAGTTCAACAGCTTAAATCTACGTTCAACATTTCAATTTGATTACAAATAATCTAAGGACGGAAGTGCAAGCTAATTTGCATGATTCCCATGAACTAATCCGGAACGTGAAAGTAACATAACTAAAATAAAGGTGTTTATTTAACTGATGAGATGGATTTTTTTTAATCACAAGGCAGAAAAGTCAGGTAATAATGACAAGCGTCCTTATGCCAGGTATGAATTCTTAGTTTAATCACAATCCTGAGGGGATTTTTTCTTAGATAAGTGAAGGAGCTTTTTTAGATTTGGGGAAAAGTAACACGGTATTTTTGTAAAGAGTAGAAGAGACAACTTGATTTTGTTGGAAAACTATGATTTTAAAGATTTTGTCCTGATGGGAAGACGCCTTTATAAACGTCCCCTGCAATAGAAAGAAAAAAAAACCTGATCCTCTTCGATATTTGTTTTATTAAGACCTTCATGTATTAAACCAGGGTAAGGTAACACAAGTCCTATCCATGGATATATTCAACAGCCGGGTAAGTTCTTGTCATAATAAATGCAATAATGTAATATAGGTGATAGGATCTAGGAGCCGATAAATTGCCACTTTCTAAAACATTGCCCGAAACATTATTTTGCGTCCAATAATATTATGAAATTCCTACATCTAATTCATCATATTACCCTTGGTTATTATCTATGTGCGAAGCAACACAGATGAAAGGCAATTAATTTGGCGCTCAGTACAACAGTACTAGTGTACTTGTTTTGTAATGTGATAATAATATAGTCGAGAATTAAGCCTATGCAATTCATTTGTGATTCAGACAATTACGTGAATAAACACCTTATCTTGCGACAAAATTGGATCTAAGTACTAACTTAAAGTACACTTCAGTTTTCAGACAACAAGTCTCATTGTCATAACAGCCTCAACACGAGCCCATTAAATATAGGTAGCATCCGTGATCAAGTGGCAACGGTCTCTGACTAGTAAACACTATTCAATAACCGCTGTAAGTCCGAATCCCACCCGGGCACGAACATTTCACATGTGAGGAAGCTGACAAACTAGCTTACGAAATGTCAATGGTTCTACCAAGTTGTATCCTTGGGTTTTTTTTCTACCGTTAAAGCTGGAAAGGTCGCCAAATGACGCAGGATGTTGGTACGACATTAAACCCAAAACAAACAAAATCAACTTAATGCCATTCGTAGAATTATAAATAAACATATTCTTACGTCACAACTGTCTAATGGTTTAATACAATTTATCTTGAAATCAGTTATATTGTATAATGTATACGTGTAAGGATAAGCTTTATCTCAACAAGTCATTTGTTGTAAATAAAATAATATATAAATGTAGTAGTGATTCATGCCATGTAAATATTGACAATTGTCAAAATACCGTATCCGAACTCTTCTTCTTATGTATTAATTTGCACAGACGTAGTTTATCAGATATTGGCATAAAACGTACTTCATCAGTTAACATATACATGTACTTATTGATCGAAATTGTTAAAACCGAGCATTTTTTGTATTTTTTGTTTCATTAAGCTTTGATCAATGACTGAAAAAATCACACAAGTGAATGCGTCAGTGTAATGTCTGATTAAACCGTCTTTGATGATCATCTCAAGAAAATTAAACGAACTTCCAGCCGAGAGATTATGTTGAAATGTAGCTCTGCGGTCCGTATTATTTCGAAGACAATGTCAAAGCTTGGCGTGAAATAATTCCACGGAGCATCACATTGCTGTTACAATACGATAAGAATAAGTAACAACATCGTCTGATGCTTGTGTCTGCAGACTAATTATAAATGCATAAAACGTCAGGATAAGCCATTCAGTGACGGATAGTTACATTACACTTTAGCCTTAAGAATATTGTTGTTATTTATTATCAACATCTACTACAGCAAACTTCGGTAACAATTTTCATGGGATGTGTTGATTACAAAGCAATTTGATGACACAGACATAATCTTGCATAGGATCGGTTTTTTTAGTAAAACATTCTGCAAAATTTGATTGTTACTTTGCCTTAAAATTGTCATTCCTTGATAAGGTATGTAAATTTGTCATCCATGTATTAATATTTGATGAACTAAGGAATATCTTATCATCGATATGAAAACATTAAAGAGCGACACATGCTATTTGCACTGCGGCGATATGGCAAAACACCATATACCCAAAGCCATTTGTCCACCATTTCTATTTGGGTAATACATGATGAGAAGATGACAGTTATTAGCGGAGGACAAGGTTATTATTTAGTCCAGAATCCCGATACACTGTAAGCATGACTACTCGCCGATATATATATCATTAGATGCATTTGTATATTTTTATACATAATTTAAATTTGCTTGTGTAATTTGCTTGTTGAATGTCATAGACGGGTTCTACACAATATGTAACTGAAAAATTGTTGAAAAAGTGACAGTAAGTCACATAAAAACAAAAACAAATACAATATGGAGAATCTAACTAGGGGTTTCCCAGAAATAGCAAGTGCCAAACAATAGGGGACAAGCACAAGATCCTCTCGGGTAATTCACTGATTAATCCCCTGTAAGATAACATAGCACACGAAACATCTTTGTGTCAGGAGTATGCTTTTCTTCATAGAAAGATAACTTATTTCCGTTCACTAGTAAAACTTAATGTAGACAATACTTCTCGTAATGATATTGTTTTACATTTATCTACAATCTTGTATGCATCGATATGAAGCATAACCGCACATTCAGACTCAGTTCGCTACTTAGGCGTACGTTCTACAATAAAATGTGCTTTCTAATAAATATTTTATTCATGTTGCGAATATTCGTTATTTTCGTTAAATTGCTGTCATAAACAGCTGAAGGGAGTGACAAAAGAAGAGGCTATTTACAGCTTGTCAGTATAATTGAAATTCTGCCGGCGTAACAACTGATGATGCATTGTGAATGATAAAATATTTATGAAATATCTTTGTGCATCGAGCAAACGAGCGCATATGAAATACCTGCTTTACAACAAGATCACAGAATCCACTGAAAATAATGCTGTTTTATCACGCAAACATACAAAATTAAAATGCATACACTAGAACACGGATATAATAAATTTTTGCGGACCCTAATAAATACTTCATTATGTTCACATTTACGACTCATAACAATTAAATTAAGATGGACGTATTTGCGATTGAATAAATACTGAGCTGTTGAGAAATTCTTCTAAAAACGTTGGTCCCATTTAGCTGCATTTACATTGGACTTTATTGTTAATTTCGGAGCGGCGAGTGTGCCGTGTTAGTGGGCTTATATTACACAAATCGTGTTTGTTTTGCCCCGATCGTTTACTCATGACTATATTGCTTGTATGGTAAAGTGTAATTTTTTGCATGAGGCATTTTCTGGAGATCAAGTTTGATTGATGATAGTCAACATCGATCAGCGGTTGTTAATTCTAACCTTCAGACTGTTTATAATGAAATAAAAGATCAACACGTAATAATAACTTGTCTGTAACTTCTGAACAACTTCCAAATGCTAAATCGTCTGAAATAGACAATGAGGGATGTAGCTAGCCCTCTATACATGTGGAATAATAACTGTGCTTGGCGAATTGGTGATGGGGTTCCAAGGGTATGCCTCCCCCGAAAAGATTTGAAAACATTGGCGCAATCTGGTGAATTCATTCAGGGGTATTCTGAAGTACCGCAGTATGTGTAAACTTGAACAGAAGAATTTTTTAGCAACTGAATCATGTCCATACAGCCTTTTACTCTTGTATGAGCAGCTACGTGTCTGACAATGGTCGTTGGTAGTATACGCCATATCCACAGACCTATCACGTGACCAGAAACAGGTAAACACTCCTCTCCCTTAACTACGGAGCATGTTGTTTACAAAACCATGCCCGAGATAATAAACGCAGTTCTTCAATTGCTTATCATGGCTAATAAATAAACAATTATACTCTCATTAGCACCAAGAATGTATAATCTTAGATTATAATTGCATTCTGTGTATTAATCCTATCAAATCATCTGAAATAACCACTAGTAGTTATTTGAATTGAAGTAAAAAAATAAGTGGAATTCCCTAGTTTCTGTGTATTTTTGTATAACACATATTGATTATATAACAGAAAGAGGAAAAAGCAGGGCTTTGAAAAGCGATACATTTTTTATAGAAAATTATATACACAAAGTATTTGTCTGTCAAACTGATAAAAAGTTCTTCCTCAGAGTAAAAAGAAAAGTCAACAAGTGAAGCATTTGTTAAAAAATTTATTTACATCTAAATATTTAACAAATGTTACGTCAAATACACATGGAAGAGACATGGAGGATAATGCACGAAAATTGTACACCACAACATAATAACAGGCTTCTCGAAACAGCCGGAATACTTACCTGACATTTGGTCAGGCAAAGTCAGAATTTCTGTCTGACCAAACGAAAATTTGTCAGACCGAACACATTATATATAAGTGATAAATGCTGTAAATTGTGCCTGACTACCGCACATCCGGTCCGGTATTGGACCTGCTCGAAATTTACCTGCCATGTCCAACGGTCTGGCGACTTTCAGGAAGACTGACTAAAAAGATGAAGAACAGGTGTCATCATGATGTGTCAGTATTTAGTGCAGGGTTTTCAATAAACCCAGACTGTCCATATCTTGGAGCTTCCCCAGGTTGTAATGTAAAATATTGTGAATGGAAAAATATTTGCTTGTACTTCCAGATGGACTCTTTTCCCACCCTCAGATGCAGAGCCTGTCTCGTCTCAGCAATCCATTTTTCTCTTCCTTGGTGACCTTCGCCTTAGTTTTCAGGTTTATGTGAAAACAGATGACACTGCATCAGGCTTCAATCTGTTTTGGAGGCATCTTGGCATATAAAATACACAGATTAGAAATGCAGTCTAGTGCTGCTTGTACCTCTTAAGTTATCCTTTGTACCTGATGACCCTGATTTTTAGATTCTGTCTTTCCACTCCTGGAAAACAATATATTTTATTACCAACTTTTTATAGCGTTGTGCTAATAGTATTTTCATGTATGTAATTCTCATACAACAATGCAACCTCTGCAGAGCAACATACCTGAGAAACTAGTGATAGGTGGTTGTTCTGTAGAGGTTAATCTCTTCTATACAGTAGCTTTTGGGAAACGTAAATTACTTTGTACTTTGTTCCGCCTTGGTGTTGTTGGTAGAAGTTATACTGTATTTTTTAAAACTCTCTGCGTAATGTACGAACAATATTTACTACAGAATTGTTTTAACAGTAAATGTTACTGAAAGAAAAGTGTAATAAAACTACTTACCTCAGCTTGTTTTTCATGACTGGGAAATTTTTGCATGGACACATTGTCATCAAAACCTGAAGCTTTACAATTTGGAACACAGAATAAAACACCATAATTTCTGGACAATGTTAATCTAAGATTTTACTGCCCATCTAGAGGTATACAAGTGATGTATACATACTGAGAGGGAAATTCTCTGTTTCGGGTCACGCAATCAAATTTGTCAATACGGTGTATAATCAATATTTCTACAACATATTGTAAATGAAACATACTTATGTAATTTGGAAGACATCAAATGTTTTGAAAGCTAGCATATATAGATCTAGTGCTGGTGTTTAAAATGTGAACCCCAAAAACCACAATAAAACCTCACTAGCTACCACCTCAATATTACGACTACCTTATTTTAACGATCACTAAGTTTTGGACCGGATTTCAATAATACCCCGATAATTCAACTCTATGATGAGATCACTCCATTATCACGGCCGATTCTTCGAGTCCCACGTGGTCTCATAATTGAGGTTTTACTTCAGCCTTAAAATGTACAGATATGCCACTTTTATTTAAATACAGACGCATAATATTTCTGTTGTCATATTCATGCAATATAGACAAAATCAAGAATTATGAATGACTCGTTATCACAAATGACCTTTAGATTTGCGCTAGTTGATATTTACTAGCTGGTAGATTCAGAGATTTGGCATGCGTTATTTTCTAGGAATCAGATTTTCTCATTCGTCACTCAATGCGAAACTCAAATCATTTGTCTGACACGCCTGAATATTTAAAAAGTTAAATGGTTTTAGGGGGCAATGATAGTGTATCTTTGGCTGTTAATCAATACCGCAACAATAGATGATTAAAGTCAGATAAGATGCAGTTCTCAGAATAGTAGCGCTTCATAGACATTTCGACTACATTAACTATTTTTTAGTTCAACTATTGTATGCGATTACAATGCATATTTTAATGCACCGAATTGCTGGGAAATCCTTTAAAGACAAAACGAAATGTTTTGATCCTGGTAATCTGTCTATTTTTATGAAACAAATATTCACTGTAATGTCCGTTATGTATTTACTGCGTGTAATCTTAATTTTCATCAGCACTGTGTAGAATGTAAGAATAAACCGCTGTTTACGAAATGAGTCCTGCATGCTTCAAGTGTTTTTTTTTTCAAACAAAATAATTCCATATTTTACCACTTTCCAAAGATCAATTTATGTCATAGACAAAAATATCAAATTTATGTATCAGTTGTATATACTTCACTATTAGTTCAATTTCTGAGCGTCATTATGGTAAATAAATAACGATGTACGAATACATTAGTCCATGTGTTAAAAGCTTTTTTCTCTAGGGTTCAACGTCGCATCAACAGACAGGGTCATTTGGCGATTTTTTTCCAATTTTAACGGTGGAGGAAGATCCCGGGCGAACAGAGATCTTCCATAAGTTAAATGAACACCTTCCTCACGTGTGAAATTTGTCAAGTCCGTGTGGAATTCAAACAGCGGTGAAGGGTCAGTGATTACTAGACAGTGACCATAGCTACTTTACCACGGAGACCCCTGTGTTAAAAGCTATTGTAGATATTTTATCTAAATGTTCCTTGAAAGAAGTACTAAATTAGTATGTCAGACCAATCTTAGGATACAAAGTAAGCTAGAAGATGCCATATGGAAACGTTTCGATCCTACGGCTCTTATTGTCACTCGGATTTAACGCCGTCTTTCAACATTTTTCAGTTATATATGGCGACCGGTTCACTTAACCAGTTTTCCTGGACTGCATACTAACCGGTACTAACTTACCCGTCGATAACAAGCCGGCAACTTCTCCACATATGGAGGAAAATCGACATTTTTGCCGCAACCGGGAATCGAACCCGGATCTCCGCGTTACAAGTCCAGTGCACTAACCACTGGACCACAGTCGCGGTCTTGGGAGATACCATGGTTATATTCTAAAATTACGACGGAGAATGGTATATTGGACCACATTCGTAACACATGTTACAAATGTGATCACCTGCTAGTATGTAGCGGAAATCAAACGCATATGTAACTAATTTTGAGACGAACGTTTTCGATGCCAATTTTACTTGGTTCGAATGTAATAAAATTCGTAACAAATCTTTTACAAGTGTGCTCTGTTACGAATATGGTCATACGATGGTATCAAATGTTATTTGTCAACAAGTTGGTTACTCAAGAGATTCAAGAGAGTATTTAAAAGTAGATAACACATGTTACATTTTCCATGTTTCAAGTAACGCTCTAATTATACATTTCTTCTGTATCAAATTCATCGAACATATCAAATGCAAAAGGCTTATTTAATTACATTGAAGCCATTTGATGGACACCAAAAGGTCATCTAGTAACGCGGTGTTTTCTACAAACATTTCATTTCTTACCTGGTAAATATCAACGTCTCGGGAATGTATTTCTTGAATGCCGGCAGCACTTCTACTCATTGTCAACAGAGTAATCTGGTTTATAATTACCAGAATGTTCAAGTGACAATATTACCGACTTAAAGCAAGCAGAAGAACTTGTGTAATGACGTTTTCAATTGTTCCCTAATTCAGATATTTAGGCGTAAAAATGTTTGTTTTTGGTTACATACTAATTAAAAAGAGTAGGTAGGCAATTTTTTGGATTGTTATTTATTCTTGAAAGCTGTTGTGGAGATTATTTTTGTGCGGATAGGTAAAAAAGTGAGACAGGGGATGTACCGTTCCTCGGGCCTAATAACTGTCTAGGGTCGCGGGGTAAAATTAGGGTAGTTCGTAATGAACATGTATTTGCATTCGGTTTGTGTTTTCCAGCAAGCTGTCGGACGGAGTTGTTTGCAAAGCAAATTATGTTTCTCTGAAGTAATGTTTACATAATGGCATTTAATTATGGGTTAATAAACTAATGTGTTTCACTCATAAGCAAATACGCCTCTCGCGTCAGATAAAATATCTCATTATAATGTATGGCTTTTTAATAATTCTTGCGCTCATATGTTGATCATGCATATAGAACACGTCCTTCTATTCATTGTATTTCATATATAGTGCAACCCGACAAAACTGGACTCTCTGAAAAAAAACGGAATTCTCTGAAAATCGTACGAATTTTCAAGTCCACTGTTTTTCTCTTCTATAATCGATAGTTCTCAGAAACTGTTTCTTTGCATTGTCCGGAACGGATCCGGTTTAAGGGGTTATACTGTATTGCAATATCAGAAGCAACGGTTGAAGGTCAATGATAGTTAGAAATAACCCTGTGACTTATTGACAAAGGAAGTGATGGACACAGGACTTGATAACACATTACAGTTCATAAATACACATAAAGCCAAATAAAACATTTCAATACCAGCTGTTTTGTTGACACGATCTGTATCATTGTGTACGAGTATGTGTTTAATGGCAACATGAACATTAGTTTGAAAATTACGAGACAACCCACGTCATAACATAACTTAATATATGTATATCATACAGAGCATGTGGTGCATTGTGGACATATTTTCCTTAGGCAATGTCTTTGGTTTACGGGGTTGTAAGGTTTGGCCATCAAACTAGTTTAAATCCCCTGTACCTTTGCAGCAGACCGTGCGAAAGCGGTACTGCTCCGGAGAGACTGTGTTTTGTCCTCCAATATTTTTATGTTGTATGGCTTTTGGGTAGATGGGTGTTGGGGAAGGTAGCATTTTTTGGGAAGGTGGAATTATATCGTGTATGTTTTTCTATATTTTTTTTATTGTTTATATACAAACAGGAGTTGAATTGAATGTAACACCCACGCTTCCTTATTGCATCAACAGTATAAATTAAACACCTGTAAGCGAGCAATGTGTACCAGTCCAGTTCAATAAAATTACCTCATTGATTTTTTTTAAATACGAGGTGTTACAAAGATAACTTAGATAACAATTAAAGATAAATTTTGATTTCACGGCACAATGTTTGATAAAGCAAACAAATACTTAATAAGGAACACTGCTTGATGAATGAGATAAAAATCAAACAGAAACAAACACCAGAAAATAATTTCAAGCTGCATAGGATGTGGTCATATGACACTATTTGTTCTGTGTGTTTATGTTAAAATATTCAGTGAGATTGTAAATGAAAGAATGGAATCATTCTATATTTCTTAATTGTTTGTTATAGCGCTTGATATGTTCACATAACTATGTTTCTGGACGAGCTAATGACTCTATACCAAGTATACTACACATTTAGCAACCACCAATAACATTACTAATTGTGGTATGCATGTAAACTCCGAAAACCGTATGTACGCAGAAACGAAGTACTTATGTGAATGTACATAAATAAGAAATGGACTCCCAGATGTATTGATCAAGCGGTAATAAAGATGACAACTTCTCGAAAACAGCATCAAAATATACAGACCAAAGAACATTCACTGCTAAACTGATGTAATGGAACGGTTTTGGTTTTATTCATTAATACACTTAAGTCTGCATTCTTTTAGACATTATTATGCAACAACTTGTTCAACCGTAATCGACTGTCTGGATTTGGAAGTGAAATCAGACAAATTACACTTACTGTAGGTAAGAACTTGTTGCAATTTCTAGTTACGAGCATAATTCTTGTCATGGAGCGATGGCATGACATTCCGGATGTCACATATGATTTATCGATAACACTGAGATCAGACAGACATTTTGGTCAGATTTCACTTCAAATGTGAATCTTAGCGCGAATTTATGTGTATTTCTATCCACTGTAGCATTAGTCCGGGCCATTTCATCCGCACATGATTTACCAATGTTGTGTTTAATGTACCAACAATACAGGTGTGGGTTGTTATTTGCTTAAAAATACAATCTTGTAAGTCTTATACCCTGAAATTCAATTACATTTTCCCAAAGGGATGTCCAGATACATTTCAACTACTGTGGTTTCACTAATTTTCGTTGGGGATTTAATTTCGTGGATTTCGTGGGACGACTGATTCACGAAATCAAGTACCCATGAATATAAATGCCGAAATTTCCGTCAACCATCCGGTATCCGAAATTATGCAACAACTTCCAGTATGTTCCGAAACTGGAAAATAACAAGCTCCGACGATCTGTTATTGTTTGAGTAATCAGTAGGAAATGTATGTTTGCACAAAAATCAGTAACGAAACAGGTCTCAGTTTATGTTCTATGATAATTAATAATCATTTACATACCATATCAAACAGACAGAAATACGAGGACCATGTCAAATTAACGGTCACGACGTACCTTTGAAAGGTGTGAACATGAAAGGTCCCAAAAAATTTTGCTCTATCTTTTCACCATCGTCAATTTGCAAATAACAAATGTCAAGTGTTACTTGTGTATTCAAGATTATCAACGGATATCCGTCACATGTTGTATAAATTTTGATGTGGTCCGCTTTTAACATGTGAGAGCCATTTAGCATTATTTTTACTTCACCAGCGGACATTTCATGAAGAAAATGACAGAGAATTCCCAAAAATTCAAAATCCACGAATTTACGTCCCCACGAAATAGCCATTTTATCAAAAACCACGAAAATTGAACCCAACGAAAATAAATGATACCACAGTATTTGATCTGTTACCGCTGATAGACCACATATTGTAGTCCTGTGTGTTCTTCCCCACCCGCGCCATATGGTTATAGCAAATTGAAACAATTATCTTTAAGTAACATAGCAAGCAAACAACACGTCCGCATATTGGTTCTCGTGTACTCAGATAATTCTTCGATCTGGTTCTCGAGTACTTGGAACAACCAAAAGGTTTATTATAACATTTGATATTATACCGCTAAGTTTAATTAATGATCTTCTATTCGTTCAATGAATTAATTACTTATGTAAACACTAGTCAATGAATGAACCAACGTCGTTGTATTGACTAACGACGTGATATATTATCCCTGTAGAATTTAAAAAACTATTTACATGTTAACTGGATCTGTTTGAATATATAACAGACAACAGATCGCTTAAACATATATTATGAATTATTTTCAATATTTAAACAAGGAATGAGACTTTGTTAATAGAATGTTTGTGTCACGCAGTTAATGACACGTGTATGGGATGACTGTTGTACGTGTGTTGTGGGTGTGTTGTGTTAATAGCTACTTGTCCAAAGTGTGTAATTGGCAAGAACATGCACCACGACAGGGCTGCCAAAAATAACCACAAATACAAATTTCCACCCTACCCACAACGGACCACCAGACCAAGGCCCACCCACATAAAGTCAATCTAACACACATATAGGCATATTGTTGACAAAACACATTCTCCCGGACAGCCAAAAGCCAATGAGTGATTTCATAAAAGCATTGATCAACAAAAAAACGTCAACTGTTAGATCATTCAACATGAATAATTTGATAGTAAACCCAAATCCCCGTTTGTTGAGCCATGCTGAAACCCTCAGCATATGTGCTTTTGGCCTGTTTTTTCATACTGATATTATTATCATGGTTCATTATTCCTGTAGGGAAAATAGTATTCTGTCTACTGTGGACTCCAACAACATATTATAATAATACGAATCGAATATTAATTGACACAGTAAAATTAAACATGGGGTAATTTATTGAGTAACCTTTTTATTCTCTTTGTATCTGGCTTTGAGTTTTCCCTTCACAATGATGCTCTTGTTTTACTAGCACTTTGGGAGCACATGTGTAACGTTTGTGAGAGATAAAATTAAAACTCAGCCTCGATCAAAATGTATTATATGACTGTGGGCTAGATTTCCGCTACAAATGTGATTTCATTTGGGATACTTTTTACCATTGTGATTTGCTGTGGTTTTACATAGCACTACCGCAACACTTGAATATTGCCGAACTTTACAAAATAAGTTGCATATCACGCTGTTAGTTGCTTCCAAATTTCCAATAATTAAATACAATATTCAATATTCTTTATTTGTAACTTAAACATATACATGTTTCTAGTCACATGACCCAAAGCACTTTACATACAAAAAAGATCACACCATTTTTAAGTAACAAGTTACAAGAATATACAATTTGCGTGTGAAAATCGAACTCGAAATTAATAAATTTGACATCCGACTTTTTAAAATTTTAATAAAAACAATACATCAAACTTAAGACAAATGAAGCACCTTTTGCTATAAATAAATTAATATCTCTAACAGTTAATGAAGCATATAACCATAATAACACAATTTGACAAACTTTTTTTCATTACTTTTATACTTTTATATGAATTTCTCTAGGCATTTCGTTCCGGTTTAGAGCTACTGTTATCGTGTTTTAGTGGTGTGTGTTGTCTGAGAGGCAGCGAGTGTGTAAGCGTAAGTTAATGTATATGTACTTACATGTTATACATATAAATGAATGAATATCGTTATGCCACTTTGTAAATATTTGCCATATGGGTCAATGACCTTCTGGTAATTGATGAAATAAATTATCGACCGCATCACTCTGTGTTTCAAGTGAGTAATGTATTAATTGTCCTCGCCTTAGTCTTTATTACGTTTAAATAGCTAGGTGTAAGCATTTAACAATTATTAATTTATTTAGTATTTTTAACATTTAATAATGTTGTGATGTCTTTGCCGGCACCGTATGTTTGAATTCTCATAAAAAGACAGCCAGCCCCATAAATAAGATCAGGAAGAGAAACTTATGTTTAAGTTTTAAATGTGCATGAATAATCCTCAATCCAAATGGTTAAAAGGACGATATTTTATTCATGATAAACATCAAAAGAAGTGGCATACTTAATACCGGTATTTCTAAGTAATGCTCTCCATTCTGAAAGCCATAAATAAAATTTGAATACAACACTACATAAATATTTATTGACGTATTTTAGGGAAACATCGTCATGTAATGGAAACATGGGATGGCAGGAAAATCTGAAAGTCGTAAAATTGTGTTTGAAAGCTTAAAACTTTATTTTAATGTGACATAAAAATGATCCGTTTTCCAACGAGGTTTAAAGTCGCAACAACAACCAGGGTAATTTGGCAACTTTTCCAGCTCTTACGGTGGAGAAAGACCGTAGGGGTACGACTGAGTAGAACCACCAACCTTCCGTGAGCTAGCTGGCAGCGTCCTCGCAAATGAAATTTAGTCCGAGTGGGATTCGAACTCACTGCGGCGAGGGGCTAGTACCTAAAAACAGTGACCATAACTACTCGAACACGGAGGTCCCTAGTTACAGTTTTATCTTCTCTACAAACAATTGACTTCTTTCGTTGAAGCACACTACTAGAACAATATGGAAACCTCACTGAAATATTTTTTATGTTTTATGTTTAATGAGTTTTATGGCTAACGAACGTCATGCTCATAGGGTTGACGTGAACGTATTTCAGGACTGATTTACGAGTATACCCGTGGTGTACTATTCTTGAAGAATATTTTTTATGATCACTTTCCCTTCAGCTTCCCGTCTATGTTTTATTTGTTTTTCTTTTGTTTTTGCTGTGACAGTTTGCTAAAGACTATAAATTAACTATCATGGTAAATCATTCATATAAAACAATTCAAGACCAACGTCATGATTGACAAATCACCATAAAAAACAAATGTTATCGTAAAAAGTAGACAACCCTGGCAACAAAGCAATATTTACACCACGCGGAAGTGAAATTTGGTCCCGGTTGGATTCTAACTCAGGTAGGAGGGCTGGTGATTACTAGTCGGAGACCATATACACTCGAACATGTTAATTATTTTGTTAGTACAAAACTGATGACTACAAGTTAACCCTGTCATGTCATGTTATTCATACATTTCATCGGGCCATCATTAAAAATGTTGGTTTGTAGTTGAAAATATTAAAACATTTAAGGACGAGTCCTACCTCCAAAGTACGAAACATATGATAAGAATAAAATTCACAACAATAGTTTTGTGAACTACCATCAGGTTCTTGCGGGGTGGGGTCAAGTAATCATAGAAATGGCTACTTTTTCCATCATTAGTATTTCATATTATGATCTCTTGAAAATGATTCAATCGATAAATATGGCTATAAATGTCAAAATGATTTATGTATAACTTGTCACTGCATTGTATGCTAAATATATTACGGTGAGCACTTATTATTTATGCAGCAAGGAAAGCATACTTCCAATCCTGTCTGTCTGCGCGTCATTTCTTCAAAAAATTGCTTTCATAGCGTGAAATAGATTTTGAAATAATCCATTCAGTAACCCAGACAATATATCAAGGTTGATCAAGTTGATAGACAAAACTCGGACAATAGATTGAAAACAAAAGTACCACCGGATAAAACCTCAACTTTTTCGTAAGTATCATCTTTTTCACTGGATATCACCGCGCACCAACAGCCAGGGTCATTTTGCACTTTCAAACTTTAACAGTGTACCCCTGGCTCGAACCCCGACCTGCCGTAAGCAAGCAGAAGAACAGCTTCCTCACATTTGAATTTTGTCTAGTCTCGGTTGGGCTAGAGATCACTAGCCGGAAACCAATACCATACGACCACGGAGGCCCCTTTTATCTTATCTGGATATTCATAAATTATGGCCACCTCGAAAAATAATGATAATAATAAATATATAATAAAGAAATGTGAGTGTGAGTAAGATAATATCTCTATACTGCTCTCTATGATATGTTTTTCATCTTGTTTTGCACATTTTCGGTCTTTGTTGGTGAGCAAATAATGTTCAAGCGGTGTGAAATGCAATTCATGCAGTTGATTATATTACGCAATATCCGTGTAAATAAATACTGTGAATGATGAATAGTTTCGATGGATTTTAAATTTACCAAAATCAATTTACCACGAACGATACAAATGTTGCTTTCTTGAAAGTTTGTAAAAGCACTATATATTTGATTCTCTCAACAAATTTCGCTGATTTAAGCATAGTTGTAACAATTATATCGGTGAAAAAATTTCATCATTTATTTTATATGCATATG
The DNA here is from genome assembly GCA_008271625.1 of Lutraria rhynchaena. Taxonomy (NCBI): domain Eukaryota; kingdom Metazoa; phylum Mollusca; class Bivalvia; order Venerida; family Mactridae; genus Lutraria; species Lutraria rhynchaena. Next base: position 1,765,980 of record VIBL01000059.1, read on the forward strand.
AATTTCTACGATATTAATAATACAAACACTAGGTCAATATGAGGGATTGATAATTGGTAGTTTGATGTCTCTTACATGATAAATTAGTATAATGCAAACAAACAAACGTGCAATCGTATTTTTCGAGTGACGTCAATATCAGTTTTTTGTAATATTATAATGTTACATTGTTTTTGTCAAAATTTTCAATCTGCGATAAAGGTTTTTTTATGTCGGATATGGCAAGAGATTCAGACATATTGTGACATGTTTACTAGCCTAAAAAATATAAGGCCAAAAAATACCCAGTTTCTGCTAACATCCATAAATAAGGTAATGTCAATTTATTGTCAGACTTTTTATTCAAATACACTTTTTATCTCTTAAATATAGTTGATATGAAAATGAAAATATCGTCAAGACAAAAACTTGGCCGAGACCGTAAAAGACGAGGGTCGGAGGAAAAATAACTTTGTACGCCTAAGCTACTGGATTATGAAGAAATATATTTGTTAACATCTGCCTTATCAATTCATAACATGTTTGGTTGGTACATATTATCCTAATAAACAATAGCGATAGCCTTCTGGCCAAACGTTAATGCACCCATTCATCTTTGGTGTAGACTATCAGACAATTTTCTGCTTTTATAATTGGTCTAGAGACACCGTTATCAGACGATAAAGCTACTTACAGTATTATCTTCATACACCAATGATAGTTTTTGTGTTATTTACACAAAACATAAGTACCGTCTATTACAATAAACATAACATGAACACAAAATAACTTCTCAGCTTGCTTCAGTTTCTCAAGGGAAGACAATGACATGATGCGTTTTTGATTTGCGTGGCTTTAGTTGTAAACTATCATATAAGTCTCCCTGGATCATTTGTTTTATCAATTTGTGAACTAATCGTGCTGCTTCATTTGCAGACAATGCCATATTTATACCCATTGTATCACTATAGAGCATACATGCACTGCAAACAAAATTTCAGCAATCTGTTATAACGAGGACTAGTTGCAAGCGATTTTGTACTGCATTTAATGTTTGTTCTATTTATTTTTTATTAAATTTATTATATGAATATATTCATTGTTTCCCTGGGGGTATGTGTGAGGTTGGGCTCATCAAACCTCTTGTAGCTTTTCTGCAGACCGTTCCATAGCGATACCCCTCCGGGAGACTGTATTTTGCCCTCCAGTTTTCTTTGTTTCAACTTGTTTGATGGGGTTTGGGCTTGTGGATTTTGTAACAGGTAATATTTTTTCGGGGGGGGGGGATGATATGTTTGTACCAATTTTTTTCTAGGAATCCTATTCTTTTGTACATTCGCCATAGAATGTAAAAGGTAGACGGATTGCAGGTAAGAAAGCAGTTCATGTTTTTTCTTAAAAAACATGAACAAACAATTCAAATGAATTTCTTCTTACTTCAAGAAAAAATATATTAATAACTTGACCGATGAATGTATTGCGGGCATAACCAAATATTATTTTAAAAACGGCAATAGAAGTTTTACTTCTCACAACCGTCAGTGCGTTACTGTGTGTGGCCTCAAACACCTGCAAAATGACAATGAAATAATTAATTTATAACTTTATAGTTATAGCCAAATTCCAATTCCATGAGGACAAGCTTACAAGAATAAAAATCAGTTAAGCTCCATTAGAATGATTTATTCAATTCATGGAATGCTTAAATGTCAATTTGCATATTTGGCGTAAATTATATCAAACTGAAGTGACATATTCAAGTTAATACACCTGATATAAGCGCATAAGATATGATTTAACAAGAGAAGAGTCACCATAGAGAGACAGCTGAAAGATTCCATGCATTAATTCCATTGAGAAACATATGCAATACAACATTACACGGTGTTGTTTCAAAGGATGCTTAAAGAAAAACACATACCACAAGAATGGAATTTGAAGTAATGTCAGCCGTATGTGGTCAGTTATATATGATTGACAAAGACCTGAGAAGTGTTCTTGTGAATTATGCAAGTAAAAAATATGCGTTCGGCCATTCTGTGAATAACTGCAAAATAAGAAAATAGTGTCGTGTCAGATATATGCTTGCAAGGATCTGGTGCCTCTGACCACTTCGTCATTTCTTATGATATCAAATGATATATATGTACGGGCGTTTTTACGACAATATTGGCCTCCTTATGGCCTTTTGAAGTCGCATTGAAAAAATGCATTCGACCTGTCAAGGGTAGAAAATCAAGCGAATTGTAAGTTCAAAACTAGCATATAAATAAAAAAGATGTTCTTTTTTATTTATACGCTGATTAAAACGAACGCACCTCTACATTATTTTGCTAAATCATTGTTTATAAACGTTGGTGAATTAATTCTAATCTGAGCATGGCAATTACCAAAGGAATCTGAAATCATTCGCCCAAGGTGATCGATATTTCATGAAGCAGAAATTTTGCCATATTTTGACATTTTATGCTCAATGCGTTGCATGTTTTCTTCTAAATTACAAATTTCTTTCAAAAAAATGACAGCTGATCGTTAAAACCAATTAGTCATTGCCAGATTGCATGCTGCTCCAGACATCAGAATCCGTTAATTAATGAAGATATGAAAATCTAAACTGGATGAGGTTAACATTGCAAAGAGGAGGACATGACTGAACCATCATAATTGTAACTGATCTATTGTGTTTAAAGTGTTGCAATATTTTTAAAACCTTTTATTTCACTGCAGCATATACTCGACAATTAGGTAATAATATTATAAACTGCGGCATCAAAATCCTGCACAATAAGATACGTATCTTCATCGATGCAAAGAATTTCATAACACTATGCGTGTAATAATTTAATCGTTAGTCATCGAGTACCTTCTATAGCATGGTCCATTAAATCAATTATTCAGACAAAGTAGTTTCTAAGTGATCATATATCATAATTTGCTATTCATAATTTCAAACACAAAATGCACATTTTTATAATTCTATCTAGATAACGTGTATGTGCAAAAATGCTGATATATAACATCACTTGTTATGAACATAACGCACGTAATGGTTTATTTATGGCAGGTCATGATTTATTAGATAGTTGTAAGAGGATTGTAATAACTACCATTTGTGCACATAGGGGAGATGTAAGTCCGCGGATCTTCTGATTCTCTTCTAACGCCATGCATCTATTACGGAGTATCATTTCACTGTTTTTCTCGTACAATGTTGAACATCATCAATGCAATTACACAATTATGACTTGACGGCGATTTTGTCGCCCGGTAACACTTATGTGAAATATAATACATTGTATACATGTTAGTTATCATTTCAAAAGCATATCTTAGCCTGAACCCAGAACTTATTTAACGAAAAATTCTCGCTACTCCATGTTTGTATAGAAGGCTTATATTCCAGCTACGAAGATATTTTTTATCACAAATGCTAAAAGATCCGCCATGAAACGATGAAACGGCATCTTGGCTCATTAATGAAACGAACATAATGTATACATATGAGCAAATTGTCCAATTTTCACAAGAAGTTTAATACCGATCATAAAACGTATACAATGGAAACCCCTTCATCCGGACCCACCCTATCCGGACACGTTTACGGCTATTAGTCCTAGTCTCTTAACGCTGTGAGTTCGAATTCCACTCAGGACTAAACATTATAAGAAAAGAAGCTGTTCAACTAATTTAGGGAAGGTCGGTGGTTCTTACCAGGAGTACTCCTAGGGAATTCCTCCACCGCGAAAGCTGGAAACGTTGCCAAATGTGTGTAGGTGAGACGTTAAACCCCCGAGAAAACAATAACCTGGACTATTTGTCAGTTCTGATTTGTAGTCAATATCTTGCGTATATACGACCTGTAAACTTTGTCTATAAATAGAATTCCTTCTAAACCGGAATTCGTCTTAAGTCCTGGATTGGAGAGGTTTTACTGTATTATTTTCTTTTATTTCACAGTATCATGAATTTTTATCAATAATGTTTCTCTTTAAGCGCTGTAGGGATGTTCAGAGGTGAAAGGAAATAATTCGTATATCTGAACTGCTTACACTATGTAGTTTAAATTTAGATTTCATGTTGAGACATTCTAATTATGCATTCTAATATCGTGGGAATTATATTTCTAAGTCATTACTATGATGTTGAAATTTCAATTATTCAGTAAGTAATTGAAATGTCGAAGACGGAAGCAATCTTTCATTACGCCAGACATTTGAAAAAAATCAAAAGTATATTGGCAAGTTTTTTTGATGGCGTTGAACTTTCAATTATTGTAATCTTAATATATCAAACGGTCCAGATGTTAAATAATGTAAATAGGATTAGAATCTCCAGTAAGATAATTTCAAGAGCAATCGATTAAGACAGGTTAAATGTGCAAAGTAAACATCCACCATCTGGAGACACATTAAGGAATAACGTCGTTAATATAGGTACTACTGACTTCCCTTATCATTCATTTTGAGACATGAAGTTGATATGTAGTTGAAAACGAGAAGTAATGTAAACATACAACGTCACTTTCTTGAATTCAGGCTTCCATAAAAGTATCATGTAACGTTTATAACCCGAATCTGTTCCAGCTGCTGTCCAAAGACACAAAATCAAGCAGACCTAATTTCATCATGACTATCTGAATAACGGAACGGATATATCCATAATTAAGAGGGTAAAGCAATCGACCCGCCATTTCTGCAGTATTGTAATTCGTAAGAATTCAATTACAAGTTCATATAGTGTATTAAGGTCAAACAAGTTGACACATACAGATAAGAAAATAATTTCTAGGTAGAAAAACACATAAAAAACTTCCGTCTTGCCCAAAATACCACTAGACTTAAATCAACCAACCTAAAACCCATCCAACATACAGAAAAATACAAAATATGTTGAACGAAACACCTCACATAGGTGTACCGCCCTAGAACGGTCGGAAGAAAATCCGAAGGGATGTAAACTGGTTTCACAGACCAAACCTCACACTTAAACACGTCAAATAAATAACACATGCACAAAAAGAACTAAAAATTCAATAAATAAAATAATTGGTACAACCAGTTCAATGCAAAGATATCTGGTGGAACTAAATATTTTAATGATTAGTGGATAATACAAAAAACATTTAGTTTCTACATCGTTATAGAACCGACAAGGTTCGTGGAGCAAACTCCGAGTATGAGACATGAACAATATCTGCATTGCGAAAGTAACTACATGTAATTAAAAAAGGATCAAAGTTTGGGAGAAGGTTCATATCGGTGAGGTATGCTCCATCAATTGATCGTTTCGATTTATCACCCTTCAGTAATGGTACGGGAACATGCAATGATCGCCTTGTTTATCTCTTGCAAATGTATCAAACCACAATGCATTAATTTATTATGCGATTTAGTAAATGCAATACTGCAAGACTTTATATCATTTGCCAGACATGGCTTATGAAAACATTAGCTTAAGGTGCTAAATTGTATTTCTTGTAAACAAACAATATTTGATAGCACGCAGTTAACGGACACAGCTCAGTGCATTAAATCAAGTTTATTTGTCCTTCTGGTTATTACACGATTATGAATACGCATAATTTTATAACAATACCAGTCATAAAATATGTAAGCCGTCATTGGTACTTATTTCTCCCATTCTTTCTGATATTAAAGTATTGCATATTTCGTAGGTTATTATAGCCTGATTCAGGGTCGATTAACCAAAAATGCATATCAATTTTTGCTCAATTCCAATAATGCAAACGTGCCAAACTGGGACTTGGTTGTCTTCATTCCATTAAGTAGATATCCTATATAGACTACAGCATAGAAATCGTTTTGCTCCCCCCCCAGGGGCAATTTTGTAGACCATATTTTTTTGATAGCCCAACATCTTACGAACATTTTAAGACATGTTTGCACTTTATACATTGGCAATTTTTTAAACTACAGCCTTTGTAAGGTCCGTTACCCTATTGCTTCAAGATATATTTTCCTTTTTTTGACTGAAAATTGCACCAATAAAAGGACTATAAAACATTAAAATTTGTAATTATTTTTATCTAATGAAGTGTCAAGAATGCAGCTAACATGTTTTCAGTCACCTAAGCATGTTTTCAGATGTTTCGTAGTTAAGTAATTTACGTTACCTTACATTTCAAAAATTAAATGATGGATACTTCTTTAAACATATGTTTATCTTCCAAAAATAACAAATATTTTTTTTTCAAAATGTAAGTATTCATCAATAGCATTAAAAGCATACCCATTTCAAAGCCTTTCATTTGTTTATATACGTGTCATTGATGAAAATAATCTACATTTGTACTTATGATCACATACATGTAACTACTCACGGATGTGATCCATTATAAAGATGTTATATCATTTAAACATGACTTGCATCAACATCTATAATAACATGATGTTAATCTCAAATTATTCTTATCTATTTGTACATGAAATTAATGACACAATTATTACATGTATTGGTTCAATTAGCAAAACGTTTGATTTTCTATCACAATACCCAATAATTACATACTTGAAACGAGCAAACAGAATCACGCCTTTGCACCTTCGCTTAATATTACTGATTTTAACATGTCCGCTTTATACATGTGTGTATATTCACAGTCTAATCTTCATCAGGATCATCTTCTAATACAATGTCAATCATATTTTCAAGTTCTACCTCATCATCATCATTGTCTTCTGAATCATCTGTGTCACTTGTATCTGCAACAGCACACAGAATGTCAACAAGTTCTTGTGGCACGATCTCTCCACTAGTCCAATCGTAGTCGATCCCATCTGGTCCAACTTTCCAACCACTTCTTTCCAAATCAGGAAGTTTCGGGTAATTCTGGTGGGAGTGAAGCCAAACATAAACTTGGTAGTTTACCCTACGGACATGCATCTCCAGGGATGCCCTACATGGAGGAAGTAAGCTCATGTCAATACTATTATATGAGTCAAGCACATTACCCCGGCTATGATTCTTTTTGCAGAAAGTATCAACTCTTAATTTGTTTACTTGTGTATACTTTGAATTGCCATACATGCAGCAAACAAACTGTTCCATGCCTTCAAGTAGGTCTTCAGTACATTCCAGGTCATGACCTAATTTTGACAGGGTAGCAATGTGGTCTTTACTCTTTTCAACCAGTCTAAGTGGAGCAATTTTACCCTTTCTAACGAAAGCACTCGTGGTATCACAGCCTGTAAAGCTATGGATAGCTGGTAATACTGAACATATATCTTTCCCCTTATTGGAAGCAATGTCATTGACGTTAAGCAATCGCCGTTTGTTACCAACGCCAGTGTCAAAGAGGACTGTTCGGCCAATTTTACTGGAGTAATTTACCAGCAACACAAGGACATCAGTGTCTGGAGATCTTACACTTATGTTGACTGCTTCAGATTCATTGTCCCTTATGTGTAGACAATGTAGGACGATCCTAGTGTCGGCTTCCTCTTGGCAGGAGAACAATGCCTCTTCAGGAATAGCATCAACAGTGACCCCGTTTCGACTTGTAAGATGGTAACACTTTTCACCAATAACAAAGTAAATATTTCGGTCACGGAGCACTCCTGCATATTTGTCACATTTCCACTGCTCAAAGATAAGACGTATCAGTGATGTCTTGTTCTCGGCATTCACCATGAAGGTCTTCCAGTCCTTCGGTGTTCTTGTTCTTGGCCCAGATATCAAGAATTTTGTCGAAGAGCCTCTTCGCTTGCGTTCGAATGACTTAATTGAATCTGGATCATAAGTGTCCGTGATGAAATCAACACGCCCTCGCTTGGGCATCATGTTGAAGACAGACTCAGCTAGCTCTTCAAAAGTATCGGGCACTGTAACAAGACTTTGCAGGATTGCATTACCATCTAATACGTAAGCCACTTCATCTTGTGGGAGGGCAGGGGATGGTTCAATGGTGGACTCAAGGTAATGCAGTAGCTTAGCTTTATCCGTTTTGGCAGGCATGCCGTCCGCTGTAGCCAAGGACCAAGGAACTGGACCAAGGGGATAGGATAAGGTAAGCTCTAGATCAATATTATGCTGGACAGACAGGAGAACTAACTGACCGAAGATGTTGCGTTCTGCTCTGATCTGTGAGTACTTGTTCTGCGTACTTTTCAGCTTTTTGGTTACCTCCGTTTATATAAAAAAACTATACATAACATATGATTTTTCAAATATTTATTCTAATAAGTATACAAATTTATTGTTTTACATACACTCTTTGTTAATAATTTGTGATATTTAAACTTTGTTAAAGTATTTATTTTTTCTGTAATTTGGTAACGGATTTAGGGTAACGTATAATATACTACCATTTTAGATACATTTTAACTTAACTGATGCTTAACATACTGAAAATAACATTAGATGTTCATTTCATTATAAATAAACAATACAATATATACAATTTTATTTTACTTACATATCATATATACGTAGTAACGTAGATTACGAACAAAAATATGACACAACTGCAATAAAACCGATACATATATTATACACAAATATTTTTACCTATAATAAAGATATGCGTTAAATGGTAATAATACATTTTTAATGATAGTGTTTGTTTAAAAAAAAACACTTAAACACAAATTATATAGTTGTTTTTCATAAACCATAACAAAAGTAACGTAAATTACGCTTCATATTTTAAAAATAATCCATGTTTTTTACATACACGTTGATAACAATCTATTAGTTTCTTAAAGATAACCAAACAAAACGTTTTGACGCATGTTTTGGCATTTTAATTTAGAAATATTATCATAATGTGTATTTATGAAGAAATGACATGGTAACGTATTTTAAAGGTCCGTTACTCAAAAAATTGCCAACCCTCAGAGTGCAAACAATTTTTATTTTGTAGCATTTTGATTACTCTTTTAGAAAATCATAGTCTACAAAATTGCCCCTAGGGGGGGAGCAGGTCATATTAGCTCCTCAAAGTCTAATAAAGGTCAATATGCAGATTTAACTAAATAATATACACAATATTATGTTAACTGGATTTAAAATGGTTTATTAGTCAGCTTAATACAGCGCATCCTCCGAAGAGCAACACTTATCGGAGTCGCGGAAGTGTTCTTTGGAGGGAGTTGTTGTTGCTATGATACATTTTTATTATGTGTATGTGTGCCTTTTACTGTCGTTTCTTGGAGGGAATCGGTCTTTGTGGGTGACGTTACGGGAGGGAACACTGTAACTGTATTAAGTATTGAACATATTTCGGAAAATTTCTTCTCTACAATTACCATTAGTCTAGCTTTAAATATTTCCTCAAAATTGTCCCCATTGGCATCGAAATATAATAGGTTTAGCACGCTAAAACTCCACCAGGATATGTTTGTAAAGTTGTTTGTCAGCTTTGTTTGTGTTAACATGTTTTAAAACTCTAGAAATATTCATTTAATGTTATATACTGATTTTCTAGACTTTAAATAATAATCATCCGTTCAATATTCGATGTAATGATACTATGAAGATTTTAACATCCCAATTTCATCACAGACATATTTCACTGATCATATATCAGTCCTAATGTTAATTCTTTAGAATACGCTCCCTGAAGATTCCAGCCTAATTTCATAATTGTGTGAGGCAAATGAGTGTATTATGTCTATACAAACTAAATATACGGTCCATCATAAATAGCTGATGTGTTAATACATGGATTTTGGGACATTTTAAAGATCGTCATCACGTCAGGCTGCAATTTTCAAGAAGAAACATGTCAAAAAAGGATAAATATTCATCAATTCTGTATGCAAATGTTTTGAAATACGGAACATCCCCTATACAGTGATGTATATTATAATACTTAAGATACTAGGGCCCGTTTCAAAGTTACATATTTTATCCTTATGATTGTTTAGGGGAACTATTGTGTAAATATTTTGCTAAAGGTTATTTGTCGGACATTCACTTTTAACAGATGACAAAAAGTCCCCAAAACCTGTAATATGATTTATTTGAAAAAAGAAGGGGAAGCAAGATTTTTAAGTTCGGAACTGCTACTTTAGCTAAAACATACCTATAAAACGGTCCCCTGGTCTGGAAAATCTCTTATCAATCATTAAATAAATAAGATAGATACTTTTGAACGGTATGTGGTATGCTGGTACAAAAATGAAACGGAGCAACGAACTCTTCGTGTTCAAATCCACAAATAGTCAGGAATATTAGCAACGAACTCTTCATGTTCAAATCCACACGATAGTCAGGAATAGGTTGACGGTAGATTGCTTTGTTTTAGATTTCACTTTCATTATCCGTATTCATTGTCAATTAAACAATCGTCAATGCAGGTTTATGAAACTTTCATCAACAGTGTTTTCGTTATATACATGAGATCTGTACCAGACGTTCACAGTCGTAAAAATACGTGTTCACGTGTATGTAAGTACAATGAAATAGAGTCGGTACTGTTTTAATAATCCACGAATGCCTAATAAATATACGGGCACTTAGTGTTTTACAGATTATTAGCTGAGTGATTTTAAAAGTCTGTAAGAACTGGAAGAGCTTAATTCTGGTGAAAAGTTTTTGTTATTTTAAAATCGAAGACATTGATGGCGTGCAATACCCGAACTGTTGCATTTATCAATTTGTGATAGCTCTTTGATTGGGTCATATAAATATTACAACCTGTGAGAAAAACTAACAATTCCAACAAATCCGTTTTCATAGGAAGTTTCTGTTCAACGCAGAACAGTTTACCGTACCAAAGTCTTAGATTGGGAATGGCAATTATATGTGGTCGGTTTACTGATGGAACATCAGACAATAAAATAATTTGTCTTACTCTGTTGTACCAAATTAATGTATTAATGAGGTTTATTTGCTGGAAATAAAAATCAATTGTCCAATTGCGTGGGACTTGCAATAAATACACTTACCACAGACGTCATTATAACCTGGCTGATTGGTTGTTTATACTGATCATTTGATATCGAGCATTCATCTGCACGCTAATTTAATTCTGAGTATCATTTTCATGTTGATTCTGGTTTTCTGCTTGTTTGTTTTTTAATGGTATAACTAAAATCATGGTAATTACTATTTATTATAAATCATACTATTGTTACAGCGTGGACGTTTTAGAGATTTGGATCTGAAATTTTGAAGGGCGTTCTCGTTTTTCCCCTGAAGCAGTTATTAACTACTTAAAGGAAATCGGTATTTACAATAAACTGTGATAACTTTTTACGCACTTCTTTAACATTGCAAACTATTAACTATTAACTAACTATTGTTGCAACAGTCCATTTTTATAATAATTCATATCTCCTTTATTCTCATTTTTACATTATTTTGATAAAACTTATCATTGTTATCCTTTTCATTCTGGTGCGCACTACATGACCATTAGATGTCGATGCAGAATAAAACGCCAATAAACAAGGTGTTTTCGTTGGTACCATTAATTTCTTGGACTAATTCAATGTCTTCACTGCTCACATCATGTAAATACATTTTCAGATAATTGCATCCATAGAAACTATATATTTCCACCAGGAAAAGGGATAATTACATCCGCACATTTTACAAGTTGTTCAAATTAATCATCTCTTCAAACGAACAGGCATGTAATGATGTTGTATACGATTTATTTAAGATATCTTTCATAACTACAATCTTGAATAAAGCCTCTTTGTTGGTGGTTGTGAAATACAACTGACAGATATGAATACACGTGGTTTGAATCAATGGCTTTGACTTTTTGTATTGGTTGTTGATTTCTACAAAAAAATCGGGATAAATGAAAGGTATATCACGATTGTGTATAAAAGAAATTAGAATCCGATACTTCCGCAATAATTTGTACATTATAAGCACGCGTGTTTTCATTTGTCAGATCACGCAGTGTGTGTTTCTCTTTGTCTGTGTCAGTACACATCCATGAAGCAACTTTCCATTATTTCTTCTACAGTTTTGTTATATCAATTTCATCTACAACTGACTGTACTTTGCTTTCGACCAGTGTCTCAAAATCAGAAACCATCATTTTCGAACAACAACTGTGCGTGGCTGCAAATATTATTCAACTACAGCAAATGTCACAGTTGTATTAGTCTGTCATGATGTAATTATTGTATGTATACGTCAAATTATGCCACATATATATATATATTACCAGTCGCACTGACATTTCCATTTCGTTTCTAAACTTAAAGCAGTGAATAATGAATAAACACACACACACATATATTGGACATGTTTGTTGTTCTGACTTTATTATACATGTACTTCAACAAATTATCATCCATCAATATGTACAGATTACCATTATGTGATAATTTAACCTCCCATACTCTATACTTCTGCATATATAAAACTGTTTGTGTGTTGGTTGTGAACTGTTTTCAGGATTGCTATGTTTTGTGGACATTTCGGTCGTTTGCATTGTACGAACACAAATATAGTGAACTCCAATAATAATGTAGTATTTCTTTTACCTCGAAAATTGCAATAGAAAAAGTGAAATATGGATAAATGAGGTAATCATTGGGGCTCCTAAGTATTTACTATAACCGTGCTTAACTGTATATTGGTTCCAGTTGTGTTTGATTTTCTGTTATGTGATAGTCTGCTTGAATGTCATGGATCTTTTGCATGCGCAGTTTATAGGACCCGTATTTTTCATTTTTTTTCTTCTTACCACGGCACTGTAGATTGAATATAAACTGTAACGTTATTGTGCAATGCTAAAAAAGTGAGGTAAGCATTGAAACGATGGACATATTTACAACGCATGACTGAGCCACGTAAAAAATGCTCCTTGGCAAGTTTGACAAAAAGTTCCCAGGAGAGCCAAATCGATTAACAGGGAGTGAATATAATTTATTCAAATACAATAGAATATGGGAGGTTTATAATTAACCACATCATACATACTAATGACATGTATAAGTTAAAGCGATTATAAACATTTATCATACAATAAATATATTGCATACACCAAGTGTCTAACAAGAGAAACAATAAAATTACATGAAAGTCAGTTGTAAGTTTATAGACAAGTAACTGTATTATTATTATGTTTGCCAAGAAAAAAAATCTGGTTTATAGTAAAAACTAGCGTAAATATTTTTGAAATTGGTACTTTAACTGACATGTTGTCTAATAATAAATTACGGCTGCTCGCAAAGATGTAACATTACATACAATTTATCACAAAATACAAGGAATTCCTGGCATAAAAAACAAGAATTCACAATTAGGTAATGCCATGAAAATGATGTGGCCAAATCGTATAAGTTAAGAATTTCGACCTTTGAGCAACAACTGAAACATACATTTTACACTGGATTACATTGTTTTAGTTTTAAATTAATTTCTGTCTTCTGAAGTGACGAGTTGACTTAAGTCGCTCAAAAAATCAACTGTATTTACAAAGGGACAATCAAATACAAAATACAGTAAAACCTCACGTTTCGACCACCTAAATATACGACTATCTTGTCATAACGACCTCTTATTTTCGGACCGGCTTTCATTAACTTCCCTATAATTCAACTTGATAATGAAGCCACCTCATTATTACAAACAGATTTTTCCGGTCCCGAAGGTGGTCTCATTATCGAAGTTTTACTGACCATACATTAAGTTATTGTCCATCGCAGACATATATGCAATCATTATAACAATATGAATATCAGTATGGAATTATTAAACGTGCAGTAACAGTAATCAACAACACTGCTGATGATATACATAGTGTCATCTGAATGTCAGATACAATATAGAATGTGTAGTGTTAATAGTGAAGTATTCAGTCAAGCCGATTAGAGACCAGTTAATGATTGGATTTACTTCGTAATTTTGGCTTTAAATTGATAAATTGAGGCTGTGTTAATATTTCCACAAAAATATGGATACTTTAAAAGGATAGAGTGTCATTCTAATAAAACGATTTACTAAAAGTTATTAATTTACAAAAATCGCTAATTAATGCAAAATAGGTTAACCGATTCTCGAATGAAATACTACTTTCTCCATAAAGTATTGACAATTACAAATTACAAGCTCAAATAATATAAAGAATATTACCCTAATCAAGGCACCCGTCCATACAGACTTAACAGTTGTAACATAATATTCATGAATGTACAGTACAACCTCTCCATAGCAACACCCTTTGGGAGAAGCAAAAATATGTTATTGTTGTTGAGAGATTGTTGCTCTAGAGAGCTTAAATTAGTAGTTAAATCATACAGTGGGAAAATGATGCTGTTGTTGAGGGGAGGTTGTTGCTCAGGAGAGGGTCGCTTCGGAGAGGTTGCACCGTAACATTGTATTCAATCAATTGTGCTGTCGTCATTTATGGTGAACATATAAGCTTTGTATGGATTGGCAATTAAGGGATATATAACTATTTTCTCCTTAAAACACACTATCTACCTCTACTAAACAAAAATACATAAGTTCGAACCAGCTAAATGCAAACAATATTCTTGTTTTAACAATTTACATAACCCAAAACTGGAATAAAGTATGCATACATCACTGTCAACTTTACCTAGGTAACACTAGTGATAATACTTCTAATTTAATAAATACACTAATTTTACTTAAACAAACACTTTGATATATACATTTAACATAATAATTATAATCCTTGATGACTGAAGAAAACAATTGCAATCTACATAGTGATTGTAAAATACATTTGAATGAATGTCTGCGCTTTTATTATACAGAAACATCATTCAATGACAATATAGGGCAAACTAACAGTGTTCCCCGAACATATGATTTTGACACCAACTGGCGAAATATTCAGGTCCGTTCACCGAAGAGTCTGCATCGAGTCCATCACCAACCATATTTGTTCAAAACACAATTTAGATTAATACGTACAACCCTGACCGTTCTTACAGTTTCATAGTTTCTAATCCTCTTTTCTACAAATCTCTCATCATGGCGGACAGACAATAATAGTGTGATTACTGAAGTTATTTTGCGGTATATACCTTCCTTTATGTATTCATCAAGTCACAGATGATTTGGAACACGCGTTACTATTTTCCCATCGATTCGAATTAACACAATTTTCCCCAATACTCAGAGTTCTAGACAACACGACAGTTGTTTCGTCCACCTGATCATCTAGTGACGTCACGTGATTATGATTGCTTTGAACATCCGGTTCACTTGGCACGAAAAATTCTCGCTGAAATAAAAAAGAAATACATTTATGAAATAACATCTATAATAATATGTTGAAGACGTGACAAGGCAAGGATGACATTTTAGACTATTTACATATGACGTCCTTCTAAAGACTATTTGTTAGAAAATTGATCAAGAAACAACTTTCTCCTTTTCAAAATATTGTCATAACACCCTTATGTAAGCTTCGCTTTTGCGCGAACAATTCACGTGCACGCCATACCAACATTAAGTTTGTCTTATCAATACCAACCCAAGATTTTATAGAAATTATCATCAAAGTCTTTATTTACCAGCATTATTGTCAATCTTATTAGAATATTGCTCTTTCGACACACTTGACCTATATCTGCCACATTCGACGTCCATAAATATACTTCCATATGCGGTAGAATGCAACCAAACCAATGTTTATTGTTGTCAAACGGGTCTCTTTGAAATTTAACAAGTGTGTGAATCTCTTTCTCCTTTCTTGATCTTTAATGGGTGTGATTTATACATTTTGTCAATATTCTTTTCAGGGACTGAATTGATACGGTTTTCCGATTGTAAGTGATGCCTGAATGTCTATGCAACTTTAGCAGACCAAGACAGACATCTTATCTTTAATCACGTATGATATTGATATTGATTAGAAGCCAAACTATGAAACATAACCCGCAAGTTAGAACATTGAACTTAAAAACCTGTCGAATTATAACGAGAAAAAAACTTCAAGGATTGATTAAAGACTATGTTGATCTTTTTTGTTAAAAAATGAGTTTTTTACCAATTATTAAAAGTGCATGTGAGCCACATGTAATTGTAAGTATTCATGCGTGGTTATTCTTACAAAGGTTATTTTCTAAATGAAACATCATTTGAATTTATTTACAATCTATGAGAATACGTTATTTGATGTTAGATTTAGATTTGACCAGTTTCCAGACAAAACGTCAAAAACAGTGTATCAAAATGAACATGTAACTCAATGTAGTTACTCCATAAAACTGACATACAGTAAAACCTTCATAATGAAACCATCTCCGGGACCCAAAGGATAGGTCGTAACAATGAGGTAGTCTCATTATCAAGTTGAAAACTGGTCCGAAAATAAATGGTCGTTATAACAAAGTGGTCGTGATATTGAGGTGGTAGAAATGAGTGGTTTTATTGTAGATGCAAAATTTGTCTTGTTCTTGACAACCGCTAAAATGCATATTATATCAATAGTTGAAATGTAGATATTTTAAGAAAGTGTTTTTAAACTATTAAACAAGTATGTCGTTTTTCTACGGAACATCAAGAAATACCAGAGAACAAAAACATTTAAAGTATAAACGTAACTCATGTATAAACTTAGGCGAAATACATTTAGGGACTGAGCATATGAATCTGTTTGGAAACATATCCATTTCCATACATGTAAGCTGCTATTATGATCATTTAGTTTTTTCACTGTGGTCGCATTGTCGCAGTTTGGGTAAAGCGAGATATTCTGTAATGCGTTTTTCTAGAAGTCCTTTTCTGTTCTTTATTCGATGGAAGTGAATGGTGGTATTTTGAATTATTTGCCTTAAATAGAATCATGAATGCCAGCATAGGAATACATCATGTGCATCATAAATAAGGGAGTATACATAATTGATTAACCATGTTGTCTTATCTTTTTGTTATAACTGTAGTGAATCAAGTCATTTATATAAAAAAACATTTATATAAAAATCAAGATTCAGTTCTAGAAATGCGCCAGTTTTTATAAATGTATACAGTACAACTTCTCAAGAGTGGCCCTCTCTTTAGCCAACAACCTCCCTTCAATAATTACTTGATTTTTTACAAGTGTACTATCGTTTAACTGTTAATTTAACATCTCTAGAACGACAACCTCTCAACAATAACACAGTTTTGCTTTTCCAAATGGTGTTGCTTTAGAGAGGTTGCACTGTATTGTTATTTTTTTTAATATTTTGTTTAACAGGAACATCGTTAATAAAATATTTTTCAATGATTTAAATTTATATCAATATTAAATTAAAATCTGTATTCATTCGGTGGCCCTCATTCATTGGTGTTCACTGGTGTTTGAACACATATATATGTATAATCATTCTTCATTACAAGCATTTTTACTAAAATTATTCTACATAACAGTAAAGATTCACGTGTTCATTACCGTTGAGGTGAGGTTGGACCGATAAACGAAAGTGTAACCAATATTTAAATTTCAGAACTCAAATTTCAGAACCCAAATAAAACTGACTTGTAGGGAAAGAGTACGAACATGTTTCCAAAACTGCTTGTATTTAGTATTTATTGCCTAGTTTGTATAATTTCCCAATTATGAGTGTCATGGATTGGTATGAGAGATTATATGTACAACAAGAGTTCTAAGTGTTACGCTAAGTTGGATTGAAGACCTACAGAGCACGTATGTGATACCCCCGGGATAGTATGCACTTATGCCGTTTTTTTTTGTTGTGGCCAGTTTTGAACATGTGTTTAAGTTTCTGTTGGTATGCTTTGATAGTTCGGTTATGGTAATGATTGTATAATCTACCACCCTGGTATATTCAAAGGAACAGAAAAACAACAAATCTCGGAGCATTGTGAATTTATACAGTCAAACCTGTGATTGTGGCCACTTCCGAATAAATGCCATTCTTTGAAAACCGTCATTTAGAACAAGCTGACTTGCAAATAAAGACTATGTGAATAAAGGTCGCATTTTTTCTTCCCAAAGGGTGGCCTTTGTTCATAGGTTTGACAGTAGATTTAATTTGTGTCTGATTCACTACAGTACGATGGCGGTTCTGTTAATTTTTAACATTATTAGGGAGTTAACGGTTCTAATGAATATGTCATTTTTCAACAGGTTTGACTGTATTCAAAATCACCAGCCACACGGACAAAACGTAGCGCAATAGTTACTCTCAAATTATTCAGAAACATCTTTGTAGAGTAAAAACCCAGTAAATAGCAAGTTGTTACGGACAATTATGTTCCAGTAAGAACGTGTTTAAACCGATGTCTGTCAGATGTAGGTTTGCTATTTGTCATATTGCATACGTTTATTCCACTATTGCCTTCATAAAATTATCTAATGGTCTGAAATTCTGCTTGTCCTAGTCTCGATAACCTATCATTTCTGTATAAAACAATCATTCGTATTCGTTATTGTCAGTTTAGCTCAGAAAGATTACGTTTTAAGAAAGCATATATCATCCTTATCGAGGAATATAACTCCTGAAAAGCTTCCTTAGAATAAGAGAATTGTTCTTAAATGGAAATAAAGATCCTACAATTTTAGTATCTTGTATTTAATCATAACAAACTTAACATCATATACTGCCAAACTTGTTTTAAAGACCACTTGTGCATAAAGGCTAAAATGTGAAACATTACCCCTCCTAAAAACTAAAACATCGATATAATGGACTCAACTTCTGAATAAGGACCAGTTGTATGTAAAGATCATATTCTTCTCACATATCGATGGCCATTGCTCACAGGTTTTACGATATTGATCGTGTTTTTTTTTGTTGTTTATTCTTAAAAATAAATTCCGTCTCTTTGCTAAGTTGTCACATCGTTTCACTTTGCTACTTTGCAACTCAAACTTTAGATTTGGTAGTTTGTACTGATTTCTGTTCATTTAATAAAATCTGAAGATTATTGATTTTTATTATTGAGTCATAGAGACAAAATAATGAATAGTCTTCGCATAGTACCGGTGATCAGGCTTTGAGGGGCTAATTAATAATAATTTAATAACCACTTTGCCTCATAAGCATATTTTTGGACACTTCCAAATTCAAAAGTAATGTACAAAACATCAATTTATTTAAGAAAACCGGGAATTTTTCCCTGACAGAGTGGAAAACATTGTGGCAAAAGAAGTAAGTCTTTACTCGTTACAAGCAATGGCTTCTTTTGCCAAGTTGTTTTCAAAAGCCGTCTTCTTCAGATGCAAGGAAATGCGGTATTATGAAGCAAAGGGTTATTTAGTAATATCTTTACGTAAAGTCCAATAAACTACAAAGTAAAAAATAGGAATATTTATTGTCAACAATTCGTTAACAAATCATTTCCAATCTGATATACACTATTTCCGGATATTTGCATATCAATCATACTGCCTAATAGAATTCTTCATATCAGTACAAAAACAAACTATTTCGAGTGGAAACGTACAAAAATCGTTCAATCAGCAATTATGAGTGCAAATTAACTTTGATAAAGTTATGTAATACACAATATAACAATAATGTACTGTGATATTGGTATAATAACATATTAGAACGAAGAAAATCATATGAAGATAACACCCTCCTCTAACAATAGGAAATAATCTCGATATATCTCGATATATCGATCAAAGAATTTATAATTGGAAACTAAAACACATGCAACGTGTTGTCTGTAAAAGAAGTATTAACGTGTGTACTAACCACGCTATTAACATGCAAATATCATTCGCACAGACATTCAAGGTTATCTAATATAAAAAAGTAATTAATATGACACTAAATGTGTCAGAAATGTTATTCTTACTTCAAAATATAGGAGATATTTTGAAACATCACAAACTACTGCTAGAATAAAATGATAATTTTTGGACAATTATTGCAGAAAATCTAAACTCTTTCCTGAATTATCACTTTATTGTAAATTTATTTCATTAAGATATTACTTAACCAACTGCCCCAGATAGTTTCATTGCTGCCTTTTGAATGCATGCAGCTATAACGTGTAGTCTTATTTCGATATTGCGTTTACTTTTTAGCCATGTTAGCTATGTTTTGTATAGTTTATGGTTTTGATGTCTCATTAGAAAGACGTAGCGTTTTGTTATGTGGTTCTTGAAATTCATGAAAATAATTAACTCAAAATGTAGGGATTTGTTAAGCTGTGACTATGTTACAACTATTAAAAACAGACAACTCGATATTTTGCAGCGAAAGATATCAAAACAACATATTAGGAAGTCGTATAACACAAGCCAGAAATAGTTCTCTGTGACAACGCACTTTGGGATTGAACGCACTTTGGGGTTCAACCCCAAAGTGCGTTACACAGGTACATGTGTAAATTTTGACATCATACAAACGACCGCACTTTGGGGTTATACAGAAAAAAAATGAATCAATAAATTTATGTCAAATTTATAAGAAATGACATAACTGATACCTATGTTTTGTTTAATTGATGGTTTATTAAAGATAATACCTGTTATTGAGGTCAGAAGTTGGTTTTAATGTTTTAAGATATTATTTAAATTTAAATAATGTTTAGTTATAATTAGCTCTCTTTGAAAAAGTTACGATGTAGACTTGTGATCTTGTTTCATAATTCTATTTAAAAAGCAAACATTTTTAGACAAAGTTACGGCCGCTTTTATAAAACAGCTATACATCTGTATGACATGCAAAACATTTTTTTTAAATTTTTGTGTGTGCGTGCGTGCGTGCGTGCGTAAATGATATTCTTAAGACTATAAAATCACATCCATTCTTGCATGTAGCCAGTTGATTGCAACTTGGTGGCTAGTGCGTGTTTAAGAGCTTCCTTTGATGTTCGAAGGAAGAGCAGTAAAGTTCAAAGCCACCGCTGCATTATTTGTCTAGTCCTAAACTATCAGTGATTAAAGCCGCCGTAAAAAATGAAAATAAATAAATAATGATAATAATAAAATATACAATTTCTATTTAAAAGTCAATGTTAAAGTTCATGTTGAAATAAGGAGACGCAGTGCGCAGTCTAATAATTTTGTTGTTCAAAGTGGTCTGAATGAACGATTGTGACCACCCTTTTGTCTATCGTTCGTCGTCAACATTTAACTTATACAAGATTTCCTCTTTAGCTGCTAGCCCAATCCTGGCACGAAGCTCTTTCAAAGATATTCAAATATTTTTGTTTCATGCTGAACCCTGGTTACCATGGCAACAGAACAATTCTAATTTGAACTAAGAATGGCTAGAACTTGGATATTTAGTACGTAGCATCGTCTAATAAAATTTTAAGATTTCAAATTATACCTCTGACACAAAAATGTGCGTTTGACATTTACAGTCTGAATGGATGTTTTGTGATAAATATTATATAAGAACAAAGATATTAAATAGCTACATACGCGCTTAGCTCAATCATTTTTATGTCGGAATGACCAATCAGAGCATCCGATAGCCTATAGGGGTTATAGACAGCTACTTCAGGCTTTCGGGTTCCGTTTTTAACCCGAGCCTTGCATGAGAGGGACGTACCCGGATATTTGAGTTGGCTGTTTTCCTGTCCAAGTTTCACCGAATTTCTCCTTGGTCAAAATGAGAACTGCATTTAAATATACTCGAAGCCGCCTTCTGGCGACGTCGAATAAAATGGCACCAGCGAAGAGAACGAAATCATCGTTTGCATGATTCTGATCTTAAGCTGACAATGTACTTCATTCACAAAATTGTGATGTTATTATATGGTTTAACTGTTGTCTATAATTACTGAGAGCGTAATGAGCAGAACTTTTGAAAAGCATGATCCTAACCGGTACATGCATTGGCGAGAATGTCTTACAGAAAGAAACGCCATATGACGTTAAAACTAATTGGAAATATAATGTGGTCGGGTTTGGTTAAAATAAGACTTGTACATTGCCGCGTATATCTGTATTGCATTTAATACATAAGCATTAAGATGTATACTACATGTATGTGTATAGAATTGTGATTATAAAATGTAGAAGAAATTGTGTCATTAGCCTATTTTCATAGTTCATAAATAGATACACATGTTTTTCGTCAATATAAAGCTATTAAACATTTATGTGAAATCTATCAACAACAGAACTTTGTAACCCAAAGTGGGTTGATATGTAGCATATTAACGCACTCTGGGGTTCATATCGAAATTTTGACCCCAAAGTGCGTTCGACCCCAAAGTGCGGTGTGAAGTATACCGCACTTTGGGGTCGAACCCCAAAGTGCGTTCAACCCCAAAGTGCGTTGTCACAGTGCTCAATTCTATTCCAATACCATCACCAACAAAAAGATTTTCATGCAACCGATATGCTCCCGAAAGAACATTAAGTTTTGTCTTTATTCAATTCCATGTAGTAGAGTTCAATGACTTGCATTCCAAATAACACTAGTCTCACATGACTTTCCTGTCATTTTAAAGCTATTTTCATCACGCACTTCATTGATTTGATTAAGATTGATATGACAAAGACACACAATCATCCGATTGGTCAAAATATATTAGTAAAAAATGCTTTCATTCATATTTTTCACGAGGGTATATTCTTTGTGCATGTGAAATATTGTTGTGTAGACACACGTGGTCAATTCATTCAAATCTACCGCTGATGGGGGATCAGTTACCTAACCTTTTAAAAACTAGGTGACGAATGAGCTGCAAATGAACATATTTATCAATACAGTGGTGAGGTATTACTAAGAAATAGACAGAAGTCATGTGAAATCATAATTAAAATACTTACACATTTTTTGCACTTTTTATTAACAATATACTGTATCACGCAGACGACAGCTGATAGAAGAATTCCACCAAGTAGGACTATAAACATCCCTGAGGCCACTTCAATTTCAATTTCTTTACTTTTGGCATTGGACCGAGGATCTGGACAATTTGGTCGCCGCCACCATCTGTAATTCATTGAACGGTCGAATATAATCAAATCCATTTCGTTTATGATGGACACATTCAGTATAATACGGTTTGTCTGACATAATTCTTATGTACTCTTAATACTAGTCAAACTTGTGTATAACTTTATTTAATATGATACGTTTCGTATGTTATTGGATCTAAATTCAATACACGGATGACATGTCGACTGTAACTGTGTTTGATAAAATATCGCTTATTGCAAACGTTTTACGCAAGTCCTGGTAGCAAGGAAATGAAATATGGTACACAAATATGAGAATATATACGAATACTAAATATTATTGCTGACAGGTATCTGAAACAAGTTCTGAAGTTTTCCGTAGTATCAGTCCAAATAGTAATATATTATGTAACTATCAAGCGGAGTAAAATTCTTAGTCTGCATATAAATACAGTGCAACCTCTCCACAGCAACACCCTTTGGGAGACGCAAAATTATGTCGTTGTTGAGAGGTTGCCGCTCTAGAGAGGTTGAATAAATAGTCAAATCGTACAGTGGGGAAAATGCATGCTGTCGTTGAAGGTAGGTTGTCGCTCGAATGAGGGCCGCTCTGGAGAGGTAGCACTGTAGTGCCACTAAAAGTTGTGAATAACAAATAATGTTTTTCTTTCTGTATGTGGCATTCAAAGAGATAAAGCAAAGAGATGTTTTACAAATACGACAGCGATTTAATGGAAACAGGGGAAGAGTATTATAAAAGGAGTGTTCAAAATAATCACGAATAAACAGAGACGATAGAAATTTCTTTAAACAAGACATAACATGTACAAAGAGAACAATTTGTTTTACTCGTGGCGTTACCTGATTCTTGTTTTTATTCACTAAAGACTCTAACACGTTATCAAGTCTTTCAAAAGGATCGTCCTGTTTATTTGGTTGTATTTCATCATCAATTACAGGACAGTTCATAGAAATAACAACTCTGTTGTCATAAAAAGATTATGTTTAAGGACGAGATAACAGAAGAACAGAATCGAGTAGTCTTTAAGACAAGGACTCGGTCATTAATCAGACATACTGTTTAAAAACAGAACAGAAATCAAGACATGATACAGATGGTATAAATGACTGTTTTTCGGCATGTTTAGAGCATGCTAAAGTTGGTTGTATTACAAGATGTCTGTCAAGCTGTCATGTTTTGACAATGTTTCCGTACGGTTGGATTTCTATGGAAGGCAATGATACAATCGCTGGTTGTATTACTTCTAAAGTAATATATACAATGTGTGTGACAGTCGACATAAACCTATTTACTTAGCAATTATTTCTAGCTTAGCGTATATCTAATTCAGAAAACGAATTAACTTATTGGAGAATTCTTTTCTGCATTGTTGAGAAAAATACAAGAATATACCGAACCAAAAAAAGAAACTTCCAATAATTTGTGCTGAATACAAGTTGGTGTAAACAAACAGGAATATGATAGTGTTAAAAATGCATTTAAATATGGTTCCATTATGCATTATTTGGTACAAATAATATGACTATACGTACGTTTACGGATAATTTCAGGAATTTGAATAAAGTGGGGTAGGGATACAAATTAAAAATTCACCTAAAATCGGGTATGAGCACCTCTTAAATTTGTCTTCCGTTGCTTTTTATTACATTGCATTGATAATTTTCGAGTTTTGCTTCAATAATGCGTCACAGTTAATTCCTTAAATCTAAGATAAAGAATACTTACTTTCCCTCAAGTCGATAGAGTATGCCATTGTCGTTGAGGGCTAACACAGCCATTGAAAGCTCTTCGGAATATTTGGAGTGTTTCTGAGTGGCAATCCCGTAGCCTTTCAAATCAAACGGAGTCCCAATCTCCATAAGATCACAATTGTTAGCTGTTTCGTGTCTCACCGTAGGAGAATCCCAAATGAATGCATATTTTTCTTTCATAGCTCGGGCAAACCCGTGCTCAACTCGTTTTACCTTTGAGTCAGGATTGTATATAATCATATAAGCACGCATTTGCTGATATTGACTTATCTTTGTATGATTGAAAAATGACTCAATTTGTCCTCCTTCGACAGTGCCGTAATTATATTCATCTTGACCTGCTAAATCCGCTGCTGATTTGATGGGAATATGTGCATTAGATATGGTAAGGAAAGCAGCTAAGTTGGCAGTGTATATCGATATAATAATAAGACTAAAGAACCACCAGGTAGCACTTATAACTCTGCCGCTCATAGCAATGGGAGAACCACTTAGATCGGCACGAAGCAGCGTGCCCCAAACATACCAAAAGCTGTCCCGTAAGTCATGAAGGTAGTACGTCTTTTCATCATTCGTAATTCTAGTCACTCCAAACAGAAATAATCCAACCAGAATAAATGAAAGAAATATGGCAATCCAAACAATTTTCGATAATGGTGATAGAAACTGAAAAGGCCAGACGCTTCTTTCTGGTTTTCGTACCACGACGCTTGTTCCTTTTGTCAAAAATGGCTTAGTGAAGTCTACAACGGCACTTCTCTCTGGCGTTATGCTAATAGGTGCCAAGGCAACATCAGCTTTCTGTAATAATGATAAAATTACTGGGTGAAAATACTCAGTAAAAAATGAACAAACAAAATGACAATAGGGTCTTTTTACGTCGTCTGTTTTATCTAATTCCATGAACATATTTTTGAAAGAATAATTCTGTGCCACCCAAATGTTCAGATATTTAAACAAAAGTTCCATAATAAATCAAATGAAGCTTACATAATTAAATACATGAAACATTTATATCTATACTGCATTTTGAATGAATTCCGTTTTACGCCAGCACTTTCATTTATTCCCCCCCTCTTTAATTATGGCTTAGTTACGTAGATGAACAACCTTCCAAATTAGCAAGATATTTCTAGATAGCGGTATGATGTTGAGACGAAATATATTGAATTCGGAGAAAATTCCGAGATAAGTATTTATGCAGGTCCATCAATCTTTAATAAAACATGATAAGTTCAGTGTTGTTAAAGTGTTACGAAATATTAATCACAATTACATATTACAGTAATAGTTACAGAGGAATGTAATTTCGTTAAGACATTACGTACGAAACATTTCTATTTGAAGGCACTTTTTATAGTGAGCTAAATAACGTATCATTAATCAAATGATTCAAAAGATGAATGCACCATTAGGATTTTCATACTGCGACGAACAAAGCAATGTTATACACATTTTTTTGGTAATTATTGAATTTAGTATAATAGTCTACCAAAACATAAAAGCAAAGAATGTATACAAACCTCATGACTATTCAATTTAATACGTGTCTATAACCAGGAATATACACAAAACATTGACTTGTTTATCGGAGAATATTCACTATTGCAGCACATGATTTTGTGATTTTTTTTTCAGTGTAATATCGTAAATAACGTGTATACTGGAGATGAACTGGTAAGAAAATTAATTGCTAAAATCATACGAGACGGTTATCAGTGCCTGTAGAAAATAGAATTCCCAGTCATACAAAACAGAACTAAACAAATCTTGGTGCATGCAGAAAATACGACTAACAGTGTCGTAAATATCCATACAGGACAAATGTTTAGGTGAACTGTCGTTTTTTTCTTATATATACAGCATTAGCGGAAACACATCTTCAAATAATTTACCAGAAAATCATTGGTTACAATACACGCAACAGTGAGTGTGACGATTTCTGTTATACATTAAAATATTCCAATAGCCTCGTGGGTAATATTTGCCCAAAGAATACGTGCGACTGTTTACCCGCATCGATTCTTGAAACGGTTTATAAACCTTTAGCAGCCATGTTTTGAGTTGGATAATGTTTATTAAGGGCAGAGTGCACCATTTTTATTTAGTTTTGTCTGCAATTCTAAAGAAATTTGTACAACTAAAATTTCCGAAAGATTCTTTTTTTCCTGCCATTATATTATTATTCAATTGTTTACTTCTTTTTCCAAGCGTAACCAGTGACGTCGCGTGACGTTGCAGCAGAGTGTAAACAGGATCACCTGTTTGGTATTTAGATAGATTATGTTACCCAAAATCATGGAAAGTGAATTTCATTGTCAACTTAAAAATGCAATTATTGTCCACGCGCTATTTGACATGTCAATCAAAACATGTCATCTCAATACTTTACAATATATGCCAAAAAAAAAAAAACTCAAATCAGGAAGAAAATCATCAAAGACTCTCACTACAGCAAATATTTTCAGTTCACTTACATCATCCAACAGATGACGAATCATCCCGGTCCAGTAACGTGGCGGAGGCTTCAAGCTACCGAACTTTCCATCAGGAACGATTGTGATATTATACTTGAAGTTTAACATTTTAGCAATCTCTTCTATTATATCGATGCAAAACCCTTCAAATTTACCGTTCCCCATCAACAGTCCATCCTCGGGTGTTTTATTCTTCCATTGCACGAATGGGGGCTCCTGTAACATAAGCAATAAAATGATAAAATGCCTCATTGTTTTGACCTAAACTTGTATTCAAAGAGCTTAAAATGATGCTGGTGATTATGTGTGGCTGACGAGATACTTGTTATACCGTTATTTGAACCCTGTTGAACATTACTAATTTAATGAACGGATCTTTCATCTGATCGAAAGCTTTAATTGTCGTCTCTATTACAAACCATGTCAGTGACCGTATCAGAATTATGTAGATAGGTCTTGTGGTTTTGAATGTTCCTGTGGGATGATAATACGGTTTCAAAAAGTGAGTACCCTTTTGGTAATGATACGCTTACATCCTGCTTAATGCCAATGCATTTTATTTGAACAAAGGCAAACTTCTCTTGGTTAGGACAATTTTGTATAGAGATTGTTTTCTGAGCATCCACTTTTAATGTTGTGACACAATTACAATACAATTAAGTGAATGTTGTATCTGTGATACATTTGCGTTCCCCGTTTGATTAATGCATGCTTGTTATGTACGTTTGGAGATACTGACTTTATTGTACGTGGTATTTTCTCGGAATTTTCGTTAATTTCAATCATTGAAGGTATGTTTTTTTCAGATAAATGTACTAAATGAACTCCGTTACACCTCTAGATCCAAAGCTAATAGTAAGAACATCACCTGATTATCAATTTAGATAAAATCATTCACAAATTCCAATAGTTAATGCGTGTTTTCATCTTTCATGCCGTGGAAAGATATTAATTGGACCATCCCATCAACAAGAAATTAAGAAAAGATTACTCTAAAAAGAGACTTCGGGTAAATGGGTAGGTCAGTGCTTTTTGTATACTTTTCTATAATGAAAAAGCGATGTTATTTACCCAATTAACAGCTGATTAATAAAAACAGGTAGCTAATTACCAGCCTTCATTGATGTGGCGCCGACGTGTATATCTTACTAAATTCATGCTGATTTTAACAGGTTGATGTTAATAAAAACTCAGAGTACAAAACACCGAATGTTTTTCATCTAAAGCGTGACTGATAAAAGCTCAACCACAAAATTAGTCAAACTACTGTAAAACGTGGAAGAGTGAACACTTAAATAGTAAGTCCACCTAATTATATTTCAATTTGACAATCAGGCCACATTATATTTTATGACCGTTTTTTCTAGGTTCTTGGGTGGTCTTTTTATCAAGATTTTTGTGTTCATATTTTATTAATAAGTGCTGGATTTGGTACGACATAGTACGCTAAACCAGTATCTATCAGTATGATATAATACATATTGGTTTATTATTTATAAGAGCTAAATGAGAAGATGCGGGTTTGTTTTGATTCTCTTGTGTTTGAGTGATTAGTTTCATGAGTTATATCACAAACACACGTTATCGTTCCTTTAATTCAGTGAATTTCGTAATGAGTGTTTCTTGCTTAAGTTGCCGGGTCTAAGTAGCGGTTTAAGCACATACGCATTCCGGTTACTGCTGAGTATGAATTTCTGATTTACTCTTATCGTTATCGTTTAGTACTTTGACACATGCCGCCAGGGAATTCTGACCATGGCGCCACCCTTCCGTTATCTGACTTTGCTATTGTACGCATGTCTGCGATGATTGATATATAACGTTGTTTAGGATTAAAAGCCAAACACTGATGGAATCATTATGGAGAATACACACTGGAGGGTGCTTCTGATTGCCTCGGTAATATGACTATGATAGAATTTACTAAGGACTAAACAAGGATAATTCTTCATTGTTAGTTTTTCTTTTATTTTCTCCCTAGTTGAAGGATTTACTTCTCCCATAAGACACTGATTATTATCTACTTAGGACACTGATAATAAAATACTTAAGGGACAAAGAAAACAACTACAAATGAGAATGGAAACACTTAGATGGCAACATATTACAATGTGACAGTAAACGCTCGTACATTCTCATCACCAAAATATACTTTTAATATGTTTTGGTGCAATAATGAAAATATCAATTAGTATATTAACTTTTACAGGAATGTGACTTTCAGATGAAAAAATAGTAGATTTACGATAGTTACTGAAACGGTGGCATTTGGACTGCACGTATGATAGCAATACTTAACGAATTATCGCATGTGTGGCCTTGCATTATGTCGAAGCCTGTGTTGTTGGTACGAATCGCTTTTGTATGTGAAGACCGGCGCTAGTCACGTAGATGGTTATTGGGATATACTTGTCCACATGGAAAGATGGATTTTACGCTGGCTCTTGCATTTCCAAATAAATGAGAATGAATATTTTGGTGAAATACTTGTTTACTTACAATCAGAGTGGTTATTCTCAGTTCTCGATCCGCAAATATATTCTTCTTTTCTGATACAATTGCTTTGTATGTTTTGGAACGTTGAACTCGTTTTTCCATAGTTTTTCCTCCGCTGTACCAGGTACCCGACTGAAAGGCATTTAAGCGCAAATATTGCAAATATAAAATATCAAGTAAAAACTAAATAAAAGAAATGGTAACACTTGCTGAAGGATATTTCAAGGAACTAATGTTTATATTCTCAGACGTGTAAATTGCTTTTTCGAATGATAACGATTCTGTAAGGTAAAATTATACCCCGCGGCCGTTTCAACTATTAGATTAAAACAACGATAATTATGCAGAACGTTCTTACAATTTAGATCAAATCTGATGTGGCTTATACATCCAGACGCGTTTTACGGTCCGATCAGTTTGGCTCATTTAAAACAAAAGAATTCCTGTACAAGACATACATTTAGTCACAGACAAGTTGACTTCGGATATTACATGTCTAAACGCGGTCATTTTCGTTTCGATCATTGAAGTAAACAACGCGTTAGGAAGCTGTCAATTGTAAGATTAGGATACCAGAGTGTTGCTCAATATTTTGTCGCTATGCAGTGTTCAGCTAAATACAAACAATCACAAAACAAACCAAACATCATGTCGCGGTTTGTGTTGCTAAACAGCATACACAATGTAAGTTCCCATTACCCTTATTAGGCATTTTAATTGCATTAAACTAAACTAATGAAGGATGAATATCTTTAAAATCACTTTTTGTGTACGAGACATTACATTTAGACCTTTATGTAAATAAAATTACATCGGTTTAAAAAATAGTCATTATCATACAAAATAAATACATCAGTTTAATATATAACAGTAAAGCCTTTTATCAGTTAGTCAAAGCAACCAAATCATCTTAACACAAACATTTGGCGCACATATCATCAATTAAGAGCACATGTTTTTATGTCACGCCGTAGCAAATTATACCACAATCGTCTGAAATACGTGACAAATTGCCAAAAACAATCTGCCTTCTCTAAATGTCCACAAG
Organism: Lutraria rhynchaena; assembly: GCA_008271625.1. Taxonomy (NCBI): domain Eukaryota; kingdom Metazoa; phylum Mollusca; class Bivalvia; order Venerida; family Mactridae; genus Lutraria; species Lutraria rhynchaena. The sequence continues at coordinate 1,796,542 of VIBL01000059.1, forward strand.
TTTTACATGAATACATAAAAAGAAATACAAACTGTTAAAATTTCCTCAAATGAATGAAATGTAACAAAAACATTCAAACGTGGTTGGTGAATAATAAAATATATTTCATTCAAGGTCGATTAACAAGACAGAAACTATAACAAAGATTTGTTTGAAGCTCAAAGTCCCTCAGAGTGAAAATATCCAACATTTCCAAATGAAAACAATTATCTTAATTAACTGATATTGTTTTATTTCAGAACAGATTATGAAATGTGCAGTATGGCGTAATTAAGGAATGACAGGGATTTAGAATATCTGATATGTAAAAAAGTCAATGGTCTCAGTTGAGAAATTCATGAAAAGTGGAAATAATTACAGTTAGATGGCGATAACGCATATCAAATAAAGACACTTGACATAACAGACTATTAACAACATACAACTTGACAAAATAACGACATTCAATGAGTGTATTATAATGCACACAACTCTACACAAAACTGGGTATCAAAACACACCGACATTCAATACAATAACAATACAAAATACTTCCTGATAAACAGTTCAATATCACAAGTTTTAATAGATGCAAGCTGGAGAGACCAAATTGGTATTTATGTCATAAGAAAAAATGTAACTTCAATCAATAGCAAAATCAAAGGTGTGAGGCACTTGTAAATATTGGTACAATTAAGTACATAATAATTGCACACGTCAGTTAGTTAAGTGTTCATTGCTAAAGGAGAAACTCTACAAAACATATGTGAAAACACACAGTGCATATCCATAGATATCCATGACAGTGAAAATCGTGTTAAATATGGTATAAAAATTAAAGGGGTCAGTGCAAAAATGTACCTTTCTCCTCGTTTGTCAAAATGAAAAATGGTACTTACTGCACTCATGCCTTCGATTGTGAACAAGTGTAACGATTAAAGTGTCAATATCACAGCAACACAAGCAAACACACACACACATATATATATATCACACAAGCAAGCCACATCACATCACTGCACACAAACACTGGTTATGAGTAAATATATAATGTTAGATACATATATTCCATCTACATTTTACATAGACAAGTTTACCAGTTTCACAAGCCATGGTCTAAAATCATCGTCCCGAAGGGACATAGTTTCCCAGAATGCATTGAAACCCTTTCGGTAGATTGAAATAGAAATAGGAGAAAGCATAGAATGTGTCAAACATTTACAACAAGAGCACATACAAAAGTGTAAAAACGCAACACGTGAGCTTAAAACATATTTAGGTGTGAATTTCCAGGCTCAATATTCACATTGTAACAACCATTACTCAGGTACATTACGTGGATCATATAAAACATCTACAAATATAAAAACGCAACACATCAGTTTAAAACTAGTTTAGGTGTGAACTTAAAGGTTCAATGTTCACATGGTAATAACTAATCTCCACAAAGAGCACATCTACAAACGTAAATAATGATGAAATTTGATGTACACAGTATTAATATTGTGTGAAAATTTTAGAAGGCCTAATCATTCATTGGTTTATAAAGTTTGCTCATTTATTCCAATACTTCTCACACTAGCATTTTCCGAAATTGTAATAAATTATCAGCTTGAATGAAGTTAGCGCAGATAAACAGGAAAATAAGCAGAGTTTTTCGAGATACTTTAAATGTTAGATAACAATAGCGTGCGTATAATCACAAACGAAAACCAACATAATTGGATACAAGAATGAACAAGAGACATTTGAGGTTAGGACAATAGATCTTGTGCGACGTTTGCGTGTCAGATTGTGTAAAGAGCGTGAAAAGTGGCAACACCAGCATAGATGAAGACCTTGTAAAACACAAAAGTACAAGATCTGAATGTGTAAGCAAATGATGTGTGTTTAAGAAACATCTTTTCACAAATGGTATATAACCGTCATGATAATGGCTCACCAGCTCACACCCACTCTAAGCAAAGTTGACAAAGATTTCTTTGATTAGCGAGGAACATCGCCACGACAAAGAAGAGAGATGCATGGTGCAGACAGACAAATCAAACTTACTATCAACAACGCGATGAAAATAAATATTAAAACGAATTGCCCCCTCGTAAGTCTATTAAGTTAGTGAGTAAAGTTCTTTTTCTCTTTAGTAAGAACTTTTAGGTCGTATGATAATAATTGTACAACAGGAACATTTGCATTTCGCAGACATATTTCTTGCAATTCATTTTTACGCTACTTATTAAAGAGTGTGCCCATCTAAATGAACCAATATCCGATAAAGGTTTATGTTAATGAGAATGTTACGAAGGCTAGAGTAATCGGAGATAAAAGAAATATAGAAATTGACAGATGACGATCTAAAAACACTTAATGAGAAAAATTAGAAGAACGTTTACAACATACATCTTTCATACATGTGTACTACATGGATAATTTATTATCAAATCATGATTATGATTATTGGTTAATATTACATTACATTACATTTAACTTGATTATCGAAAACAGTTAGGATTCCACGGCTGCTAGAAAATGGATATGGTTGTAGCATTCCTGCAATGTCATAGTAAAATAATATATTTTTTTCTACTTCGTGTTTGTAAATCCTCACAATTTTAAGTGTTTTTTCAACGTGCGCAAAGCTATCATGACCAGAACATTTCTTTCTTGTTGATTCTCTAATCGCTTATTTATGTAGATCACCGCTGACAAAACGATACGTTAAGACAACATTTCCCGTTTGTTGCAGTCCAGTAATTATTTTGATAGAGATTCCAGTAAACATTGTTATGCTATGACATTGTAGGTCAATTATTCTGATGTTTTCGATATATTGACATTTCTTTGTGTTTATCAACATGTCCTTTAGATTTTATATCTTTTATCATTAAATAAATGTGTAAGTTATTATCTTCGGCAACTCCTATCGTTTTTTGAGATACGTGCTCGATTTATTAATTTAAATTAAACTGCAACTAACTGCTGCTAAATTGGATTTGTTCCGGAACTAAGCGATTTTAACATTGGTAATTGAAGATTCCAGTCATAGACAATGTGCTGGTAGTGGCTTTTTACACTAGTAAATAACACATATAAGTTAAGTCTTGTGTAGCATTTAGGTACTAGCACAAGGAACTCTAGCCCTATATTAAGTATGCCTCCCAGAGATTACTACAGGTATAATATACTTATAACAATTATCATCGATTTACAAACACCTAATACCACAAATTTAGTAGAATCTTACAACATTTAACAATCTACATTTGAAAGGTAAAAGCATGAGAAAGTTATGGCTTTTGTTAGTAATGAGTTATTAGTAATATAAGTGTAGTTTATGCAGTTATTGATACGTCCAACGAACTAGGGTTTTTGTGAAGTCAGAAGAATAAAACAACATTTAGAATAAGTACATATATATCGTTCTAACACAACAGTATCAAAAATATAGAAAACCTACCACTCCATCTTCAAGACCTTCTAATGCAATTAGTTGAAGGAACGTCTCATTCCGAGTGCCGTCTCGAGTAAAATTGAGAGGACCCGTACAACCATTGATGTCTATCTGTTTGTGAAAAACGAAGAATCAATAAAATATTTATAGCATAATTGTGTTTTAGATTGGTTTTCACAAACTTCTTTCCGACAACAATGTAAATAAACACCAAACATAAGAACTTTCATGTTACCCTATCATTATTCGATTAGTCAAGACTATTAAATTCATCAACGCCTGTCTTTGGACATATGTAACGACGTATCATCTCTGCAAATAATAATTCCCCAACGCGAAGAGGCAATAAAATATTACATAACGGAGCTGGCTTACACTGTATTAAACTCAAACAGAAAATATAGTATACATTACGAAGACTTGATCAATACAAAACAGAATCATAACAATCGCGAAAGCGACACAGTAAAAGTCATTTATGCAAAGCGAACATTTTCAGCACTGATTAAAGTATTTATATAAAAAAACTTCATGTGTAAAAAGGCGGATTTGATTTTCGAAGAGAAATTAATGCTATACTATATTTAAAAAGCATACGAACTTATAGAAAAAACTTTATTGTTTTATTAATTTGTTACAAACAGTGTAACCCATATGGTCCTCTGTATGGAGTTAGGGATTTTGGGGTGGGTAGTATTTTGGGGAAAGGTGGGATGTTTAGTACGTGTTTTTTTTCTAGGTATTACTTATCTACATTTTCGTAATAACATTTAAAATAATAATGATGATTTTGAAGCATATTATGACCATTTGACTGCTGTGTTTGACTGACAAAACTAGTTTGTCTTCTAAAGGTTTTGACAGTATTTGAAATGTGATTACAGGTAGCACCGCCGTAGCTACATTAAAGCACACCGAGGCGCGTGCTCATGTTAAAATTTGGGCAGGTAATGGGGCAAAATGGCAGGTTTTAATAAAACAAAATCCGGGGAGCATGCCACCGGCCCCCCTACATTGCCTCATTCATATATGGGTCTGGCTACGGCACAGCGTTGGGTGGCGTTCTTGGAAATGAGAATTACTCTTTGTTTACCGTTTTAATTTGTCGACGAACATCAGCGCGCGATATTCTGTCATCATTTGTTGTTTTAATCTGGTTTGTTCCGTTAATAATTTGAAACACATCATAATAAATAGCGTCTGTAAGGCTTATCTCGCTGTCTGGTAAGGCACAGTGGGGTGAAATAGGGGCTACCATAAGGCGAATAAGTGTAAGATTGGCCCTTGAATCTATGTATTGAGTCATATCTATATCTCCTGAACCCTGGAATAAACAGAACAATAATAAATACATGCAGTAATCAGTGGACAGTGTCTATTTATTAGCCGTCGTTTTAGACCATGTGCAGTCAAACCTGTGAACAAAAGTCACCCTTAGGAAAGACAAAATGTGGCTTTTACAGACAGATTGCCTTTATTCGGAGGTCAGTGTGTTCTTTATAATCACAGACGGTTTTTCAAAGAATGGCCTTTATTCACAGGGTGGTCTTTATTCGGAGGTGGCCGCTAATACAGGTTTGACTGTACTTTATTACCGGTCGTAATGAAATCAAATTTTCAAGTGTTCTCGTAAAGTAGAAGAGTCTAGATTACAGTTCGTGGATAAAAAAGTAATCAGGAGTCAGTGGGCATATGATAAGGTACATGAAAACATCTAAACATATGGCTAATCAATAGAAATATTTTGATTTAGTGGTTGAATCAAGTGATTTTTTTCGCCATATTTTCGTACCGGAATCTGGTGATTTCCCACGCAGGAAGTGCAGCAAATTAGGTTTCGTGCACTGATGTGCAACGTCTCATCACATAAATATTCTTCCCCTACATGACGTATGCAAAATTTAGATAATTGAATATACTTGTTCATAGGAAGGTCTAAAAGCTTTAAACGATTTTATATTAGTGGAAAATACAATATCAATCTAGCACAATGCACTCCGCTTTTATTGTTATAAACAGCATTTTGTTTAAGTAAATTACGCATTATAGCGCTTAGGCAAATTGCACACTTATAAATCACGTTCGATTGATTCATGAGAAGGCAAAACAGAATATTAATTGAATAAACACGACTTTATTAATGATTACAACGTAACTTTATAACACATCTAAGGGAAACCAGATTACAATAATAGTATTTCGACAAATTCGCGAACATATTTTATAAACGAAGTTAATTGGTTTTGATAAAATCTATGAAAATCCTTCAACTTAATTCACTTTCAAAGTGAACACAATATGAAATTATCAGATAATTGATATTAACATCCCAGTCTGAACTTACAACGAGAACTCCCGTTAACTTTGTTTACAGTAGTTTCGGAAAAATGTTGCATTAATGGCATTAAACAACATCAAACATTGGCTACTAATTTACTTAAGTAAGGATTATTCAATTATTAATTCTGACAATAATAGGAACATTTAACGATTTGAACCATTCGCAGAAACAAAATTAAGCTTGGCTACCTCTTTGAAGCTTTTAAATAGGCTTTTGAATTTCGTGAAGTTAACTGGTTGCAAAGTCTAAAGGTTATACAGGAAATATTACATACGTTATGATAGATCGTCCTTACAAGACCATAAAATCAACAAACCATCAAAACCATACTGGAAAAGTCAAAAACTAAAAACACTTACAAACAGCCGGTATATTATAGAGAACGAAAATCCCCGGCACCACCTTGGATATTTTAACTTGTAGCAAAGCTCTTTTGTGGAGAGAAATAATATGTTAAAGCTACATTTGTTACGACAAGTATGAGTGTATGAGGAAACTTACCAAAGTAACAATGAGCCAACTATTTGGACGGGATAACAAACTCAGATATAACGCCTGCAATATAAAATGAAAGATATGAAACTCATATAATGTATTATATGACTATAACCAGCAATTAAATAGATCAACTGTATTAGTATGTTTCTTATATACGTTTATCATATGAAAACCCAATTTCAGAAAGTTGCAAATAAAATTCCTAAGGCAAATCATTTGAACATTTTTGACCCCAAATTCAAGTGGAGATACCATTGATAATAACGTAAACATTCTAAGAAAATATTGAGAAATACAATGTAACAAGGTAGGTGAAATAAATAGCTTGTCTAACGAAATTTAGACTCGTCAAATCGGACTGAGGTAATGAAAATACTACTCGTATAGCAACGAATAAGTTGGTGGAAAGTAAACCAAATGGAAAACTAAAACGATGAGACCAGGGCACTGCGAACACTGGACTTAAACATAGATAAGTTTCAACAAATATTACTGGACATAAGGAGATGGGAAGGTGAATAGAAAAACAACATCAGTACACCAGATTTTCACATATGTTACGTTTGTTACGTGAATCTAATCTAAAGATGGCCTTGGGTACAGAATTGTACATCATAACAAACATTAAGTATGTCATTCAATCAAAAGTAACTGCACTTCTATCTATATCCATAGTTACTTTTATAAAGGCTGAATACATGGTGCTTCAAATGAGTCATAACCACTCTCTTTGGCATAATTACAATAGCTCTATAACAGAACCGCCGCGAGAACCCATTGAGATGATTTAATTAATCCGCGTTAAATTAAGCTTTGATAAATTGTTAATGGGATGTTTTTATTACATCATCAAGTCATAGCGGTCATGTTGAATTGAAATGATATGCATACAGGGAGGAACATTTTAGGTCAGATATTAAAGGGCATGTAATTAAAAACCTTTATCATGTCATGAACCCCCGCTGTTATGAGTCCATGGCATTTGTGTGTTTTTTATTTGAGCAAGCTATATGGATGATTGAAAACAATGATTTGGTAATTGAATATACAAGTCTGGCTGATCAGTTATCCGTCAAACAATAGAGCGTTGATATTACTCCTGGTTGTTTCATACGACTCAAATTATTGTGAAATAAAAAGAGAGAGGGCTGTTGATCAATAATCTGATTAAATCCATAATAGAGATTTTTGATAACACTTCGGGTAGATGTAATTATGTTAACCCCGTATGTTGTTTATTGGTTAGTGATTTGAAGATACGACGGTGCCATTAAAAAATAGGCTAAGCATCAACACATTTTCTGTTAACACAATATTCATCGATCTTATCATTATTAATTAAAATAATCATTATAATCTAATTATTGACTTTTTTATGATAATCTGACAGACATTTGATATACATAACTTGGTTAATGATAATAAGAATAATAAGTAAATATAATTACTGTAAAATTAATCAAAACAAAATTAGATAATGGAATAAGGGCTAAATGTATTGTTGTTTTTTTTTGGTCTGACCATCAATGTCGATATTTTATAACTTAAAATGAAGGTGTGTCTACATGCATTGGTGCATGTTTTTCTAGGAATCCTTTTCTCTGTTCCAGTTAATGTGTTTTGAATGGAAATAAAAACACTACTGTTTGGAACGCGTATTTATATAAAAGACAAGGACTTTAACTACATATCAAATGTCATTAAATTTATTTCTCTCCAATGGCGGCGTTTGTTCATTTGACTGAATAAAATATTTGTTTCACTACCTGAGTTATAACAACATCAGCAATGCTGGGTGAGCATAAAACGAGAAAATTGGAAACTTGTTTTCTTCTAAGATCATTTAATGCCCATCTTACAACATCAGCGGATGAATTCCTTTTTACATCATAAGCTCGTATATCATATAGGTCTCTGTTTCCATTCAAGTGTTCCATCATTTGAGCAGCTAGTTCCGATCCTGTTTATAGTAATTATACAATGCTTTCAAAGGATAGACACATATCCATAGAGACAGTATAAGTATATCGATAAAAAGTTTAAATGAGATATTTGTTTGGGGGCTTCAACACGGGACTAAAATCAAATCAATATAAAGTGCACATTCTTCATTTCTGCGTAACTAGAAAAGATTATTACAATAAGAAACAATGTTTTTACAGTTTGCGTCACATGTAATGAATCAATAGTTGCAAGTGTCAATAATCCAGAATACGAAACTTCTACTAACCATGTTCATTATCGTAGAGAACACCAACAGTAGACCATCTATGATGCTTGAACATGTCTCTCAAAGCTCTGGTGTACATGTTGATTCCAGGTAACATACGTATATGAAAAGGCGATGACGGTTCGTCCCGGGGGACGGGCGACGTGATAAAATATGGTATACGTAAATGATCGGTAACAGAAGAATATAACTGCTGGAAATCTCCAATTATCGCCACTAAATTTGCTTTCTTTACTTTGTTTAAGGCTGAAAAGAAAAATAGTAAGTTTTGAAAGTATACAGAAAATCAGACAAAACTCCAGTAATCGAAATAGCATATTGTAGTTTGTTCATTGTAATAGATAAAGACACGCGAACAATAATCAAAGAAAGTGTTTCCAATTTTACAGTTGATTATATAAAGATCATAACGCCACGTCAATGACACCACAATGAGCGCGAATGAAATAAAGGTCAATGAATCTTATAATCACGTGTTAGACATCGTGCCAACCACACGGATAGATCAGTTGTGTATTTAGTAATGCGAATAAATATCAAGTCAAATGGCAATATTTGAAATGGAAATGTGATATAAAGTTTTATATCCATAAGGTTCAAAATTAATATTTCAAATAGGCGCAGACAGATTTGGGGAACCGTTACAATTTTTATAGATGTTCATGATAGAAAATGATTTACCGTGAGATTTTTTCAACAATGACAATCCTTGAGTTTTTGCCTATTTTAATTTGCATTGAAGTCCATGGGAGTGGTCAAATTTTCGAAAATCAAAGAAAAAGGAGATCCGTTTTTATGAATACACAGTATCAATCTAATTTTATAAAGAAAAATATCTGCAGAAGTTAATATTTTTCTATTTTCAATAAGGGCAGAAACTCTTACAGAATATTCCAAAAGTGTCATTAAATAAATTGAAAGAATAATTTGGCAACAATAACTGGGCAATACTGTTTTCATAATATTAACATTTTAGTAGCATGTTGTGCAAGTACGTCAAAAAAGTGCACTATTGTGGATACAATACCTTATGAAAGCTTTCAGAATTGCATTATTACAGCTGTATGCAAGCATTACTTTTGTGTTCCACAATGGAAGTTGATTGTCAAAAAACTTGAAAAGATTAAAATGCATCCAGTACTGGTGTTAAGTAAAGGCTTCATAGTGATTAATGATACATAGTCAATGTAGTCTAGTGCAGAGTGCCAGACTTTCAAAATTTTCAACTTTTCTTTTTTTCTGAATCAGGGACCACAATTTAAGGGTGCCTTTGGGGATTAACTGTTTATCAAATTTGGTCAGGATATTATGCTAATAAACATTTGTCCAAATTTACTGACGATTGAATTGAATCTGTTAGCCGCAGGTGTTTCCAAAATACGTTACATTATATGACAAGCATTTAATAATCCTTATGGTAGCCAGTTTAATACATTCATATCAATCGAGGTGTATTTCCTACCATGTTTATCAGTGAGCTAATAATAATACATTAGTAATAAAAGTGTTTAAAAGGTTCACTATATCTTAATCATAACTGTATGTTTCTACTAAAGTGATTTAGAATAAAATACAATATTTTTACCAGTCCTAATTCTGATACGACCAAAGAAATATGATTCTAATTGCAGGAATACCAAACTAAACTCCTTCACGGATGCAAAATGCACTAGAGAATATTTCTATGTCACATCTGAAAACGAATTATAAAAAGTAACCTAAAGTATGAGTTCTTAACTTTTAATCGACTCTCGTTTCTTCTATTTTCATTTTGACGTAGAAAAATTGTACAGTAACTATTTCTCATGCAAATTTAAGAAGTTAAATATTCCACCGGGACTTGTATAATGTCACATTACCAGTGCCTGATGAATGTACCTTTTTCAGGAAGAAACATAAGTTAACCACTTATATTTTGTGCATATAACTTTGTGCCAACATGACCTGGGGAATTCGTGATGTTCTTTGAATGAAAAATAGAATCAGGTATAGAGGAATGGTCGGGAAATATAAGACACAATGGTAATTGCTGCTCACAATTGTTCAGATCGAACCTGAAACACGTAGCAATTTACAACGCAATACAACAGCAAATTGCGAAGACAATCCTAACTAAATACGTTTCTTTTACTTTCTTATATACTGACACTAATGCCAACCTTATTTGTTACCGTGTAAGCAACATTTCACCAGCTTGCTAATGCGGAACCTGTCGATGATTAGAAAGTTAAACGCATCAGTTATTTCATTTTTTCTTGATAAAAATCCTTGACTAATTTACAATTTAATAGAGTACGAAAGCACTGCTACAATATTTGCTCGAGTGGCCTTAAGAGTGGAGCGCTAATCTAATTTGACAGGCAATTCTCAAACACGTTTCATTTCTGGTGAACTTCATACCCAATATGAGCTCTGTGTTTATTAATGCGTATTTTCCGCTTGGGGTGTCGCAAATACATTGTATGTCGCTTTTCCGATAAGTGAATTTATTCTTCTCTGGACAAAGAACTAATATTTGTTGATAATAGATTCGGCTGATCGTCTTTCATTCTCGATATACGAAAGTTAAATCAACAAATTGAAGCAAATTTTGTCAAATAAACTCATTATCATTCAAAATATTATGTATGCATGAGTTATGATAGCTATGTAGATTTTGCATTGAGTTTATATTTTCATGGAAATCTGTGCTCTTATTACTCAATACGTTTTATGTCTCCAGTCATAAAATTGAAGATAAAGAAGTGTATCAGAATGAAGAAAACAACGTGACACGCGATCGTTATATCACTCTGACAATATTTCGTGCTACTCAATGAATAATTTAATGCCTGAAAGAGACTGATGTTGTTCTTTTTTGCAGTATGCTTCAATCATGTTTTGATTCCTTCTCGTGTTTGTTGCAGCGCGGGTGTAATTTGGGATGTATCGAAGTTACAATAACATGACTAAAGATATAAATAATGTTAAGGTACAAAAATAGAGAATAGCAATAAAGCCAATCTACTTTTGCTCAAACATACTTAAAAATGCTGTCAGTAGGCTGGTTTGTAATAGGCACAAGTTGTAAATAATAAAAGCCGGCAATATAATGATTAAGGTAGAGTTTTCCTTTTTATCAAGCCTGTCTAAACCCCTCGTATCAATACAGGCTGTTGATTTAAGTACATTCTTCAGAGCTTCTCACAACATTACGGTGTCTATTTGGCTAGCCCTCTTCATTATTATTAAATCGTGTAATGTCTTTTGACCGACGGAATTAATTCTCTGTTACGTTTATATTCTCGTGTTTCCTACTCTCATTGTAATTTTGTCTACTACCCCGTGTTTTGTTTTTGAATTACTTTCCTTAAGTTCAAAAAGATTCTCAAGGCTCAACGCACTTTTTTGTATTTGCCAGTTCCAGAGCTTTTTCCATTGTTCTGCTGATTCTGTATTCATGTTCAATATGTTTTGTGGGATATTTTGAAGGTTCTTGCAACATGTTCGCCCTATTTTAACCTCAGGCAAATGTTATTATGTTTTGAAAAGAATGCACCAAGTGGGAAATTAAATGTCTCAGACACTACATAAATCTAATCACCAAGACGTGTATACATAAAAAACAATATCAATATCCATGTTATATCTTCTTAAAAATCAAACTCAAATCCCATTCGCACAAAGGTTCAGAAATGCCGTCCCAAAATAGAATAAGAATGATCATCAGTGCGAAGACGATAGTCTCCTAGCGATTGACACTCAATACAATATAATAATACACGACAAAATGATGAAAATATCTCCAAACAAATTTATTGTCACCAGTGCTTGCACTCTAGCACTCATTCATATTGAAAAAGGTGCGTGTTTCCCTAAACTTACTCTTAAACTCAATCAACAAGTTTGTCCAGAGACGCGAGTAAACTGAACGTCTATACATACAATAAAAGTGGAACAAAAGACTGACAATGTTTTGCAAAACATTTTTGATAGACGTTTTTCAATTTGGTTATTACTCCGCTTACGAGGCTGAATATGGTACTAAATAAACCAGACTATTTCATAAAAAGATGTCTTAATCTGGTTAAGTGGATATTTTTGGACCTCCGTCTGTTTTTTCCGTTAAAAACACTGAATAACCTTATATAGCTGTATCAATCCTTGCGGAGATGTTATGATTTGCCCTTAATCAGTTAAAAAAACATCGAAATGGTTGTAAACATATTTGTTCAAACAATGCTTAGTTCTTAAAAAGTATGCCACGACATTTATAATGTCAAGGTGTTGAGTCATATTAGGAATGTCTTTTTCGGATATTATATTATATATGCATACCTGAAATAAACATCGTCATTCTTGAAGACAATGAACATGTTTGTACTTTTATTCTTAGTGGTCTTTATGATATGTAAAATATGACTTCATTTTAGTAGCATTACTCGTAGTTACTACTGCCAATGGAGGAAAACCATCTTTTCGTATACAACAATCTATACAGTATCCTGATACTCTTAATAAGAACCTACTGTATTCAGTTAATTTGTGCAATTTTGTTTGGTGTTTCTTAGCATAATAGTAACACCGTTGATACGTAAATGCTTAACCACATATTTGAACATTATAAAATGATTTGAGTAATGCACCATTGGTGTTTGAAATAACCTCGTGGCGTTTTAAGTACTAGTATGTATAAACTACAAGAAGTCGTTACCTCTCTTCTTATTACTAGGACATTAATTTGACAGCAATTCATGTCTAATCATTCATCACCGATCTTGCTGCATGAATACAAATCGAGTCAATTCTTACACAAAAGGGTTTGTAATATGTATTCCGCTTTCGACTTCAACAAGTATAATGTAATGTCTGCAGTTCTTATCATTAATGACAATCAGTATGTTAGTTTCTTTTGGCCTGACAGCAAATTTTACAATGGCTTATAGCAGACATAGACAGAGACACAATGTTTTCTGGGATCGATAAGAGGCGACGCTTTGAGAAGCATCACACATAGTAACAATACACAGACCAGTAGTGGCATTTCATTAACCGACGAGATTCGAATTTGTTCTGTCTGATTCTATTTTGTCAGAAAGATATTAGATTAGTTTCAATTTGCGTTTGACACTGTGAAGTCTCTAGATAGAGTGATACCTAGACTAATTCATATGGGTGAAATACTCAAATGTGAAACAAGTGGTTTATTTCACGAAAAAGCGATAAGTGTGAACAAATACCATATGGATGGCGATCATACCAAATCAGGGCTTCCCTCCACATCACCCTTGGGTACAGCATAAAATTTGCACAAATTTTATATGAACGTTTCCTTCAAAGTTCAATTGATGATTTCGCTTTAAATTTGTCTACTTGAATACATTAATATTTTTGCGAGATTATATACGTGAAATTCTTCAATTTCATGTTCCAAGACGAAACCAAAGTTATTACAATAGTACCCTTTATGGTTGCAAACCTAATCTAACTATATTACTGAAGCAGGAAAGAACTACATGTATAATGATTTTAATAATTCTTGTTCGAAAACTACACTATAAACTAAATTTAATTTGAACAATTATAAGTACCATATCCCTATCCACTTATCAAATATTATTTTTACTTAGTAGATGATACACCAAGTGGAAATATTCTCATTAATAATCATCTGGAGTCATGCTCTACGCTTGTAGGAACAAAGCATCAATCTCGTTCTCTTTTCGATATACATCCTTATCAGTTGTATACACTTTAATTTCGTTCAAGAATATTGTGTATAAATCCTATTTATTTCGTTTCAATATAAGTTTCTTACTTGCAAATATCAAGAACCGTAATATAGCGTTATTACAGTGTTTATAAACCAAGCACGTGTCCTCAATATGAAACTGATCTCAAAATCAAAACATCAAAAATGTCAAAATCATCAGCATAGACAGTAACTGTGGTAGAAGTCTTCTGTAACAAACTTGAGTAAAATTAAAACATATCAATTTAAGATTGTAGAGGCTAGATACTTGTGGGACATGTTAATAGATAAGTAACTAATCCTACCTTCTTCTATATCTTGCTTCGTAAATGATGAAGTTTCTTGAATTTCAAACGTTTCAATTATACTTGTGCCGTTTCCATATTTCTTTATTGCATCCGTCCATGATGTATATGCTGAATTCAAAACGCCTGAAATAAACGAGAAAAGAACAATGATTCTAGGAAGTAAATTCATCTTCAGCTGTCTTGTTATTTCCACTGTTTTGTTATCTCAATTTATTGATTGATTCATTAAATCACAACAGTTTTCAGATTACCCATCTTCTTGTTGTTGATCCCTCCGGTCGCCCCAATTCATTGCTGAATACATTGTGTTGATTTTGTTGACAACATTCTTAACATTCACATTAGTATCAACCTGAACAGTAGGGCGACCCTTATTTGTTCAGATTCATTTCTAGCATAGATCATTGCTCTTCAGTCCCCTTACATATCTACGTTCATGGTACATCAAGGCAAACGTAAATATAAAGATATTAATGATGTCTGAACATTCCACTAACAACTAACAAATGCTACTGATAATGCGGTTGTTGTGTTGACTGCAACAACATTTACACATAACGGCAAATTGAACTTTTCCGAACGGTAAGCCACACTAAAATCTCGCCTTCCTTAAAAGTGGCTCAGCAACATATGATTTCTCGGTTTTAACACATCCCGGAAGAAGAGCGAATAAAGAAGGAAAATTTGAAAAGATAATCAACATTAATGATTTTCCTGATATTCACCGAACAACAGAATTAATGGAATAAAGTTAGAATTCTGGAAATAAAATGATGAGTTCATGTGATAAATGAAGTGATCAGCATATAAAACAACTAACACAAAATATTTCCTAGAAGAAATTAAGCATTTTCTCCCACAATTAGCAGTGGGAATTAAAAAACTGCGACGAGTAACGCAAACCAAGCCTGGACGATCAGACATTAAGCTCAGTTAACAGTGTTGAAACGTAAAGATAAGTGCAACTG
Source organism: Lutraria rhynchaena (assembly GCA_008271625.1). NCBI lineage: Eukaryota > Metazoa > Mollusca > Bivalvia > Venerida > Mactridae > Lutraria > Lutraria rhynchaena. The sequence continues at coordinate 1,812,045 of VIBL01000059.1, forward strand.
AAATCATACAATCAAATTAAAATATTGTATTGTCCGTATGATTTTTAGGAAGTAAAACAATAAAATATTTGGAATTCGATCATTCGGCAGTTTTGGCTGCAAAGGTTTCGGAATTTCACGAAGAAAAGGATTACCAAAAACAACCACATACGAAAATTTCCCACATTCTCCAAATTACCACCAGACCTCGATCCACAGAAACACACAAATAATGGGGGACAAAACACAATCTACTGAAAGGAGAAAAAATCTGCAGCAAAGACGATACATATGAAGACTAAACTTTCCACAATTGCTCTGGACTGGAAATGTAATACATTTTCGTGAGTAGTTTTAATTCAGTGTTTTGACTGGATACTAGTGTTGTGTTTGTTCATGAACGAGCTAATGAGTAACCTATCGCATGTTGCCCTTTAGATATTTTATTTCTAAACGAATTGAACATGTATATGTTATTAATAAATAAACCACATCGTCCTATGCGGGCTTGTAAATTGACAGGACTAAATATAACTCAATCTCCATTACGGTTTTAGTTTAATAACAATAATTGAGTTTGTGTCGTTTTTATAACATTAATTGATTAATAAAACTACAAAAGCGTCATTATTCGAGACTCTCTTGGGGAGACGCGCATGAAATGAGATGAATTATCATGATAATGCATTTCCAAAAAATATCTCCAGAGTAGAAATACTTCATTGAAGGTTATTTACAAAGTACACAATGTAATGGCATCATGCAAGTTCTATGCTTCAGGTATTATTCTATTAGTGATGTTTTATAACATGCTATTCCACGTCCATTCTTTGATTATCAATTGTTGAAATAGATTTTTAAATTGTTTCTTTCAACAATATTAAGGTCAAGGATTTTCGATATAATTGCTGTTATTTGATATGGATTGACGATAGGCATGCACCATGAAAGTTGGTTCAGATAAGTGTATGATATGATATGATCATGCCGTGTAGAATTTCCCGGACTTCATTTGTCTTTTGTATAATCATGAATAAATCTATCAACAATTAATTCGAGAGAGCAAACTCTTGGATGGACTTTAAATTCAATACGTATCATATTTGACTACATTTTATAGATGTATATGAGTTTCATATAAAAATGCAGATCTCTAATTAACGCCATAGCTTTCGTTAAAGACAATTCAATAATTGCACCAATTTTCATTAACCCAATAAACTCTTATAACAATAAAGAGTATCAAGTATTTCATTTCAAATCCCGATTTTATACTTCAGATTGAGGGAATTATAAAGTTGCAGCAGAATCAGTCATTAGATTTGTAATATTCTGTAATTAACTGTTTCATGAAAAGTTCGGTCGGACAATGTTTACACTGTGAAGGTCGGTGAAACAAACTTGATAGTGAAACTTTTAATTCGAAACAATCATATTCACTAAATTTCTGTATGAATTACATATAAATAAATAAATTACAATAAACACCATAGTGTTCGGGACTTCAGACAAAAATGTGTAAATATATATATTAATTGATAGGCTATGTTATATTTAATGCTGATGTACAAAATAGTTGATTTATCCTAATAATTTATCTCTGGGCTTTAATTGCCGACAATAGTATACTAACATACATTGACAGTTTAATGAATCGTTGATCAATTGACCCTGAAACAATACTATTACAAAGGGCCTCAGTGGTCAAGCAGTTATAGTCCCTGACAAGTCACCGCTGTAACTTTGATCCCACCTGGGAATGGAAGAGTCACTAAATGACCTTTGCTGCTTGGTGCAATGTAAAACTCGAGTGAAAAAAATAAAAGTCACAAGTTATTTATCAATAGGTTAGACACGGTCTAACATTTCAAATATTTTTGTACGCATAAGACGTCTTCCTTCAGAAAAAATGGATTTTTATATACAATTTTTGGGGCCTTTGACAAAATATCTCAACAATCTGAATTCAATCAAAGACCGGTCGAATGACAGAAAGTACAACAATAATATCAACACAACAAAAACACTCCAGTCATTGATTGGAGCCCGATCATTTTTCGTTGGCTTAAATCATGTTATGGAAAAAATGTGCCATCGACTTAGAGTTCACAGTTCTGGTTCAATATGCGACTATTCATCACAATGACACAAACAATGTACAAAGAAATGTTGAATAATTATTGCAAATCATCAAAGACATGTAAAGGACTAACACTGCATGTTCAACACCCGGCCAATCGCACAGGATTTAATGTTCGAAAATTGGAGTTAAGAGAATATAGAAAATGGATTCCCAAGAAATGCCCCTAAAAACCAAGTCCGCTTTTCCGCATACAACTCATCCAATCCACTTGTTATCATGAAATTGCAGCTGATTTTGCAATGCTGACGTTTCTATTGTAGATTTCTTTCTAAAAGGTTTTGTGAGAAGGGCTAATTACAGAATAAAATTAACTTGTAGTTTCTAAAATTCTTTGCAGAATAAAAAATGGATTTCCTTAAGTCATCAAGGCAACAATATAGGAGTAATTCTCCTTTTCTTCACCTAAGAATTGATCAGAAAATTGTCATTCGCAATTGTCACTGAGTCAACAAATTGTGTATGTGTGAATGAAGTAATTTGTCTGGACACAAGCAAGATGAAGTGTGACACAAAAACCATTCTTTTCTGAAACTTTGCGTGACAAAAGCTAATTTGGATATAAACGAATTGAATAGAATTATCATACCAAGTATCTCAAACGACAAACATAAAATCGACTAAGAGTGCTGTATGATTAGAATTATTTTGACCGCGTATGGGAAAGCTCGGAATGTTGCTTTCAAGGGTAATAGTCCTCCGTCGCACATTTTAGCCCCGGACACGCTAGTTTTATTCATATTGTGATTTTACTGGATTTATTTCTGTCTGATATTTACAACACGACAAAAGAAAATATCGATATATCCATTTTATATGTTTAATATCGAACATATAATACAAATTAAATTAAGGCGTCTATTTGATTCCATGTTTAAATATCCGAGAAAGCAAAGAGCAGTTGTTTCTTCGTTTGTTCCGCTTGATGTTTGGTCCAATAGCTCAGATTTTATTTTGACCCACAATGTGTCCTTTCATTCAACCAAAATAGTGTTATGTATCAGCAGCCTCAATATCTCAATAACCGGTTTATTCTTTTGAAACATTTCCTGTTAAAACAAATGACATTCCATCAATACTGAGATATTTAATATATTATTGTTTCCATGTTCAAGGTTATGCAATTGCATGATCCGACTGCGTCATAGCCTTGTTTTCTGTAATCATTGTATTTGTTCTTGAAAGGAAATTGTTACTCTCGGTTATGTAATTGTTTTGTTTTGTCGTTTTATTACGGATATAAACAGAATGTTTACGTGTTTCCTCCCAATGGCAATTCGAATCAATAATAAACATTCAATGTTCAAATTTGTTGCAACAAAACGTAAATATTAAGAGACATAGTCAACCACATGTATAAATAATTATTTCAACATTCAGTCAAAAAATAAAAGCCTTTTCAAAAACACGCCAAGGCTTTTGTCAATATATTTCCAATCATAAAAAGGTTGTCGAACATCCTTTCAAACGCCCCAGTATGATTTGAAGTGGTTAAGCACATGTTATCAGCAAATATTCCGCGTAACATGATTACTTACATGACGCTTAAGTGTATTTATTTTTGTTCTCAGATTTCACTTTGATCCGAAATAATCCATAAGGTACCTTTTATGCAGGAATCTAGCCTGCCTACCTGTTAAGTAATCTCACACGTAATCTGTTCTCCACATTTGAACATAAAACTAATGTTAGGCATTATGTATTTAACTACTTGTTAAACAATAGCGATAAGCTGAAGTACTTGACAATCTTACAATGCTTATTTATCAATAGATCTAATTATTAGCTTCATTTAAAAATCAGAATCACGTGATGTTGTTAAGATGTAACTATCATAACATGTGTAAATTCGTTAAAAAGAAAGCGAAATGTTGGTACTGTTGAACCTCTCTAATCCGTACCTTTCCAATCCGGAATGCTCTCTCTATACCGAACACGTCAGCTGGTCCCGATTTTTGTCATGTATATTATGTATCTTGTAACAACTTTTGGAATCCGGAACCTTAGTATTCCAAAAACCCTCTCTAATCCGAACATTTAGTCTGTCTGAGCAACTTCGAATTAGAAAGGTTCTACTGTACAGCCATTTGAACAACACATACAATTTGAGTTTATTTATAAGATTGTCAGAATACATTTATTTACGCTTAATGACCACCCGTCTACTGGCATATATTTATTGATGCAATAGACCACAATAAAGAAAGTCTATATTTATTTGATCGCTTTGGAGGCCTTTAAAACGCAAATTAACAAATGAATCTAAAAGTTGTATACAAGAATCGATACATCTGACAAATGTCAAAGGTTCCCACCAGTTATTTGTTCAAGATGAAATGAGGGTAAAACGAAATAATACAGTAAGTTGTAAAACCTATATTAAATGTCATAACAGTATCTGTCTAAAACCTTCATATCATACGGAACATCAATCCATATGTATGTATAGAGAAAAAAGAAAAATGATTCCTAAAAACTCACGAAGAATACTACTTGACCTAAAATACTATCTCCCCCAAAACCCACCAACCAAAAACCCACTCAACGCATGAACACACAAAGTCGTACAAAAATAAGAGGGTAAACATTCTCCGGGAGGGTATCACCCTGTAATGATATAATCAGGTCCAAATTAGTTTTGGCGGCCTAACGTCGCCCCAAGGAAACACCCAGTGGTTATTGCTCTGAACTTGCAACAGGGCGATTTGGGTTCAAATGCTGGTCCCTGCTAGTAATACCCTTCGATGAAAAATTGTCAAAAACGTTGATTTTCCTCCTTATGTGGAGAAGTTACCGGTTCCTTGTGGAAGGGTAAGTTAGATCTGGTTAGTGTCCAGTCCAGGAAAACTGGTTAGGTTAACCGTCTGCCGTATGTAACTGAAAAATTGTTGCAAAACGGCGTTAAACCTAGTGACGATGTCACATAAAAACTATCAATACACGCTTTAACCATGACGTAGGATATTGCTGCCGTAATAATTCCGGTCGAACGCGTATAATTTGAACATTCCAAGAATGTCCAAGGTATTATTTGCCATGCTAACAAATGATAATATTGTACGTATTGACTTTCGAGCGACCGAATATTCATAATAACTAATATTAAGAATGTCCATGTTATGCTAATCAGATTATCCTATGACCGTCATACCATTGGCCTAATTTCAAACGCGGTTAACAAAATGCGGGCTCATAATAAGACCGTTGTGATGTGCCAGTCAATGATCGACCAAATGCAGTTCCTTGCCAGTATACAATTGTAATTAATATGTACAATTTTCATGATTGCGAAAGTAAGTTCGCTGATGGTATTACATTGCATGTATGTAGTGCTCATAAAACATTCTTCACAATACGTACTTTTTTGTTGAGTTCAACCCCATTCAAACAGTCCGGGTTATCTGACATCTTTTAACAGTATTGGAACAGCCTCAGGAATACCACTGATTAGACTGGACATGAAATATCTACACTATATGCCCCTATTCTAGTAATATTTATACTGCATATTGACTCGTTGAACCTTGGCCTTGTTACACTCATAATATTGTCATATTATTACATGAATTGAGATTATGTCAAATAAACTTGTAAACTTGTTCTTAAACTTGTTCCTCGCCGAGTAGTTTTCGAATTCACATCGATGAGGGGCTAGTGATTAGTAGTCAGAAACTCCAACCACTTGATCACAGTAACCCTGTCACATAGTTTGTTACATTCCGCTGCGTATTTTGGGGCTGTGGTTAGATTTGGCTCTTATTTACTGTACTTGTTGTTTTGCGTCAATCTAAAAAGCCTGTGCAGGAGGTTTATGAATAGGACCATCATTATTCTTACGTAACATTTTATTGCGTATTATTGCTCATGCAGGGCAGAACTTCTCTGTTATTTGTTAACGCCGCCTGTCGTTTTTTTCATATGTGTATGGCTTCGTTTCCCAACGGTAAGTGTAAAATTGGGCCTGTCAAACCTGTTTACCCCCAAGAACTTTGTTGCGGACGATCCGGCATACCCCGAGGAGATTATTTGTTGTCCTTTATTTTTTTGTGTTTCGGAGTTAGTTGGGTTTGAGGTTAGTGAGTTTGGGTGTGGTGGTGTTTGGGGGATGGCGTTTTTGAATGAGTATATTTTTTCTGGGAATCATTTTCATGTCTATATCCTATCAACTCGTTCGAATATTTATGTAAGTTTTTCGTTGTTAATAACATTATTATATTCTTTAAGGTAACTATCTGCGTCTTATTAATACTGGGAAATAAAAGCGAGGTCACGTTGAAGACATTATCTATATAAGTATGATCATTTGCAGAAGGAAAATGTTGTTTCGTCAATAATGAGCAACTAATTATTTGAGAAACTTTGGCGTGATTGGGCCTGAAAAAATCGATATTAGTACAACGAAGTCTAATTTAATATCTTGTGAAGTATTGTCCACTTTGACTTGACAAGAAAAACCAATGACCACTGGTAATTACGGCCAAAATGAGGCAAAGAATGTAATCCCAGACATTATGATCGAAACAGCAAGTCGTTGGAAACTGCTGAATCAGAGTTAATGACTACAAATGTAATAAAGGATGTCTCCGTACTATGTAAATAGTTGAATATGTGCATACATCTATGTGTGTCCTGTGATACCAGATGTGAAATGAGCTGTAATGAAATTATGTTTGTTCCGGGTTGAACTGACTTTCAATAGAATCTACTAGAAGAAAATTTGTGTACTAAAATATGTATATTGTATACTAAAATGCGGAGCCGTGCGTGTGTGTGTGTGCGCGCGCGCACGCGCGTGCGTGCGTGTGTGTGTGTGTGTTCATCTAAACTTATATATTTAACTTCACGCCTATAAATCATATATGTGAGAGAGGCGCAAGTAGGGATCATATTGGAATGATTAGTTGACCTAAGACCACTCAGAGCTTAAGTGAAATGTGTGGCAATGGTAAGGCAATAAACACATCACTTAAATAGGTCCGGAGAGCCTTAAAAGAAATCACGAATGAATAAAATATGATACAAAAGAAAAATTACAGTCAAACGCAATTGGTTGTTTATGCAACTATATAACTAAAGGTCAACGGTTCAAAAATCAGGCGTGACTGAAGGTATTGCACATATTTTCATGTGTTCAAAATTGTACATCAAAATTGCTGGTTTCCAGCAGCTTTTTGCACTAGACGGGCAATGTTAATTGTGGTGGGTAATATAAAACCCTTAGGTAGATCTGTAGAATGAAAGATGGAAAATAATTTTATGGTTTATAGACAAGGATAACAGTATATTATAGGCGGCATTTTGAACCTTTGGTATGCATAGACAGTCAGCAATATTGGGCGTCATGTAAAAACTGTAAATGTTCATCCTATCACACATAAAAGTTTAACGATTCCATTAAAATATTTCCCGGAACATGTTATGGTTTCAGGCACCACATTTTAAGTTGTAATATCGTTTCTTTATTGAAACAAAACGAACTGTGCACGCGCAAACATTAAAGTAATAGGAATTTAAACCTAGATGCAACTTCCAACATGCTATGAAAATAAACTACAAGTAAAATTGTACAATGCTACTAAATAGTTTTAGCTGCAACCAATAATTCGTTTCAGATTTTTTTATTAAAAACATGTATTTGCAACGTTTCACACGACACTTTCCACCTCCAGACGTTTAGCTGGATTTGATATGTTATAACGTTACTATCGATTTTGTCATATGTATTGAATGCCCAGACATTTTTTGGGTAGTATTGTGTTTACTTTAGATTATGGTTTTCGACACTTTGAAGTTATATATGTTAGCTGTGCATTGTAATACATTTTATTTTTTGTATATGCCTATTAGTTATTTAGTATGAAATTTCATTTGTTACGTTGAGGTAAGTTTGAGGCTGGGCACAGAAACTAGTTTAAACGCTTTGTAGCTATAGTTCGTCTTAAGGCGGTTGCCTCCGGGAGTGTTTTGTCCTCTATATTTTGTATAGTCCTGTGTGTAGGGCTGGTTTTGAGTTAGGGGGTCTGAGGAAGGTGGGTGTTTGTACGTTAATGTATTTTTTTTGTGGAATCCTTTTCTTATCTATAAAAGTTACATAATTTATATGAACTCATTGGTTAAGAACAAGGCATATCAAGGCATACAGATGCAATGAGTTGTCAGACTCAAAGGAATAAATTTGACAGTAGGCAGTAGTGTTTCAACACTGCTTTAATTAAATTTCATTGTGAAATATGTTGTATGCATAATTGAAAAGTTGTATCAATTTTTCACGATACACATTATAAACTTTCTGTAAACATTTAGAGTAAACAAGCACCTTCAGGATATTAGATATATATCCTGGCATTTGGACGTATTTATTCTAAGCGAATGCATCTAGTGTAAATGCAATGTATGGCATTTGGGTTAAAGGTAACATCTGCAATGTTACAATTACGTTTCAATGGTATTTTAATGGAATACCCTACGGTCGATTATCTTTGCCATAAAGCCAGTATACACTGCATAAACATGCAGAAGTGTTTTTTGGAGAGGGCGGATGTTCACCAGATTTTATATTATACAACAACTAGTTTTACTTCAGATAATGTACCGGTACTAGCATTGTTTCCCGCATATATCAGCCAACCTTCCGTATCTATTAATACAACACCACAAACACACAAACAGAAAATGACTAAAATACAGTATATTGTCACAAATGTTCACACTAGAACAGTTATAAAATGTGACATATTGTTGATGCCGCACCCCCATCGCACTTGTAATCAAATAAACACATTACCAGACACAGAAATGATGGCTGGTTGCACATCAACCACCTCATAACTTGTCTCATAAGAAAGCAATTGATATTCTTTAGGAGTGTTTGGACGGACACATAGTTAGCAATTTAGGCATATTGTGGGACCGAAGTGTAATGGTGTATACATACGAGAATAAATGCTACCACATAGACACAACAATGGTACCGCAGGTGTTCTGATATCGTTATTTGGTGCTTATGTAATTATCATCTTGTTTCAGTTTTGCAAGTGGTTGCATTAACATGCCAAATAATGTAAAATCGTCAATAATCACAACTGAAATAGATAATGTTATCACACCACAGAAATAATAGAAGTCTGAAAATGACTTTTTTGTATTTTCACGTTGCGAATATCGAACAGTAGTGCACTTAAGAAAGACTGTATACGGGCCCATGATATTATTTATTTGTTAACACAAGAACGGGGCTTTCTTTATTTTGTTAGGTATTTTCCGCATTTATTATTGTATACTCGCCAAATTCATTGTATTGAATCTTGCACCAGACATTTCTGGTGATATTTCGTGTCGGTTTCAGAACATTCTTTTCCTGTTCCCCATAGGACCCCAAATGGAAACAGACCAAACCTTGCGTGTAAAATACACTTATCAGCCCTGACTTGAACAGCTCGGAAGCAAAAATATACGTGTGACATTTCGTGATTATTGACCTAGTGTAAGTGAGACCTCCTGATGATAAGTTATTCATATTCAAATGAGAATTATTTTCGCCCTATGATCCCAGGATCCCCGATAATTCATATGTATATAAACAAAAGCATGACGTCATTTCCAACTATCATTTCAGCGTTCAATAATTTGATTGCCAGCTAAAACTTATATGATACATTCCCAAGTAGAATAATGTACGATTTCTGATAACAAAATACTGTAGGTTCTTTTCTTTGCTCATCCAATCGCGGCCTTTAAGGTTGAACGCACTGTAATCTAAATGACAACTAACTTCGATTCGGAACAAACACATCAATAAACTACTTTAAACATAACAGATCCCGTCAGGAAGAGTCAATAAATTGTCGGTGCATGTTTGATATGAGAATTAATGCTGTCAGCTCTACAGTTAAATAAAATGGGGAAAACACACCTGTGTTGAGAATGATAATATTCGGGTAATTATACGAATGTGACATTTATTGATACAAAGAAGTATTGCAAATAGCCTGTCTTAGAAAACAATTGGAACAACTCGAATGATAATTGGTTTACTAGATATTCATGACATTTTGTCATGGATTGAACTGAAACTTTTGATTAGTACATATGCGATTTCTTGCATATGCCCTGATTTGTAATATTTACAGGCAAATTGCCAATTTGAATGCAGTTTCGATATAACATAGCTAAGCTTTTAATAATAAACAAATAACTTTTTACCTATTATTATTATTATCACTTTGGTAATGTCTTAATATGTCCTTGGTACAGAGTGATATTAGGTCCGTTAAATAATTGTACCCATCGTAGTTTTTTGTGGGTGGGACATTCTAAGGAGGTAGGATATTTTATATACAATATAATAGTTATAGTGAAGTCTTAATAATGATGTAAATGATTCGAGTTCCCAGGAATTCAATATAATTTTACTGGGTATTATTTTATCAGTGATGTACAGCTCTCTGTATGTTCTTTGGTGGAAGTTAGTGTAAACTGTGTCAATTTCTTAGTCAACACTGTGGTTGGAGAATGTGAATGTATGTTTGTACCATTCTGGCAGATCTGTGGTTTTGTATTTCTATGTTGCGTGTTTGTGTGTGCTATTTGTGTGGTTTATTTATGGCAATGTAGTCTGTGCGATGTTTCCTGGAAATATGTTGTTTTTTATATTTTATCCAATGGCCGTGCTTACTGCAACTGATCGAAATGAAATTCAATAAAACTGCACAAACCATATTTTCAGTCGTAAAAACATGGTAAAGTCGTACATTTAGTGCACCCAGTATATATTGTTTACGTCTAGATCTTAATGGAAGCGGGCTAGCAAGCCAAGTTACCTTGTTTAATATTTCCTTCATGATATCCTAATATCGCTAAGACAATAAAAATTGTAAGAGACGAAGATTTGTCTTCAATAAACGATGAATAAAATCTGGTGATGTTTGAAAGGAAATCAATATTTTATGCCGTTATTGTCTGGTTATTTTTTATACTTTCTTAAATATCTTTAGTCATTGCATCTTCTGATAGTTCCTGACGATGAAACTTTACGTACAAAAGATTACACAGACCACAGATCCATAATAGTTGGCGAAGTATGTTAGACAAATTCTGTATCTGAAAATATAGTGGATAGCTTAAATTGCTTCGTAATGCCTTTTGCAAGCAAATGTTTCATTTCGGTTGCATGATTGTGTTCATTAGTACGGGGAATATTTGGCTCATTGCTGGAAATGTACATATTTATATAAAATACGTATTCAGCAAGAAAAGTAACGATTAATTTGTCTGTAAAAAACGTTTCAATGATACGTTGTCTGAGGTAATCGTGAATTATATTGAATGGCTTATGTAAGTTTATTTTCTTCGTCTTGGTATAATTTTGGCCGAATACGGCTATTGACGAAATATTGACATTACCGCTCCAATAAACTGGGGAAACGTAATATCCGTTCAGATTTCTGCCTGAACCAATGTACATGATGTACATATCGTAAATTGTCGAGATTTCTACAAATGATATGATTGGATCAATATATAACATCACAAGACATAATATACAGCCACAATATCATTTCACGTAAAATAGGTCATGTCTGAATGACGTGACAGCGCCGACATAGCCCATGTCATCTTTATCATGTACAAAGCCTACATGTATGTCACAATAAACTCTTATCATTAGCACATAGTTATGGATTAGACTGTATATAAAATGAAGGTTGTACTCGGCATATGATACTGAATGTCATTCTTACCAGGTAGATGTCTACAGATGAGAACAAACACATACATACAATCCTACCTTCTTTATAACAAAACCTTCTCCATACCCCATCCAGCACATAGAAACATACAATAATAGGGGGAAAACACAATCTCTCCGAGGGGTTCCGCCTCGGAACAGTTGTCAAGAAAACTATAGTGGGGGGTCAAAAATGCTGTGGAATTGGGCATGCTGAATGGAAACTTGATAAAAATTAAACTGAAACAAGTGTTACTTAAGAGCGAAAAATCATTGACAAAAACATTGTAAGAACAGTAGGTAATATTTTCTTATTTACATTCATGGAATGATATATTTGTCAGAAAAAACAATTCAATTAGTGCGGTCATACAGTAAAAAATGCTACTCAAAAACTCTTACAGTTAATTTCTGGTAGTCCTTATCGCTCTTGTCGTACGTATATCAATTTACAGACATGATAATCAATAAATGCTAATAAGGACACTAAACAGGCATATTATACAAACATCATTGGCGTCAAGGATTTTCTTTGCCAGAACGATTTTTTCAATCATGTTATCAAAGTGTGCGTGCGGGCAAGGCAACATTGTTTATCGCGCGTGCCAGTGTTTGGACGCCGCTAAATGCGAATTATATAAAAAAAAAAACTCCCTGAAATATCTTCGTTTGCCCTCTGAATGCGTACTTACCACTCAATCCACGATTTGATTGGCACTTTAACGCAGTGAATTGTGTTCCCAACGACCACAAATTATGATGGTCTGACACGTGACACCATAGTTATTTAATAGTGTATTCTAAGATGTAGGTGTACTGGTATCGATACGGTAAGTACAAACAGCGTTCACAGAAAATAACGAATATTTTAATGGTGCCAATCATCGTAATGCTTGAAATATTACTCACTCATTTTAAGTCTAATGACTCCCACGTATGACCTATTTGTTAGACTGCAGACAGCTGAAATGAGTGCCTGGGGAGATGCTGAATGATACCTAGCCTATAAGTATAGATGTCGGGTGCTAATTAATTGCTTACTAATTGCTTGCGGATACAAAAAAGTACTAAATCGGCCGCGGTTTACCTTGACATCTACATTAATGCCAGTCTATACAACTATAAAACTAATTGCTTTGTATTATTACATTCGACCTTTTCATGAATTACAAAAGCTCAAATATCAAAGTTAGATAACATTTGGTTTGATGTGTGACATATTGGAAGTATAACCACTTCGATAATTTAATATAATTCTAAAACATATCAATACCAGTTGTTATTAAAGAGATGTGAAAACATTATAGATGTCAGATAAAGCCCTCTGCCAAACCGGATTGTTGCAGAGCAATCACGCATAATTATTTTAGAAGTGTATATCTATTGACGGTAATTTGATTACTTGAATATTTATTTGCTAGATGTAGATATAGCTAGACATAATTAAAACAGTACAATGGCGTCAACTAAGACACCCGCGAAACATACATTAATCTCGATGCCCCATTTCTATTCCATCTTTTTTAGACTGTCATATGAACACTCTCTGCATTCGCGATGACAGATAACAGAAAAGAAAACACAAGACAAATATCAATAATGTACGTTTCTGACTGTCCCATTTTAAATCATCCAGTAATCACGTCTGTTTGGTGTTCAATGATTCGCGTATAAAGCAAGTACTACGGACAAATGTGTCTTCGGACAAAACATGTTATTGGCATAATTCAGTGTCAAGTTCGCCTGAAGGTTAGATTAAATGCTTGTATTTGACATTCTTGTCTCTCCTGTTGGAATATCTAAGAGTTTGCATAAGAATACTTGGATAAAATTGTAAGACACCGATGCTAAAATCATTTCTCATCCGGTTTTGAACAGCTTTGATTAATATTTGTATGGAAGATGGCTACCCAGAAGTTTGTTTTTATTTTATGGCCGATGGCCTTTATTCGAACATTCTAATCATGTAGTGTATTTATGTATCGGCGAGTAGTTGTGTACGCCATTTGATAAAATCATTTTAGACGTAGGCAGTGGCATGATATTCTTATTTCAATTTTCAAGTACCTTGCAAGCTTTATACAATACAATTCAGGAATTCCTCCTACTCAATCCAGAGGTGGGGTTAAGTGACTTCGGATGCAATTATTGATATCTGAAATCAAAGCAGAAAATCGCCATTCGCTCGTTTATGTTCTTTTCCGTTGAAGATGAGGACAATTTTCAATTTTCTGCAGCTGCTTGCGTTCTCATGGTTGTAACCAAAGGTGCATTAAGTGTTTGTCTTATTTCAATAAACCACGAAGAATAAAGAAAAATGTTTAATTAAGTGTGTAGTTTAATCAAATAGTCTCTTAATGAGTTCTTTCGGCAAGACTGACAGTCAGATTTGTGGTGTTATATTTCAATTGTTATTTGATCAATTTCAATTAACTCCTCAATATAGAATAAGGCTTTGCCTGTATGATGGCTTACATAATTATATATCTGTTTTAGAACAGAAAGGAAACAGATTTGCTAACTCCTAAATAAAGATTCTCTTTTATCATATATATCAGTATTATTGAAAAGGGTTCAAATTAATATTTAATGAACACTATGCAGTACTAGCACGTGATGATAGAGATTAAATATATTTACCCTATCTCAATTTGATTTTACTTTTTAAAAATGAACGATATTAAATCTGTTTAGAAATACTCATCACGATTCGATAAACCAAACAATATTTTCAATTCCCTTATAATGCAATCAGCACCAAGGCTCTGAAATATATCATACATTGATTTGAGGCCAAGTTTCCCCGAAGCTGATCAATGCTTTACGAAAATAATCCTTTCCTTTTAATGAATTGTTTGATGTATTGTGCTTTACAACAAGTAGAAGTAAAATATGACATGACGCCTCGTTGGTTTTAATTGAATATTTGTGTTGCAACGATAGTTCGTGTGGTATTAGTTATGTTATGTATAGGATGAGAGTTGTTCGAATCGTGTTGTTCTTATAATTAACTTCCCTGTGTTTACATTGCAAACACGATTTTAATTAATCGAATATGACATAAACAGCATCCCATTCCTCTTATCATGGGCCACTAGAGCGCTGTTTCAATGACGACCATCCCTGCAAATAATTTTATTTAACAGCGTCCTTCGTTTGAGTACAAGTAACATTTGTCCAACCCTAAATATACGACGAGATAATGAGAAAACAAGTGAACCACGGATTTGCAACAGACGAAACATACGAACAAAATTAAAACATCTTCCCTATTTTAACCAAAACAAAACTGGTGAAGTGAATAGGATTTGTCTTGCACAAAATTTCACTATGTCATGACATACCCATACAAAGCACAGGTAAGAACAAAAATTCATAGTTGGTAGTGAGTACAAAAGATGATTCTATTTAATAGAACGTGAATAAGGACTTAAAACAGGTCTGAAGAACAATACCTACTAAATTCCTTGCTATTATCATTATACCTCATTCAGTACTGTATTGTTTTGGTATGTGGTCACCTTACCATTTCTTTTTTCCAGGATCTGTTTACCTGTACCTTGTGCTGTTTATGCATTTATTTCATATAGATACGAGGAGGAATCCTGGAAAAAGTCACATACAAAACAACCCACATTTCCGGAAATGCTATCTTCCCCCAAATCCAAAACCCACAAAACATGGACTATACACTACTCTGTTCGATATTTTAGAATCATTGAATGATGGTAATCCTTCTTGTATTTCCATGTATTGTGTTGCGTTTAGTGTTGTCTATGTTTTTGTCTCTGGTGTCTAGGAGATTGTGTTTGTTAGGCTGTTTTTGGATTCTAATTTATTGCACCAAGCAAATCATGAAAATTCGTTTATACTGCTAATCAATAAAAGTTCCTTTGAATTCATGTTCCATTACAAAAGTGCACGGCACATGTTTTTTATTTGTCAGGACATTTTTGCAGTGATCCTCGCGGCTGTTTGTCTTTGAGAGAAAATCTCAAGTAAATGAGTTAACTGTTCATAGGAATTAAACTGTTAGTTAGACAAAGTCGCACACAAACTGTCGACTTTGATTAACTGATGTTCTACCAAAAGTTTGTGAGTAAATTTGAGTGTAGAATATTTTTTACATGTTTCGATTAGTTCAAATTTGATTAAACTAATTCGAAGTATAGGCATTGCATAAGACATGACATTTACAAGCCGATAGATATCCTTCTAAGATATTGTTCAACAGGAGAATTGTGTGCGTAAATGAAACATCGATTTTGTCATACGTTTCGCATATTATGCGAATAAGTCAGACAAATAAGTAGATTTGAAACATTTCCACAAATAAGAATAGGATTTCTCGTTCACATATCCATTTAATGAGGGTTTTGCACAATACTTATGGCGCATGCCAAGACTTAATCTTATGATTTAACTAAACGCTGGCTTACATGAAAGAAATGGAGGGTTGCACACATGTAATTGGAAAAACATTTTCCGACTGATAAATATTGCTCAGTCGCGGATTATGAAATAAGTCATTGACATTAGCAATATACAATGGCATTATTTTGCGATATTTAATATGGCCAGAAAAAAAATTGCAGACCTAACATTTAAACAGTTTTAAAATGATTTCAGACATTGTTTCTTTTTCATTCACATTACTAATGAAAGTAATACTAACATAACACAGTTCGTAGCATGGGTCTTATTTCAGTTATTATCCGCATTGGTAAAATTCCACCGAGCTCTATGTCTGTGAGCTTAACCATTATAACCAAAATTCGTCCTTTGAGATTTAATTTAATTTAACTTCAAAATTTCTGATATATTTTCAACGCTTAGTATTGATGAGGTATTTATGTTTGCACGTCCTTGAATCAAGGCTCCGAGGATATTGTTTAAATGATGTTCGGCGTCTGGAAATGAGGCTCGTATAGCGATTGTCACTTTAACAGTAATGTCTACTGTAAGCAAATATCAATAAAGTAAGCATCATAATGGGATATTAATGCATAATTATTAATTTTGGTCCATTACAATAACGAACTGTATTTTGAAGTGGCCGTTGGACAAAGGTTGTTGCTCGTTCACAGGTTACTGTTTCCTTAGGTCTGGCTGTGGGTAATGGAATGGGGACGTTTACAAAGCATGTGGACAATTCTGCAAGTCTCCGTCCAGCCAACTTATCTATTTCTGTTTTATGACATCAAAATAATACAATCTCAGTGCAAGTTTTACTTCATATTTTAAAAATATCTAATCATACGACTGCGTTATTTGTTATGTTTATGGTTGTGATGTCATCCAACAGACATTAGGTCGTATAGAAAGATAGTAATATAACCTACGTCTCGATGGTAATTGAGTACTTGTTTATTTATCCGCAATCATCCAATATTGCGCACAGTTTGACTTTACCCTCTAAAGAAATGAACTGTACGGACATTTTTATATTCAATTGCTTATAGCGCCAATGTTATATTTCTAGTTTTGTTTCTATGCCGAAGTCGTTGACATTAATTCATCAAGCATTCTCTCGAGAGATTTTGCTATGTGATAAAGCCAAGAGATATTGTTTATATTACACGTCTCTTGTTATTTTCCTATGGAATAGCTTCGTACATCGTAAAAGTCATTGTTTTATGTTGTGTTGACGGTATTCGCACGGACCAGTATATAATCTTCTGTCGTAGGTTGATCCACATCAGTTGTGTGCGCAATATGCTTTGTACAGGCAAGGTTTAGCTATTTCTTCGACTAATGGTAGTATGAGCAAGAAATGTTTGATTAAATTATAACCGTATGAACATCTATACTGTTTCGTGTATGTCTGATTCATGACTGACCATTTTCTGAATTACTTCGTGGTTTTGATCAGACTTTTTATAGCATAAACTCGAGAGGCCCAAATACATCACATCTGAACTCAGCAGACATTAAAGAGGACGTATATGGGCGTGGATTATAAGAGCAAATCATCAAACGATACTTTAACAAGGACTGACAGAGGTACTTCTGAGTAAAACATTCATTGAAATATTGTCTGTCTCTCCTAATTCTTAAAATGTATTACTGTTATAAAATGGCTATTTTATCATCATGATATGTAAATGTAGCTATTAAATTTGAGTTGTATCGCGGGTTGAATCGAGTACAGTTTCTTTGTAACAGCTGTTATTGTGTATATCCTCCTGCAATTGTGTAATATAATTACTTTATTTTTATGTTGCTTTATTCAACACAGAGAGATTCTTTTCTACTTACTGATATAATATCAACCTATATAATAATCACAGTTGTTCCATTACAATTAATGGGTTTGGCTTGTTGTACAAGTCAAATACTGAATATAAATAAAATGACGGTGCTTTGAATTGGCGCAACTGACCCTGACCGCCAATATAGCCGAAATAAAACGCCCGCCAAAATAAGGACTTACACAGTAAATGTTTAGCCATACTTTAAGTTATTTATATTACATTTTTATAAGTAAAAATAATGAAACCAGTCATCACCTACACTTCCGAGAAAAAAAACATGGTTATGGAATATTACTTACCAACATAAATATCTAGCCATCCAACCAGTGCCAAAAGGTATGTGAGGATCAAATACCATCAGATATGGTGAATGTGAATGACATTTATATAATTTGTAATCGCACATCTTTTTTTCTAAACCCAAGTATAATTATAATTACAATTGACTTTCGAATATATTCTCTGATGGTCTGTTTGAAGTCAGATTTACACTTTAAAAGGCATACATGCCATTGACCTAAAACATTCAAGGTCATGCATTAACATTTCCAAATGCAGATCTCTTTGATACCATTCGTGGTTATCGATTTTTTCAGTAAAGATACCATCTAGTCCTTAGAAGACAACCGGATTCACTTCTTTTTATCGACTGATTCATGTATTATCCAAATCAAACATTGACATCATCTCAAGATATTTAGCGATATAGTGCAAGCGATAAAATTCGCGATAAATAATAACATAAGAGACACATTGTAACCAGGACGAGAAAAAATCGCATAACTTAAACGATCCATAACAACATACATGCTAATATATCATTCTTACGAATTTGAAGCCGGATGTGTTGCAGTCGCAACTGTATAGAACAAACTTAATACTAAAGTATTAAACAAAATGTTACATTGGACCTTACAGAATACCATACAGTGAGACAAATATGATAATGGGATATGAATCAACAGGTCTGACTGTGTATCAATATCATCAAAGAGGTTATGAAAGGATTTATAGAAATCATAAGTACCAGAGGAGATCGTAGTCCCATAGGAAGATTCGTGATTAGCACTATGCAAAGATGAAACGATAAGAATTGATGAAGTTAACAGAGGAATGTACTCACCAACATTGATAGCTCCACGAGTCGTTAGAACAGCCAGACTGCTCCAGATAAAGAAAGCCGCAAACTGCACGCGGATCCACATTCCTTCAAAACGACTTACTAAGTCTCCAATGTGTCAAAATCACTTACGAACAGTCTGTTGTCTGTCTCACTTGACATGCTAACATTTGATTCTAAAACGAAGCCTATGTATGCTTAACTACATATTCGGCTTCAAAACTGATATATTTGCTTATTTATGTAATGTGCTGTTGTTGATTTTTGAGCGATAAATAGCAACTTATGATACAATTCAAAAATGATAGCATTGGATATTCTGCATTCTATTCCACGAGTTACAGATTTTATGCTTGCGTGAACAAAGAGAAATCATTTGTTGAAGGTATATAATACAAATCCGTTCAATATTTCACTTTGCTAGCAACTCTATCCTATCCCAGCAGTCTTTGTCTGTTTTTGCATTCTGAATGAATGGATAAACCGACGAACTATCAATTAAAACTGTCAACATATGTTTTGATTCGTATTTCGAACTCTTCACTGCATCTATTAATTAAAGATCACATTGAACGATTCTCGATGAAGTTTATATTCGACTCCGAGATGTGCTTTCGTTTCAAATTCAAATATTTACAATTTGTACACATATTATCCAATTTCAGATCAATAAATAACGTTCGAAGTTCATTTATGACAAGAAAAGAAATTAACAGCCCTCGTTCAAATAAAAATTACGAATACGTCAATATTGTGTTAATGACCTATATTTTGTTTTAATTGCAACGCAAACAATACTACAGACTAATCCAATTAGTTAACACTAAATGGTAATACCTTTGTTTAATAATATGATCCGTCAATTTCTGGATGTTTTTATGGAGTCTGTCCTAATTAATAAAACGCGTTCACACATTATTTTTCTGATTTAACAGCAAAAACACATTACAATACTCGCCGATTCTTCATGCGTCCAACATTATGAATAAAAACAATATGGTTTCTGTTTTTTTATCCTCACATATCCTGGAATTAAATTGCTTTTTGTGTTTGTTGGTGTTATCATATCATCAAGATCCCGTATTAACGCATAATTTTCATAATACAAGTTAATTGAACAACTAATTAGTATATATCATATTCCAATTTTCATTAACGATGTCACTGACATAATTAATATCCCATTTCCTGATCATTTGTCGAGTTTTAAATAAAGTAATACAATTGTTTCACGATGTTGTTTTTCTTTCCATCACAGCTTATAGGTCTGGTGAATATCGATCGATACAAAGGAAAATCCGCATTATCCATAAAGTTTCTCACTTGTAGAGTTTTTGCCTCAATACACAAGGGGGAATATTGAAAATCCATGGATATACTATATGTTAAAGTGGATATGTCCGAACACAATATTTTATATGCTCGCTCTATTGTACAGTAACAAGTTCCCTGATAACCATATGCACGAACTCTCAATAAAGTTTGTATTCTGTGTAAAATATCCGTCTTTCAAAGTATAGGCTTGGAATATACGCTGTACAACTTTGATGCGGTTTGTTCTCTGAATAACACTATTCCAAAATTCCCCGAGTATATGGTTAATAAAATGATGTCATGTGATTAAATGCGATCTACACAGTATGTAATTCAGTACCTGTCCAGTTTACTTACACCTAGTTTGGTGGGCTACAACTGTACTGAACATGTGCCTACATTGTGTTGGTTCATTCAATTTTATAGATCGTGTTTTTCCTACTCGAGAAGCGTTCCGAGTGTTATATTTGCACAAACAACTTATCGGGACAACTAATCACAATAAAGAAAGAATTAAGAAGCTGACAGAATCAGTCGATTTGTTATCGATTTTGGAAGTTGCGTATTAGACGCGTGATAAATTGAGTGATCAGCATGGACACAGACATGTATTACATGTAAGCGAGTTTTAAAACACTGGTCTGATGATTTTGAACAAATGATGTATATTGTTCACTCATCAGTAAATATGTATTCAACTCAATGTTTACAAATACAAGTTGTAAGAGTTACGATAAAAAGTTGAATGGAAAGCAATTTGATATTGTTATGCGTGATGTCCATTATTTTATTTTCAAGATTTAAATCATTTTTTTAGATTCTTGAAGTGTTAATGTTTTAAATTTTTAAGAAGAAGCGTATAGTTGAAGGTTTAAATTGATAGATACATGTAGTTATTTACCTTGAAAAATCTTGCAATTATGTGCATTGAGACAATGTGACTGTATTTGAAATTCCAAAGCATTTATTTCATTACCATATTTACGACGATATTAGCGTCTACATATCTTGGCTTATTTATTAAAAAGTCTCTTAAGATCTACCTATTTATAATATTCATTTTTAATTTCCTTTTTGCTTTGTTTCACGGTGATGTAAGTCCATCATGGGCGAGAACAACGACTTGATATGCTCCAGTATCTTATGCCCATTATTTTAATTCGCATGTTCTGTAATTCTATAATTATGAATATTCACGGGACTAGCAATTTATTTTATTACTCAGCACAAGTTACCAAAGGCAGATCACTTCAAAAACTTGAACGGATTTTTTTTGTTTTAACCGTTGTCGTTTTGATTGAAATATTAATATTTCATACAGACTGGATCGTCAGTATTGATTGCAAGAGGAATATTGCAGTTAATGTCACATCTAAATCAGGTTTTACACCATTTTCGAAAAGCAAACCGCGTAATTTATTGGAAGATGGTTTGTTTTGAATGACTTCTAGTAACCACGTTATTTAGTTTGAAGATTTTGTCGATACAGTAAAACCTCGTTATTACGAGCATCGATATAACGAGCACCCGACTTATCTCAAGGAGTTTCAAAGTCCCTTCAATTTTTGTTCTCAGTTGTGTATAATTTCCAACCACAAACAAATACCTCGTTTTTACGAGCATCACGTTTATCTCGAGCAGTTATACTGTTCCGATGAATCCTCGACATAATGAGGTTTTATTGTATATATACATATTTATTTGTTTTCTTCATTAAGTCAAAAGGCCCATGTGAATGTAAAACTTTTGCATATATCAAAAATACAGGCGTGTCAATGACATTGGCACTTTTGAAAACACATCTCAATGAAGTAAATAGTAATGACAAACAGTGAAAGAAATACTGACAGACATACTGTATAACAATGTGAAAATGTCCGTAATAATTACCTATGTGTACAGTGATAAACAACACTACAGAAATATTTCATATTACACAGTTTTGATATTATTACCTAAAATAAGATGAGTGTACACCAAAAGACAGCGGAAGTGAAATTAAGAACAAGAAGGCGTGGTCGTGATGGTACAGAAAGTCTACGATCAGGCGGAAAAGGTGCAACATTTAAGTGCACAAGAATATTAATATTTTGTGGCTGCAATATTCTGTTCAACAATAAAAAAACTAGCAATAAAAAATTGATGGATAGATTTTGGCGTCAGCCGTGCATTAACAATAAAAACAATTTCATTTTTTGCAAATGCGACATGTATGTACTACGCATAAAAATCTACTCATTAGTAGTTTTTATAGCAATTGAACAACATTAATTCAGTCTGGGATAAATATTTTCTTGATATCAATCATTTGATGTATTCGGAACAAACATACGGCTTTGAAATGCAGCAACCGCCCACATTATGAATCCTAAGTTGAATTAACAGTGCATGGGTGAAAAAGAAATTTCCGGGAGTTTCTACCACCCATACAGTGTACCAGTTTGACAATGAAAATATTGCTCCTCTCAAATAGGAGTCCCAGTGGGTTAAAACCGAAAAAGCGTCCGAATATTGAATTACATTGTCGATGAGTTTCTTTTAATCGTAGCTATCATTCACGCTTAACATTTTAATATACTAGCTATGAAACCATTAGTTTTATGTCAGAAAACGGATGTATCTGCAGTAATCATGTCTAATTATCTGTCGGAGCGTCCAGCAATAACAATATTCATGGCTGTGACATAATCTAGCGCTTAGAAATGTTGCTGAAATGGCATTTCTGTTAACTGCAAGTCATAAAACACTTTGATTATTTCGTGACATGCACGAAGTTATTCCAAACGGAGCAGTCATCTTCAAACGTATTTCGTGTGCATTAAAGAACGGTTTGTACAATTGCGTATGTATTATCTTAGAGATCTATAATGAAACAATTGAGTGTTAAACGCAATTATATTGGTATTTCTTGCCTCAAAATCCGGATTTTACGGGGATTTCAAGGTCAGGAATTAACTTTCCTTTACGCGACATTGGTTTATCACATGACTCTGTGCCTAAACCTTAGTGCAAGGCTATACTGGCACCAACATATACGATAAAGAAATATTACACTCTAAATAGGTACATACCAAATCTTCGACGGAAACGACAACTATATATATTTGATTTCAGTCCAAGATCCCTGATATTTCAATTCATACAGTTGTTGGCTTGAAAAACTATTTATAATGGTACACCGTTTTTATTACTGTCTTCAAAAATAATGTGAAAGAATACAAGAGCCAAGATGGCCCTGCATCGCTCATGGCAATAAATATTAACTTGTTACTAAAAAGGTAATACAGGTACACTTGTGGGCAAATAACTGGGAACAATAATAAACTTGATAAAGGACCATCAAAGGATACTATAAAAGAATATTCGTGATGACTGAAGGATGCCACAGACCAAATTTGGTGATGATCCAACCACTGGTTCATGAAAAGAAGTCATTTTAAGGTATTTCTATGTTTAGCTCTAGCGGTCCCTAATTGGGGCCAACCATTTTTATTTCAGCAAATCTGATAGAACACTATCTAAAGATGCTAAAAACCAAGTTTGGTAATAATCCATCCATAGAAACATGAGAAAAAGTCATTTTAAGGTATTTCTATTTTTAGCTCTAGCGGCCCCTACAAGGGGCTGACCAAATTTATTTGAGTACACTTGAGCGAAGACCATCTAAGGATGTTACAGACCAAGTTTGGTGATGATCCATCCATTGGTTCATGAGAAGAAGACGATTAAATGTTTTTCTATTTTTAGCACTAGCGGTCCCTAAAAGTGGTCAACCGGTACAATATGAGCAAATTGCAGTTAGAACGTCAAAAGGCTTCTGCACAGCAAATTAAAGTAAATTCGACTGGTAGTTTCTGAGGAGAAGACCATTGTTGACGCCAGACGACGGAGCATCCACCTACCCATCCTAACAGTTCACCCTGAACCTTCGGATCTGGTGAGCTAAAAATGGATACAGTCATTGATACAACAAATGGTTCTCGCGTTGTAAGTTTGTATTTAAATGGAAAATGTTGTATCAAAATGCTATTAAATTGGAAAATATTACGTCACAATTATCAAACTTCTACAGAAAAACACTCTTTTGAAAGACGAACAATTTTTGCATGAGATCACGTTATGCTATAGGTACTAGCTCTTAAATACTGTCTATGATTTCAAAGTATTTCATAAATTTTAAGTAATAGAACAATATTATTGCTTCCCGGAAGAAAATCATTCGCCCAAAGCAACAAAGATGGTGCGTTTTCCGCATTACTTTGTCGATGATTTAAATTTGGAATGGATGGACTATTGAGTAGACGCTACCAACGTTATTACCCAGGACAACGACGGTGATAATATGTATATTCTCCTAAATTGTATAAGCAATCATCAATTCATTCAGACTTTTTATTAGATTTGCACTTCGACGAAACAACTTTTCCTGTCAAATTCGATGAAAATTCTGCCTGATATGAAATTATTAATTTAGAACTCATATAATAAAGTGAACTGATCGGAAGAAAGAAAAAAGCATATAAAATTATGTCCATAATGTGGTATTCAATATTGTGATGTTGTAAAAATCTAGTGGTCTTGGGTACACAATGATAACAAACATTCAAAAATTAAATCTTATTACAGTATACTGTCAAAAGAAGAAAGATTCATTCTTCGACTGTTAATAAGAAAAAGATTCCCAGAAATAACCGCACACAAAAAATCGCGTTCTCCTAAAACATCACCGTACCCAAAACACTACCTTCTGAAAAAGAACCAGACTCTCCAAAATCTACCTTCTGAAAAAGAACCAGACTCTCCAAAATCTACCTTCTGAAAAAGAACCAGACTCTCCAAAATCTACCTTCTGAAAAAGAACCAGACTCTCCAAAATCTACCTTCCAATTTGTTTCCCTGTCGCAAAAAGTGCACTTTCTTTATACGTGTTGGGAAATCGCGCGAAGTCTAATCTTAAAGTACACACCATATTTTAATTAAGACGTAACACAATCGAGTCCCGTTTATTTTTTTCCTGTCTGTTTTGTATTATTCCTATTTTCCATTTGATGTCATACGTCGCTAGAATGTTAATGACCCTTAAACACTACCAACTATTTTCCATGTTTAGGCTTTTGAAGTACGTATATCTGCTCTATTAAGAACGGTAGTGTAAGTAAATGAAGTCAGTTCTACCAGTATATTTTTGTTATCATTGTTAAATTGAAGGAACGGGAAAAATGACGTTGGTAACAAAACACTGCAATATATTAATAAACAAATCTAATCATTACAACTACATTAAGATCACAATTATTATGTATATATTTAAGACATAATCAATTAGTTATCCATTGATAATATATGTGCATCGATCTTTCGTTGTGTAAAGTTCATTTTACCTAATTCTTTGCAACAAATTCAAACAGAACCGAGATGATTCTGCAACAGGTTGTTCCTGTAGAGAACTTATTTTTATGTTTATTTGTTTTGTCATAATTGTATGATACATGTATTAATGTTTGCTTACCAAATATTAGTCTGCATCTTTCCTGAAACCTTTAAGATAACGATATAAAAATTCAATTTTTTCAGCTTCAAGTATTGGCTTGGTGACAGATGATTGGACCTAAAATATTCACTCTTAGACTATGAGGTCAAGGACTGGCGAAATTTTTAGGATGTAGGGCTCTTAAGACTAGTCGCTGCACTCCAATTTAAAACATTTCGCTAGCTTGTTGAAATGTTGAAATATCTAAATCAGTTTGACTGAATTACAATTATTTTCGGCATAAAAAGACGTTATTTTTTGATAACAGTAATTCTGGTGAGGAATTTTACTGGCAACGTATTATTTGGTGTAATTAAATTAAACATTCAGTATAGTGCAAATAAAAAGTGAGAGCAGAAAGAAATATCAGACAAATGAAAGAAATGCAGGAAAGAAATGGATGAGATGTGGGCGGACAATATTAACAAATTAATGGAATGAAATTGTATTGGAGTTATACAGGCGCTTGTGACAAATGGTAGGGTGATGTTGCGGGCAAATAATTTTATCACTTTAAATGCATTGTAAATATATAAGTTTGGAGACTTATTTCACAAATACGTATACGTTTTTCTCTACATAATGTTCACTTTTGTTATGAATCGAAGTGCGTATTATGTGAAGTCCCCAAAGCGTATTGTCAATGTATTAAACTCATACACTATATCGTTATGCAGTTTGGGGGTCTTTGACAAATGGACATGTCTACTACAGCTTAAAGAAATGTGCTGTTTCTTTTGCATTTAAAGTTTAAGGAGAAGCGATAGATAATGTCTGGTTGAACTCTTTAAAGATATTTGTAAGTTTCCCACTTATGACGTAAATTTTTTATTGAATGAAAGAATTAGCATTAGCCCTAGCTCATTTGAATATCTACTTAGGTGAAAGGCGTAAAATACTAATGAGTCTGGCTCATCATGTTTATAGAAAGAAACGCTTGTATCCGATAACTATTCGAAAAATGAATACATAAATCACTTATAAGTGCACCATTTCGCCCCTATTTTACATTCGACAAACTCATTATTGCTAAGCGGCATCACCAAAGTAAATTACATTACAAATGTATCAAACCGTGCAAATTAATATGGAATAGAATAGAATAGAATAGAACGCATAAGCCAATGACAATGGCAACTGAACAAACCGAAAAGTCTACCTGAACGCATCGAGTATAAATCTTCGAAAGGGAGTGAAGCAGAATCTTTTCTTCGATTGCCCATTACAGTAAGACCTCAAATAGTAGCCACATCAATATTACGACCACCTCGTTATGACGACTTTCAAAACTCCCGAATAATTCAGTTTGACAATGAGACCAACTCATTATAACGACCGAATTTTGCGTCCCTCATTATTGGGGTTTTATTGTACTTCCAAAATTGCTTTACTATTCCGTTCACCCTTATACAAATACACTTCGCTTCACACTGTAGATAAAATGGTGCATGCTTCGGTAATTTTTATACAAACAACGGACTAAGATAATAACTTTGGATCAAAGCCATTGTTGATCCGGGAATGTATTTTTCTTATTGACAGACACCATTTAGTTGATTGATTATGTTATTACCAAAGTCCTCGGGTGATTGACCGCCTGCAATTTTATCCTTGGTACATGCTGATAGAGTTAGATCCTTTAACACAATTCTATAATTTATAATAATACTAATTTAGGAAAAATGAATTTTATTGATAGTTTCATAACTGATCCAACTTCAATATTTACTTTAAACAGGAGCTTCATGTAAGCATCTATTCTCTTAGAAATGTAATCATTGTTATTCTGTTTACAATGTGTAGTTTACATTATATTGAATAGAACTTGTTATTTATATCATATCAGGTAAATTACACTGTGTAAGTAATTAATATAATCGACTATTACTAGTGATTATTTTAATCTCTTTGTTATTGAAACATTTCACTTACATTTCCCTTAATGACGTTAGTAATGATAGCCAGTGAATAGATTCTCCTGTAAAAAGACATCCATGGGATTAGAATTGGCCGATCAAATAGATTAAAGCTTGTAGGAGGTTTAACAGATATTAAACGATATAACACACGTTGCATAAAAACACAAGTCACTCACTAGAAAACATAAAATAGACTAAATAAATCTCTCTGATCGAGATATTACTAGTCTTTGATTATTTTAATCTCTTTGTTATTGAAACATTTCTCTTACATTCCCCCTGAGTTCGTAATAAACTTAGAAAAATCTTGGTCACTCCATCGTATTTACTTACAGGACTGTCGATGATTTACGATTACTGTTTGACAATGTTTTGTTATACTGACTTCCTCTTTGCTGCTTGGCGTACAAAGTTATTGCCCTTTAAATATAAAATATGATATAGTCTTACGTTTTATATCATAATAACTGAGCTTTAAGGATACGTCAAAACCGGCCTGTATGCAATCTGCAACGAACGTTTCACAATATTCATCAAATCAATTAACATGTAAATATCAGACATTTGAAATATTAAATGTAGTGTTTTATAAGCTGATAAAACATGTGGTTGAAAATAAATCAGATTGAATTGTTAGAAAGAGTCCAGGTGCTTGTTTACATGAAGTACGTTAAAAAGCAATGGTGAAACATTCCTTTGAGCTAAAAGATTATTATAATGTTTACATAATTGCCACAGTAACATCAATGTGTTGTTGTTTTAATACATATCAGTATTGGAATCCTGTAAGTAGATCTCCTATTTGTAATGCTTTAGCGTCTTACGATCTTGATTTACTCGAGAAAAAACATACGGTGACAGACCTCCTTTGATTTCAATAGTATACAAGCACTTTTATAATCCGCATATAATGAATGCTAATGCTTGGTATTACAGCCTCTTGATCTTCTAGGATAGAAAAAATGTTTAAGTTGTCTTATAATCCCAGTGGTAGCATTTTGATTTAATTTCATATGACTTATTGAGCATGTGTTTTGTATTAAGTTAAACATCAAACATAAGCATATGGTATTTTTGGGGTAAATAAAAACAATAAATTAACACAGTCAAAGACTCCGGGGGGTTAATACTGTATATTAATGTTCACTAAAGAGGTCATGTAAATAAATATGAACCAATACTTTGATAGTATTCTCCTGCCACTCATCTATAAAGGCAATCATCTAATATCATGTTCGACATTTTTGCAAAAACAATTTATATTTCCAAGAGATTAGGCAAGTAACATAAGGTTTATTGAAGACAAGATGTTGATTCATCAAACATTTTATCTATTTTAGGTGTTATTTCATAATTAATCGATGTAATGCTTGTTTTGTTAGAGTTATAACGTATATGATAAAATATGGTGCGGCTATAAACTATTGTTCTTAGTAAAGTAGGCACCAACGATTCAAACAGGAACACAGAAGTACATTCACGTACTTATATGGAACGTTACCAATATACGTTCAATGCATTGACATATTGACTGGAAATTAAACAAAGCGTTATTTGCATAAAATGCGAATCTATTTGTTTTCCATAAAATCTTAATTTGTGAGGAACATACTTTAGCGTTATGCTTGTCAATTAGCAAGACGACATACAATAAATACAGATGAGAAAAAAAACACCAAACTAAAACCCATTCATACAGTGGAAACATACAAAAATGTTGGACAAAACGCAGCCTCCCGGAGGATACCGCCTTTGAACGGTCGGTGACAAAGCTACAGGGGGTTTAACCTAGTTTTGTAGGCCCAACCTCACACTTACACCTTGGAAAACAAAAACAATATATAAAATAAATAATATACAGATATATATATTTAAAGGCAGTACAACGGCAAACATATGTAACAAATAGATCGATTTAGTCCTCCCAAAGTTACAACTAAACGAACAAATTTATGCCAAGCAAAATAAGTGACCTAAGCAATAATACTTTACTAATATTATCATTCATTATAATATCAGTAATGATAGTAATTATCAAATTATTACAATTATCATTATTGGAATGATTTTCGTGTAATGATGACATCATTACCAGGATTCATTTACAGTATAACTCCGGTACAGTAAAACCGGAATTCTCCGAAACCGGACTTTTGGCCCAGTCCGGATGGGGTGCGGTTTTCAGGGGTTATGCTGTGATTTTAAGATGATACAACTCTCATTTCTACTTCTAGTCAAGCCTGTAATTTCGCAATAATCTTGCCTGGGCTACAAGAATAATAATTATGATAATTTCAATTAAATTTCAGCAATAAATATGCTGGTGACAAGCTTTTAAACTGACTGTCAATTACTGAGGTTCATAAGTGAAATGTTTGGCCTATTCCCGTCGGCAAAGATTTTATACAAGGAAATTTGGGGTTCGACCCCACAACCTCCAATTATATAGCCACTAGCGTGAAACATTGAAAGCATCTAATAACATCACTGTAAAATAATACCATACATGAGACTTTCTATCATTCTGCAGCTTTTATATCAATTCATTCAATTCATAGACAAGGAAATAAGTCTATAAAACTATGAATTGTCCTTTACGTATTGTTTTCGCATTTGTCGAAATTCAGGGAAGAAAAGCGGACCAGTTGTTCTTTTAAACACGCAATAGCTTGTCTCTGATGCACAGTTAATCTTAATTCCAATGTTTATTTTAGATACGCCTTATATTTTAACACATGTGTGCTATATATTAATCTGTGTTCATCTTTAGGTTTGACTCCAGTCTTTATTCTTGTCGTTGTCGTTTCTTATCACTTAAATACATCTGTACACCTCTGTTACAGCTTTTACACGATTCTTGTAAAACAAAAATAAAAAATATAAAGTACAATAATAATGATAACTTAAATCAATTTCTATTTGTTCAAAACATGCACTTTCGAAATAAAGTATGTTCTGATTTACAAGACAATAATTTATTTATATAATATATATTTTTATGGAACAAGTTTTGTCAGTTCTGGTATTTAGGTCACAATATTCACTTAAATACAAATAAATGGAGAGGTTGAACGGGTCGTGAAAAATGATGAAATTAAATAAACATTTATTGAAAAAAGGAAATATGTCACATTGTTTAGAACTGCTTCTATGACATAGAAGGAAATGTGAAGGATACAGAACTACAACTCTGAATAGAGATTGGTTTGATTCTACACAAGAGAATTACAAACCCTTTCCTAACGTGTTGTCTCCATATCGCAATAAAACACACATATCGTGTAAGCAAATTTGGCGACTTTGTTACACAAGTTGTATGACATTCTGTTTTCTTATCGTTTAAGTGTAATCAAGTTTCTGATAGCCAACACATGCAGACACAAGGAAACCTAGACTTTATGGCATGAAAGAAAACATGTTTTAATAAATTATAGATATCAATATTTGAAATACTGTTGTTGCTTGTTCTGTACGCTAATATAATTTCTTTTTGGAAAGTATTTCATTATAATTCAGAAAACGGGGAATAAGGTCTAGATTTAAGACGTTTATGTCACAAATGTTCTTCTTCGAAATGTTACTTTCTATGTATTTATGCAGTAACTGATACAAGGAATACTCGATTCTTTAATGCAAAAACCATGCATGTAGTATATTACTTTTCTTTGAAAATATCAATTCTGTGCTGTATGACATTAAATTCAGTAAAACTTCGTCATTACGAAGTCGATATCACGAGCACTCGACTTGTCACGAGAAGTTTTAAAGTCCTGTAAATTTTTGTTCTTAGCTGTGAATATTTTTCAATCAAAAACAAAACCTCGTTATTGCGAGCACCACATTTATCTGGAGCAGTTGCTCTGTTCCGATGACTTTTCGAGAATTTGCTGTGTATATATGTTTTAATATTCTACTGTACATAATTTATATTTTCAAGGAAAACAATTTTGCGTTTCACACCTTCCAAGGCAAATTTCGATAGATGAGTCTGAAAGTTTAAAACTTAGAACTAAAACAGGAAGAGTTATTAATTGATTTCATTCTCCTAGCCATAAAATGATTTCTTCCATCATGAGAACACTTTATCAGTCTTGTCTAGAGTCAGTAAATTATTCGTTGCATTAAAACTTACAAATTGCTCTTTTGTGGTACTGCCAAAGTGTGATAGATGTTTTAACTATTGCATTTAATACGGAACTTCATCGCATAGCAAATTTGTTTCTGTTGTGACCAAATACACGCTCAATGTAATACAGCCAAATGCTTTTCTTTATGCACACCCATGGTCCAATGATGAAAGTAATTTTGACTTTATCAAAAAATCTAATACAGTGGTACCCCTCTAAACCGGCCGAGCATCGGACCAAGTCATTTTGCCTGTTTACAGGAGATGCCACTTTAGAGGAAATTTTTTAATTAAATAGTAATTAAGTCGGGACAAGAACATTTGGCCGATTTAGAGGGGAAACCGGTTTACAGAGGAACCGGTTTAGAGGATTTCCACTGAGGAATTTTTATCTTATGTATCAATTATAATTTATTTATTCGATTATTTCTTCACGCAAGTCTGTTGATGTAGTAGCATTTTCGAATTTAAGGTACAAACGAAAGCTTTCATTTGTTCTGTTGTTATCCATTTGTGTTCTTGATTTTTTTATTGTTGTTGTTAATAATATAGATGATGATGATGGCTCTGTTGCTGCTACTGTTTTCATTGTTGTTGTTTCTGCAGCGTCCGTTGATGCTGGTTGTTATTTCCGCTGATATATGTATTTGTTGTTGTTACTGTTGTTGTTTTGTCGTTGTTTATATTGTTGTTGTTACTGTTGTTGTTTTGTCGTTGTTTATATTGTTGTTGTTACTGTTGTTGTTTTGTCGTTGTTTATATTGTTGTTGTTACTGTTGTTGCTATTGTTTTGCCGATGTTATCTTTTTATTCTTTTTGTTGGGTATGTCGTTGTGTATGCCGTTGTGTTATTGTTGTTGTTGCTGCTGCTATAATGCTCACTGTTGTGTGTTTGCTGACTGTCCAGTATAAAAACCAACTTCATTATGCTGCTGCATACCTTGGGTAGGCTCTGTAATTCAGAAACTTCAAAAGAATAAGACGCTGGTTAACGCCCACGCGAAAACTATTAAATAAAAAATGACAAAAGATTGAACATGGGTCTCAGATATCGTGCGACTAACGTGAAGTGGAGATCGGGAACTTTCAATTTACTCTAAGACACCTGGATAAGTTATTATAAGATATCATGTGTCCGTTTCGATTCTGTCAAGTCAGCGAACAGCAATAGTGCTCTAAATAATAGGTCTTAATTTTACAAACTAAAAATCATACATAGTGAATACATACGTTCTGAGTCTATGCTACGGAACGTACAAAAACAAAACTTGAAACTCTTTAAAATACGTAAATATGCATTGCTTGGGAAAATGTAACGTTTTAGATAATGCTTGTTGCTTTATCCCTTTGCCTTATAAGCATATTTTGATTTTGAATCTTCCAAATTCGAAGCTAATATACAAAACAATTTATTTAAGAAATTTGAGTTACTTCTCTCTGACAGAGTGGAACCATTGTGGCAAAAAAAGCCATTTCTTATTACAATCAATGGCTTCTTTTGCCACTATGTTTTCAAAAGTCGTCTGCCTCAGACACGTGGGCATGCAGTATTATGAGGCAAGGGTTTATGTAGCATTAAATGAACCTTCAGAAATCTTCAGTATTTTATTATATGAACGAGTATTTAATATGGATTTGTTAGAAACTTTTAATGATATATATGTAAATAAGAGACTTCAAAAAAAAAACGTCTAATCTCTTTTCTAGTTGATCATTCTTACTTTTGTGTCAACTTTGTGCTTTCCTAGTAACTACCAAGGTAGCTTACGGATTACATTTTTATCTTAACATTCTCTCAGTGCCGAAGCAAACATCTTTTCTAAGAGACTGATGAATTGTATACAAAAAAATCCGCGAGTGATGTATGTGTAATATTGAAGAAATCTACCATTATCCAATGTCAAACATATTTGTTCGCAATATGGCCTAAATCTGTATAGCAATTAATTTGAACTACGGAATTCGCGGAGAAAATTCAATTGATAAAAGTCCGGATATATTGAATTTCCTTTTTATGTACACCACGCAAAAAGCATCACCTAGGTTCTTGTTAAATCATTCAACATGGTGTGATTGATATTGAGATGGATATCTATTCATAATCAATTTGTATGTCCGTACTGCTCATGAAAGTCTGTTAGATATATCAATATCTACCGTAGTTCTGTCATATTTTCTACCTTTGGCATATATTTCACTTAAATTGAACTTTTAGCGGCATTCAGTTGATATGCCTTTAGGTACTCATAGTTTAATGTTATCATATGTTGCGTCTCATTTTTTATTGGCTCATTCGTTTGTCCGTCCGTCCAACCGTCCAAACGAGAAATACACGTTAGAAAATATCTCTTGTGGGGTCAAAAACATCAAAGGAAAATCAATTGGAATAACTCCATACAGTAGCTCTCGTAAATTAGTTAAAATAGTAGTAACAGAAAAATACTGTAGCATTGGTTCATATGATTGATTGATTGATTGATTTATAGATTGATTGATTGATCGATCGATCGATCGATCGATCGATCGACCGACCGACCGACCGACCGACCGACTGATGAAATTTTTAATGAAAATACTTCCAAGAATACTGATCTCTTTGTTTGATGTCTAAAAATGAATACTTTCAATGTGGAAATTTAAAATCATTTATTATTCTTATCAGATGTCATGTTAAAACATTGAAATTGTTCCATTTTGTACAAGATTGTCCATTATAAAGTCACTACTGAAAGGAAAAATCAGACTAACTGTAAGTTAGATGAATATTCAAACTTCACTTAGCGACTACCTCTATATAAATATATTCATCATAACGACCAGTTCTTTTGGACCGGTTTTCGATACTTCATCTTAATAACGTGTATATGTGTAGTTATGGTTTATCAAGGTAGGTAATGCCATATCTGAGCGTGCAAAATGTTTGGAGGATATTGCAAGTAGGAATGCAGAAGTGGAATTCAGGTAGTTATAACAAAATAATAAATACTTGGAAATTAATACAATCATATTTACAAATATAGTGAACCCAGATGAACCTTTTTCACTATGGTTTAAAGCTGGAAAAAAAAGTTATTTGTTTTATTTTTGTTCTTGAATTTTAGGTGTTTAATTCTCATTTATTGCAGCAAGCTATTGTTTGCATGCATATAACGTTTTATTGAGATACTAGATCGCATATTTATTCTGCTTGTTCCTGGTAATTGCGAATAAAAATTCAATATAAAGTTTGTTAAGGATCTTTAATTTTGTCTTTATTACAAAAGAGCTTTTGCGAAAGTTGTCAGTAATTTTAAAAGAATGATGAGTTAATAATAAGATGTATTGAAGATGAAATTAATTTGAAGTGATGGCAAACAGCAAATAAAATGACTTGAGTCGGGCTTTGTTGAATTGTTTATGTTGATCAAGAGTGTAGGTCCTTTGCTGACGTATGGGTGATATACATAACTTAACATTATAGGTGAACTCATGTGACGATATTTCCTGACGTATGGATGATATACCTAACTTAACATTATAGGTGAACTCATGTGACGATATTTGCTGACTTATGGATGATATACCTAACTTAACATTATAGGTGAACTCATGTGACGATATTTGCTGACTTATGGATGATATACCTAACTTAACATTATAGGTGAACTCATGTGACGATATTTGCTGACTTATGGATGATATACCTAACTTAACATTATAGGTGAACTCATGTGACGATATTTGCCTTCGCTTGGTCCATAATAAAATTAAAATATGTCTGACTAACAAATGCATGTAGTTCCATCAGAATCATTTGTCTAGGATATTCATTATGTATACATGGTAAGCAAGTTCGCACAATGGTATGGTATATCGGAAACAACGAACCGTCAGAAACGAGGACAGTTTAATTCATCATTTAAGAATGATTGTGTTTTATGATTAGCTTACGCAATATCTACAACAATAAATATGTCTCGATCGAGGTGATCTTCATTTATGATGCAAACATAGTGTCGTAAAATGAATTATTAAGTAAACATTTGACGTAATATTGACAAATGTTATAGTGTATGCTGCATGCATTTAGTCATAAATGTCTGTGTGAATTAATTTGTGAAAATTAGAATCACAAATAAATGTCGATGCTTCTGTTATCAGGATCAGTTATTGCAGAGACGTCAAAACTAAGGATCCTAGGCCATATTTAAACAACTATTCGTTTATTGTCCCCCTAGCAACATTGATAGACTTATGCGATCCAATCGGTCGTTTGAATACACTCCAAATCTTTATATTGTGTGATAAATTAAATGAATATATTGCTGGCAGGTCCGGGTGCCTCTTTCTAAAATATCATATGCCAGCCGACGAGACCCCACTTAAAGACCGTTAACCTATGGCTCTATTTGCACAAAATTATTATGAGCCGAATTTTCACAATGTGTTAAATCATCACTCAAGTTTTTAACAAGCCGACTGGATTTGTTCACTGCAAAATTTTGCAAGTCAGCAATACCTTTTTGCCGGCCGTTGTCTTCGGACTTCTGGCTGATTCTGGTGCATAGAATTAGCCTCGAATTGAACATATGGTTGCTTCTCGGTTTGTTTGTCTTCGTTGTTAATCAAAACCAAAGTAAAAGTACCTGATTAGAACATCTCGTTACTAAAATACAGTAAGTCCTCTATAGTAAGGCCACCCAAGCTTAAAACCACCCTTGGAACAGAATATACCCGTCTTGATATTAATGTCTTCTCATAATTATGTTGAACCAAGAGAAAATGTTGAAAACCGGTCAGAAAATAAGTAATCGATTTATTGAGGTGGTTTTAATATTAATGCGACCGTTATGTGAGATTCTACTGCAAAGTTCTGTACAGCGAATGTCGGAATACTCGGATATACGCGGTTCAAAGCTGAAAATCAAGTATGAGTACCCGCCGCCTCTGAAATCCTTGGATCACGAATTTTGTTAAATAGTGTCAGCTTAAAATAAAACCTTTTCATTCAGCAAGCGAGATTAATATAGAAACAAAATTTTAATATAATTATTATTTTGTGTGGGGAAATCGTGACCGTCCGCTATGATGTTAGAAAACAAAATAATTTGTAAAACTAGACGTGTCGTGTTTTCGAATTCATAGACATAATGATCACTATGCGGAGAACATAGTTAAATTGTTTCTCAAATTTCTCGGAAATGTTTTGATATAAAATGGGCATACACATGTTCACCTAAGTTTTACAAAAAAATCTTTATTGTAACATGAAAATATGAAACGCTCGCTTCATGCAATGACTTCATATCTGTTATCTGCAGTAATGGCTGAACGACGATACTCGATATACATGTACAATGGCAGGGTGTAGAAATGAGCCGGAAGCCGGGAAAATCAAGCGGCTATTTGAGCTTTGAGTATTCGATCTCCTTCTACTTTAAGTAGGTTTCCGGCTACACGAAAACATTTATACACCCCTGACAATGACAAAAATCTTGCCACGTTCCTCTAATCTGTCTAATGTAAATGAACCTAGATTCAAAAGTATAAACTCTTCAATGTCAAAATTTTGTTATTTCTTTTTTTCTTTGTCTTACAACAGTTTCTTGTTTCTTTTGTTCATTGTTTATGGACGTAAAATATTAGGTATTATCCATCTATATATTATTTGTAAGATTCAAACTTTTTTCTTGCTTTGTGCAAAAAAATATATTTGATGTGCGATGATATTGTAACCATATTCGGTTTTATCAGTATTCTAAGGTGATAGCAAATTCTTTGGTCTTTGGTGATAACAACATAAAAATCTACAGCAGCCAGAAAAAAATAAGGAAAGGTCTGTCGAGTCAGTAGAAACCAAGAACTTATTTTTTACGCCTTACAACAAAATTCCCTGTGTTTCTGCTGTATGAGAGATACGGTAAGGTTTGTGCAGAAAAAATATATACAACATCGATGTAAGGGACGAAAAACTTCCAACAGAAAACATCTTAACTTCAGTATAGTTATTTCCCTTTGAATTCAGCTGATACGCTAGATTAGTAGCGAGCAGATGGACTTTTCATCGTTGAGTAACATAGTTTTTACAGAATCAGCACAGTATTCATGTACATTCTTTCATTTGGAAATAATTATGACCGTACATGTGAAACCTGAAAACTGTTTGCTCAACCAAATTCCTGAAAGGAAA
Source organism: Lutraria rhynchaena (assembly GCA_008271625.1). Classification (NCBI taxonomy): domain Eukaryota; kingdom Metazoa; phylum Mollusca; class Bivalvia; order Venerida; family Mactridae; genus Lutraria; species Lutraria rhynchaena. The sequence continues at coordinate 1,850,323 of VIBL01000059.1, forward strand.
ACCTCATAGCTATGCCGTACGTTCCTATGTACGGGCAGGACTCTATATTGCCCCTGGTGTGGATTAAACAAGTATGTTATATAAAATGGCATTAGTTCTGGCGACAAGATTCCTAAAGGATATAAAAATGATAAAATAGCTTAACATTATGAAGTATTATATGCTCAAACACTCAACGTGACAATGACAATCAGATGAACGTGCCAATTAAGAAGTCCGTGTAGTCACGGTACGGTGTTATTGGTTTTTAACCAATTTAACGTTACTTCCTTCCGTTAGTTTTCGCTGCCATTTAGAAAGTCAGGACAAAATGAGGCCTGCGGTCAGTGCACTAGCGAGGAACGCTCGTTTGAGCGCGCGTAAGTGTTTAACCAAAAACATTTTTCGTTCTCAAACATTTAAAGGGCTAATATGATGGGCACGACTGTGATAACAACAAATGACCTTGGTTCGTGACGAAACTCGCATGGTAATCGAACATAACACCCTTCGGTCACAAGTCATTCTGACTATTGTTTTTTGCGTAATTTTCTGTATTTCTTTAGTTCCTTTTAAACATCCTTATTTCCTTATTGTTTCTTTAAATACCTTGGTATAACTTGTGTTTGTCTCCAATGAAGCAAAATGTTACACTCATTTTGTTTTTGTCAGTTGACCTTAGACTATTCCAACTAATTAGACTGTTTGTTACGGCGACACATTTTTTTATTTGGCCTCGACACTCACAGTCTAACATAGAACTGCATATTTGTGTGCAGAAAATTCCAAATTAAAACCCGTTGGGCATGATAACTACAATATCTGTGTATAATTTGAACTGTTTGGTAGATAGGAAACACGTTTCTGAACTCTTACAAGCATAAATTATAATTCCACCATATCTTTTCTTAAAAGTGCACTAACATTTTGTTTCCCTCCACTATTTCTCTATGGAAGCAGTGTAATGGCAGACAACTGCCAGTGTCAAGGTATAGATATCTACCTGTGTTATGGTAAAAACTTCCTATCCACCGTATTTAACCCATTTCGGGTACATTCCGAAAGTGGTATTTAGTAAATAATTTACACAGCTGATTTAAATTTTGTATGTGGTGTGTGCATTTAATGCAGTGGTTGTATATAGTGGGAAATTGGAAACATCATCATCATGATATGGTCAAATATATGGTATGGCATGGCAGCTTGAACTTGACACTCTATGAACAATTAAGTCGAATATTTAAAATTGGCGTTTGATACTGAGAATTTAAGGCTCATTGTTAAGGATTATTGTTTTTTCTATCGGTCTGAGTAAGCTTTACTAGTTACTGTAGCATTTTTACGTAATTTGTGTTTCTGCACATAAATATGCAGTTCTCTGTAAGGCTGAGAGGATGGCCCTTTGAATTCATAAATGAAATTGGTCAACCAGAAAGCCGAATAAATAAGGCTATCCTTAGACATGTAAAAGCCAAAATTGGACAAAAATCACTATCAGTTGTTGCATTAGATTGACAGACAGTAATTTATTTATTATGATTAAATCATCCAAACTCTGAAGAATTTCCCAGAAACATATAGATTCTAACTGTAACGAAAAACATACTCAATGGATGAATAAAGGAACAACACTATGTAATAATGTATGCTTCAACTTCATTTAAATTATCCACACGACCTGCAATGTTTACAGTTAACATGTGACTCTCTTGTATCATACATGCATTACCCCAAACCATGCATATAGGGACTCATTAGTTCACAAAATCCAAATTAGTCATATAATCATAATGGCAATAGTCCACCAAATCCAAGTGATCCATACATCCGAAAAGTACATACCGATAAAAATGGACTTGACTGTGTATACTATCTAACCTTCTAAATGACTTGTCAACAATAGCAACATTTTTTTCTGTTGATTGATTATCTATACATTTCAAAATATTTATGTTTGGCAGAAAGTTACGGTAAACTGTAAATTGTTTTTTTTTTGGACTATTTTAAGTCCTATTTTAAAGTTCTGCAAATGAAACTATTGAAAGGTAAATTATTTTGCCGCTTATTTTTCGGAAGTATGAGAAAAACATTATTTAATTATACTTGTGTAGTAAAATGCATGAAACATGAGAAAAAGGACAGTATTTGCTTGTTTATGTCATTTCTAAGTATTAATGGATTGATTTATCAGTGTATCATCGATACTGATTTTCCAACATATCAGTATCGTCTGTATGCAAAAAAATGAATCTATGACAACCCTACACTTTCCAGAATGAAGATAAATTGATGAAGTATTATAATATTTATGTGTATGGGCCACAATCTATTTGCACACTGCAATATTCTATCAGTCAAAATGTATACCTCAAATGATACTACACCGTACGTTTTATTAAAAAGAAATAAAGCAACAATTGATTTTCTATCTTGCAGTTGATTGTTGCCAAAAATTTCATGTATCAGCAATGGTTTTTCGATTGTCTGCGACCATCACAGTCACTATAAGATACACTTTTCACTAACTTTTAATTAACAAAATAGGTAAAAGATCATAGAAAGGCTGAAATGATCGATAACTATTCTAAGTGTATTGTTCAACATGGCATATTACATCTTTTTAAAAGTTTTTTTTAAATGTCCAGTTCTTTTTTCACCTATAGGGGATAGATGACCATGGCCTGACCATAGGAAGCGGAAAAACAGCATCTTGAGGGGAAATAAGATTATCCAACAAGTCAATATAACAATCTTTTTAACCAATAATGTCTTCAAAAAAATGAAACTAAGCTCAAATGGGATATTTTATGAATTAAGGGGAAAACTTTTCAGGTGGAGAAATGGAGCCGAAATTCCCCCAAAAGAACACTTGAGGTCATGCTAGCTTTTGCATCAACTGGTCTAAAATATTTTAAAATAATTGAGATTCTGATTTTCTGTACAAGCTAACAAGTTTTATTTCATTGCCGGTATAGAATGCAAAAACATTTATTAAAGTTCATGGAAAAAACAGGTTGGCATTATACTCTTTTAATTTTTGGACAGGGCAATTCTGAAGAACTTAGCAAAATAAGGTGAAACATGGTTAAAAAAAAATTTAAATACTGTAAATTATAATTTTATAAGTGCTGTTTGCTATTTTTATGTTTTTCTTCACCAAACATAGTTTTGACTTTGACATAGCATTGTGAGGATTATCTGAACCTTAATAAGGTCCTGGTAGTTCTGAGCATAAGTGTTGAAACTAAGATATTGAATAAAAAGGGAGAAATTTTATCTAAGATAGAAATTACAATTTAACATGTTATCAGTGTTATAAAAAAAATCTGATTTTGAAACTTGAAAAGAATCCTTAAAAATTCCTTTCCTGTATATTTTGTCTGGCAATAAAATTTGCGTGTGTGAATGCATTTAGCTCATTACACTATGGTTGATATTGTTTAAATGAAGTGAGTGAGAATGGCATGATAAAATACCTTATTCCCCTTTCCATCATTTTGTCTTTTTACAGAAGAAAAAATAAATTCTTTTTGTGCATTATCCTTGTTATTATATGTACATTGGAGGAAATAAAAAAGAAAGGAATTAAGATATTGTTTATAAGGCCAGCTAGGCACATTAAAGTGCTTTTCTACAGTGTTTGGTTGTTTCCTCATTTACATTTTGTTGTTTTCTTTAGGTTCAATGTCAACTGTACCCCAGTTAACTGCAGAACAGATGTATAAACTTACTCACAGGGAGAGATGTATAGTCAACAAGATTGACATGGATAGCTTACCCAAACCTTATGGTAACTGGCAAACAGAATATGCTGCCCGTCAGACGAAGTTGAACATTCATCTAGTTATATCAGCTGTAGCCTGTTTTGTTGCAACTTATGTTGTAAGTTTATTTTCATCCACTCATAGTAACATTATACAGTGGTATCTGATATTGAAAATGTTATTGGAAAGTGTTGCAAATATGATAATTGGAAATAAATAAAAGATCTGAAATTGTTCACTAATCAATTTTTTGGCTAGAAAATAAATAATCATGATTAGGGTTACTTCAATACTTCAAAAAAAATGATGGTAGGTAGGTCAAAAACTTCTTTTCTATCTTTTTTTCCAACCATACTTTTGTTAGAATACTTGGCATGATTAGTCCTCAAATATTATTGTACTGGATACTGTGGTTAGAAGCTTGGGGCCATTACAAAAGTTAGGTTATAGTGAGCATTATTATTTTTTTTCTTGCTTAATCAATTCATTCATTTTATTTCAATTTGATTGAGGGCAAGCAAACAAGTATTATTAGATAGGAGAAAGTATTTCTTTGATCATTTTCAGGGCTGGCAAAATCTCAGAAAATTTTACTTGTCCATGGACAAGCAACTTGGAAAACTTACTTGTACATATTAAAAGTTCATTTGTCTGTATCTTTTTTCCATTTTTAGCTCACCAGAACCAAAGGTTCAGGGTGAGCTATTGGATGGGTAGGTGGATGCTCCGGCGTCCGTCATCCGTTGTCTGGCCTCAACAATGGTCTTCTCCTCAGAGACTACCAGTCGGATTTACTTCAAATTTGCTGTGTAGAAGCCTTTTGACGTTCTAAATGCAATTTGCTCATATTATACCAGTTGGTTCCTTTTAGGGGTCACTAGAGCTAAAAATAGAAAAAAACTTTAATCATCTTCTCATGAACCAATGGATGGATCATCACCAAACTTGGTCTGTAGCATCCTTAGATGGACTATTATCAGATTTGCTCAAATAAAAATGGTTGGCCCCTATTAGGGGCCTCTAGAGCTAAAAATAGAAAAACCTTTAATCATCTTCTTCTTATGAACCAATGGATGGATGATCACCAAACTTGGTCTGTAGTATCCTTAGATGGTCCTCTGTTAAGTTTGTTCAAATTAATTTGGTCAGCCCTTTTAGGGGCCACTTGAGCTAATAATAGAAATACCTTAAAACAACTTTTTCTCATGTTTCTATGGATGGATTATTATCAAACTAGGTTTTTAGTATATTTATATAGTGTTCTATCAGATTTGCTGAAATAAAAATGGTTGGCCCCGATTAGGGGCCGCTAGAGCTAAAAATATAAATACATAAATACATGAACCAGTGGTTGGATCATCACCAAATTTGGTCTGTGGCATCCTTCAGTCATCAAGAATATTCCTTTGTAGTATCCTTTGATGGTCCTTTATCTAGTATATTATTGTTCCCCATTATTTGCCCACAAGTGTACCTTTATTACCTTTTTAGTAGCAAGTTGATAAACATTTATTCTGGTGAGCGATGCAGGGCCATGATGGCCCTCTTGTTACTGTTAGTATATAAATAAAAGAGTAACTACTGTGTTTGCTTCTCACTAGAGTCTAGTATTATTAAATACCTAGCTAAAAGCATCAGTAAATCATAGATGTGAAGTGATGGACAATTTAGCTGCATCAAGCAAAATACATTAAAAACTCATCTGCGATTGCACTGTAAATAAAGGATGGTTTGCTTTAAACCTTTACCAAATTTGTGAGATGACCGACATATGGAGAATAATGTAGGACCGCGTATCAGTGTTACGGCCGACTATTAGGAATAAAACAAATTATGTGACCACTACTGCTTTCGCTTTTCGTGAGCACCCATTTTATTGGTAAGGAAAATCAAGAATTTCTGTCATATTTGACCATAGCTGCTGAATTTTTATTTGTCTGTGGACTACAAAAACGCAAAAAATTACTTGCCCGGACCCAATAATGTGCGATTTGAGCAACTCAAACATTGATTTTGCCGGTCCTGATTTTGTAATTATTCAAGGCGGTTGCTGTGGTTGAGTGGTTCTGATTTGAAATCTCTGGCCCTGACTGCTGTGAGATAGAATCCTGGGACCAGATAAATTTCACATGTGCAAACTGGTCCAGCTAGTTTAGGGTAGGTGGTTCCATCTCAGGGTGTATTCTTCCACTGTTAAATCTGTAAAAGTCACCAGATGACCCTGCTAGTTTGTGTGACATAGAACCTCAGTGATTAAAAAGATTGTTCATTATTTTTTTCAGACGTTTACTAGTGGACTCGTAGTGACCCCTGATTTGAAAAAACCAGTAAATGTTGCTGAAGTGTATGAGCAAAGATTAGCTGCAGCAAGTGGAGATGATGAATAATTCACTGATCCAAAAAATGAAAGAATGATTGTCTTGTGATTTGTAACAATTTGATAGTGGATTTTTAGTATTTATTTGTTCAGTTGTCTCTATGGAATACCATTCAATCTCTGTTGCATACATTTTATTAGAAGAATATTGTGTTACCTAGATCATATATCTAAATTTTGAATTCTATATTGTTTTGTCTTTGAATGAAAACAATAAAATGGCACTGAATACTTGATTTTTTTTGTAATCTTATTTGAACTGTTGCTAGACCATTCTCTCAATAAATCAAGCTGCATATTTTTCCTATTTCATTATTTTAATGTATGTAAGAAAGGGTTTTCTGGAATACTTACAAAATTTGCATTTCTTATGACAAAACTAGTTTTTATTTGTAAAAATTACTTTATTTCATAGAAATACAGCAGAACTTAGGTTAGAATGTTTTTTTGTTTGTTTTTTTTGAAAATTTCAAACTCTGCTTGATGTCTAGAGTAAACTTGCTATTTCTGTTTTGAAAACTCACTAAAACGTCAACAATAACTCTTTGTCATTGTGTGTCTTCAACAATGGTATCTAATGAACTCTTCTGAAACCATTGAGTCAATTTCAATCAAATTTCATTGGAATGATCCAAGATTGGCCCTGCCCTGAGGATCACTGGTTTAAATTGGGAAAACCTTCAAATATCTTTTTGGCCGGAACTGCTTGACCTAAACCTTATATATATTTATATGGTGTGGAGTATTGTCTTGTTTTCTATCTTTAGTGAACTAATGATGCCCATGGGGTCAAAATTGGCTCTGTCCCAGTTTTTATGTTTTCTGTATTACCAATTCTTGTCAAACTGGAGTTGTAATCATTAAACACAATACACTTTTAGTCATTTGTCTCCCATCTTTGGATTTCAGTGGTGATATTAGGTTTGTTGTTGAATAAGAACAGTTAGCACTTAGTTGGATTATGCCTGCTTGGATTAATCATTTTAAATGTAACATACTTTACACCAAGACATACAAAGCAAACTACTTACCTGACAATATGATTCCTTTTCAGTAATATGTGTATTTTGCAGGGTTAAAACCTTGCTGCATAAGGATACACAAACAAAAACTAGTTCGGCATAGCCAGTCTGAAAAACACTGGACTTGGTCATAATGCACAGGGGTGTAGAAATGAGTCAGAAAAAAATCAACTGCATATTTGAGCATTCTTGTCGGCAATTAACTCCACAGGGTCTTTGGCCCCTTACTGGGGGAACCCTCACACCCTTCTACTTTGCATAGCTTACCAGTTACATGAAAGCATGTCTTCACCCCTGATGCATTGTTGAAAAATGGTGTAAAACTTGAAAATTAAAAAGTGATTTTGGTCTCCTTTGATTGTGTGACATTGTGTAACGTTTCGGAAGCATTTCGCTTGTGCTTGTATTGGCATTCAGTGATATACTCAAACATGTCTCAAATATGTCTTATATCAAGGCAAAGAAGAGCAAAAATATGTCATTTTATTACAAAATACCACTGTTCCATAATGTTTTGACATATTTCAGAGTGGAATTGTATAACTAGCCAGTCTTTGGTTCATGATAGTAAACTCCCAGTGGTATTGCCGAATTAGAATGCAGTTTGTTGATGTCTTCAGTTTAAAAATTATCAGTTAATTGTAATGAAAATTAACCTTATTTTAACAAACATGGTTTTGATTGGCTTGACAAATGACATGTTTGTGCATTACAAATGTATGATATGTATGGCTTTCACACCACATCAGAACAACAGTCTGAACAATTAGGCCAGAAGAAAATAAACAGGTTTACTGTTACTTGACTGGCCCTATTTTTTGCACTAACCCGACATATTTGTTCAGCAATATGTATTAATAAATAGCACAATGAATTGTATGATTAGCCGAGGCTTGTACATAGACAGACCTAATAATACGTGACTGCCAAAACACGTTGCGTTATAGCTGATATCTATACTGTAGCCAGTATAGGTCTTAGAGAGGTAGGTTTCTGAATATAGGTTACATTTATGAAGAATGTCATAGTTAAAGTCTTAATCACATTATGTTAAAACGAGTGAGAATGAAAGCAGCAAAGGCTTACATAGTATCTAAGGGAGACAACTCAGGCTGTACTGTAAAAATCAAAAGGGACTGAATATAATTGCCTCTTTTACGTCGACCCGGCCTATGATTTAATTCTACTCTTCAAAGTCAATCTAATGACACAAAATCAAATTTAGATCAAAATAATATTGATGTACAACATGTACTGTAATATAAATGAATTGTACTAAAAAAAGGATTTTTGTTATTATGTTGACTTTGATCTGAGGAGAATTAATCTAATTCATTGAGATTGCAGCATTTATTAAACAGACATGCGTGGCCTAAATATTATACATGTCATGTGCCAGATCAAGGAGTCGGCAGAGTCCTTGGAGTGGAAAAAACAACAACAAAAAAGACAAACATAAATCAGTTCGTTCTTTTACCATAATTAATATGTACCCATTGCAAACAGCAAGCAACAGACGACTTTCACATGTGATGTGGAAACCAGAAATAGATGAAAGGCAAATATCAGTTTGTTTTTCATCTCTAGTTAAATTGACACACGGAGATGTGTGTCTCATCAAGGTCTTGGTCCCTTTCTTTCTTATTATATTATACCTTTTATTCACTTTCTCATATGAGCTAACCAAATTTGCCGAGCAGTCTGATCGGGGTTGATGTCGAATAAACTTCTACTTTTTTTGTATTTCACTCAAAGGGTTTATCACCAACTAAATGTTGGAATAAAATAAGATAAAAGTTTCTTTCAGTGCAAGACTGTATAACTAATCGTACAAATATGGGGCCCGTTTCAGAAACATATTTAATGTACGATAGCATGTTTTACTTTAAAATATTACTTATGGTTTACCTTTCGGGAGATTTTCTCCAACAGTTGGCAAAAATTCTCAACACGAACAACAGAATGTAATGTATTTTTCTTTATGAACAAAGAGTGTCCTGATTTATGAGTTGAAAATGTGTTAGCTTAGCTAAAATATGTCTATGAAACGGGCCCCTGAAGCATAACTGATATGATAAGATCACGTAGGTGTTGGCTGTAATAACAAGACGATCAATTTAAAATGTTTTAATAAATAAATTATGTATACAATGCTTCAGTTCGGTATTAAAGCAATACATGTATTTGGCTTTTATTTTCATACATAACGAAGTTGATGGAAATTTTTGAATCATATGTACTTTTTTGATTTACAGAGACAAATTGAAAGTTCAGGGCATTTTCACATTTAAGAACAGGTAACACTACAGCTTTTTCTGAAAGAATAGAAACCACATAAAGCTTCATTTGAAGGCTTGTTATGCCCTCTTCAGCTTCTGTGAGTTTTCCTTTCCCGTCTAAATATACACAAGTACTATGGTTTTATATGATATATAAATAGATATCAATTCATGTACAAAATACTAATTCCTAGTGTGGAATAACTTCTATAGTTCCATTTTCAAACAATAGTTGTGTTGTTTTTGATTGAATATTATTTCTTCTTTCGATGAAATGTGCAGAACTTGGCTATTTAGTCTACAGAACCCACGCCAGAATTGTCGATGCCAATGCTAAACTACAGGAGATAATTCCTCCATACAGTCCCTGGGCTCCATTGCCATTGTTGTTGTTGCCACCTCCACCATTGTTGTTGTTAGTATTTGCTTGCGATTAAAACAATTTAAAAAAGTTAAACAAATCGTCGGGTTATTTCTACAAACCTGTGTGTCATTTTTCCCATTTTGAGAATGTGAAGTTTAAAACTGCATTAACTTTAAGTGAGTTACAAGTTTGTAGAATTGGAATTAATCCTATTTAGGATAGATCTACAAGCATGTAAGTATGATCATTGTAAAGAGCTCCTGGAGACGATTATAGTGATACCATAACCTCAATATTGCCAAAATTGAGTTTGTAGGGTTGTAGAAATAAGCCGACGAAATTTTCATAGGGAATTAATATTTCATGCCTCATGCATCTAAATTGAATTTCTCTTACAATAACCAGATTATGTAAAATTTTTCTCTCGTTTATTAGAAGTGATTTGTCAAATTTTCCTCATCTTCAAAATACTCTCGATATTTGTAAAACCCATAATTATATCATATACTCTTATTGGATCTGATTTACTGAACTTTTGATTTTTATTGTCATAATGAATACATTTTATATGTATAATGTATTTCGTTGCTTATTTCGTTACTTGATAGCTTAGATTTTTGTATTATTTCCATCACATACTAGTATTCCCTAGCTCAGTCCATTAATATCCAGATATTGATAGAAAAACAAGATTAAATGAGATAGAAAAGCCTTTTTTGTATGCTTTGTTTAACTGTGAAGTGTAATTTCTGCACCAGTACTACATTTAACATCAGCTTTTCCAAAAAGTTACAGCATATCGCTCAATTGGAACAGCGCTTACCATTAGTTCAGAATTTTTGTTCATTACTCATTATTTCATTGTTGGCAGTTGAAAATAATTTTGCATGTTAAAAGACATGCAATGGCATTGCATAGCAAATTAATACTAATATATAAACTCTTACCTGGTGCTGATGTTCCGCAATTGATTTCAGCGACTGAAACAATGAAATATTCACAATTTAAGATCTGAAGCTACTCAATTCCTTTGTCATCTGATAGGTTTGAATTTAATTGTTATCACTGACGGAAACAAAGCAAAGTCTCATGGTTAAAATTTTTCCGGAACCTCCGGATTTTTACTAGGTCCGGACCCTACTGTTTTATATTGTTTCCGAGGCACCGAGGTTAAGATATCCGTTTTTTTTGGAAATTTTCAACTTTTACCCATGAAGTCTCCCGAGGGTACAGACTTGGAGCGGTCTGCAGCAAGGCAACATGGGGTTCAAACATGTTTGCCGGGCCTAAACCCTCAACTTATCCACAAAGTCATTTGGGTTATCTCTCTGTAATATGGTCCAAGGTTCATATCCTGAGACATACAACTTAACAAGTTTGGTTATGCCACTATAGGTCTCATACATTAATTGGTATAATTGTACTAAATCGCCAGTGAAGCGCTGTGAACGGACAAATATGACATTGTGAAAGTGGAAACACAATGAAGTCTTGTCCACATTTTTAAACTAATCTCAGATGTATATGATATATATTCGCTATTCACTACCAAAATTACGTGCTAAGAAAGTTTGTTGTAAATTGCTCTGAAACTTATTGGAAAAAATTACTCAACCACTAAACGCTCATAATCAAGTCTGTCTTAAGTGTGGCTAGAAAAATTGAATTGGAAAGAACTTTTTTTCTGAAATTGGACCAAGTATTGGATAATGATTTACATTAAATTAACTCACCAAATATAGCAAACACAAGGCAGATCAATAGACACGTAGCAACGAACCTCATCTGTCATACAGAAAAAAATATTCATTTTTAAACAAATTTATAAATAAAAATTGATTTTGATTATTTAGCAAAACAAGAAAAAAACATTTTCATGATTTATTCTGCAAAAAAATATTATTTTTTATTAAAATCATCAGGAACCTGTGTTATCCATAACAGTTCAGCAAAAATATGCATTTTTTGAGCAATGGAAATATGTAGTTTCCTGATTTTTCAAAAAGTGCAAGTACTTACATCTTCTTCTAAACAATAATTATTTTACTTGTTATCTAAACATCGATACTACTAATACGCAGGACAACAACAATAATTATAATGCTTGGTAAGTTTTTGAATATTTAAAAAATACTTACTTTTAAATAATGCCCAAAGAATATTACTAGATTAGATATTACAGATTTTCCACAAGTGTTCCACAAGTTCTACCAGGCTTTCAATGAATAATTTGGTCGGATATTTGCACATATATAGAAGTATGAAGAGAACGTTTGTTTGCGTAGTCTTGAAGCCATAATCCAAAAATCCCCATTTTAATTGATTAATTACATTCAGTATAATGTTATCTATCCGCCACTTATCAGGGGAAAGTTGAATTTCTTTAATACTTAAGGTTATCGTGTTTAATGAGGAAAATGCCTTCAAATTATTTATATAAATATGTAAAAATCAAACTATTTATATAAACATGTAACACATACACAATCGCCCTAGATAGTTGCCTGGTTAACATGTCGAACATAATAATTTGAGTAATGAATAAAACGTTTGAAATTTGGTGCTTTTTTGGTGCTACTCGTCATTGTTTATACAAAATGCAGATAAATGACGTCTAATGATTTGACAATAGATATACAGTGCAATTTCTCCAAATCAACACCCTTAAGGAGAAGCAGAATTATGTTTTTGTTGAGAGGTTGTTGCACTCCATAGGTTTAGTAGATGAATTAAATCGTATACCGGGAACAATCATGCTGTTGTTGAAGGGAGGTTGTTGCTCAAGAGAGGGCCGCTCTGGAGAGGTTGCAATGTATTTATCGATTTTTTGTTATCAAATTAGCACGGTATTGGAAGGTTCAGTTTTAACGGGGTCACCGCGACCGTGGTCCTGTGGTTAGTACGCTAGACTTGTAAACCGGAGATCCGGGTTCAAATCCCGGACGCGGCAAGTCAAACCCGTCTATGAAAATTTGACAAAAATTTCGATTTTCCACCATATGTGGAGAAGTTGGCAGCTCCTAGTGGAAGGGTAAGTTAGTACTGGTTAATTTGCATTCCAGGAAAACTATATTGGTGAACCGGTCGCCGTATATGCCTGAAAAATTGTTGAAAAACGGCGTTAAACCCCAGTGACAATGTAACATAAAACATACAAAATTTAACTGGGTCATTCCATTAAAACGATCTTATCAAGATGACAACCATGACTTAACAGAATGTGATTTTAAGGCTGCAAGAGTGATTCATATTAATATATGACCATAAAGGTTTCATATTATTATATGATCATAAGGGTTTCATATTATTATATGACCATAAGTGATTCATATTAATATATGACCCTAAAGGTTTCATATTATTATATGACCATAAGGGTTTCATATTAATATATGACCATAAGGATTACTTCTAGAGGCCACAGGTCTGTACGTATATAGTTGAGTAACATACCGATGGAATCGTGTGACTCACAAATTTTGATGAACATCAAAATTTGGGAAAACGTCACGTTGAAGAATGACGTCTTGCAAATTAATTTATAATGAAAATGTGATGAAAATACAAAACATACAATATAGTGTCTGCTCGACAATTTAAGCCAATCAGATGGTTCAAATTTTTAGACTGTCTCGACCCTATTCCATGAAGACAATTACGTATTCGTGAAGAATTTTCTTATAGTTAAGTAATGTTGACCTTTTAAAGAAGCTGAAAATGGTCCAACAGCAAGTCTGTTACAGACTAAAAAGAGAAAATTCTCTAAATAAACACATTATCTGGATAAACTCTAACCTATACATAGAAAGCTTAAAAAAACATCAATGGATGCTTATAGTGTCAACTGTTCATTCAATTTCTAGAAAGGGAGACTATAATGTGACCCGCACCCTCTCCGTTAAATGAATACTGACCGCTGAGAAAAATAAATATCAGTATCAGTGTTTATTTACATTTGAGATATGGTTATCACAATATGAAACTAAAAAGGGAACATTACTGAATAACAATAAACTTTCAACGTTCCGATTGATTACATACATTAAAACTATGAATTTTCCAATAAGGAAACTTAGTGTACACAATCATGAAACATCTCAATATTATTGTCAGACAATTTATATATTACCAGTTCTTGTTAATTTAATAATGAGACATCAGTACAATGTCACAAAGGTAGTATTAACATCAAGAATTTCCTGCACCGTTTTTGCAGAAATGCTTATTTTATTATTATCGCCGACACAAAGGCATTATGTTCATCTAGCCGTCTGCCTGGTTTTTTAGAATGATTTGGGTACGTGGTTATAAAGCTACAATATAAGCCACAAAATTTAAATGTTACATACAAATGTTTATTTTTCACATTGTTTTTTTTTCGCAAAAAATCAAATATATTTATATTATTTTAAGCGTTCATGGTACAAATATGTATGCCATCTAATTAACATGCTAGTACCGAAAACTATTGGAGAATCTAACAATCTTATGCCATTTATAATTTAAAAATTGTTTTACTTATGCTTTTTGCGTCTATCGTTTGTTTTTGTTATCAACTGTGCCTAGACAAATTTCACAAGTGAGGAAACATTTTAGCTAACTTACGGTAGGTTAGTGGTCCCAGCAAAATACGACTGTGGTCTTCTCCCACGGATAAAGTTGGAAAAGACGCCAAGTGACTCTGGCTGTTCGTGCGACGTTAATTCCCTGGTATTAAACTGTCAAATAGACTGCAATAGACAGTGAGTCATGGACAAACCGAAGCTTCTAGACCACAGACCAGTATTGTGATCTGTTCCCTGCGTACCGTATGGACATACTTTCCAAATGAGAACAAAGTCAGAACAGTGCAGGATGACCACTGTGATGTATAGTAAAACCTAACTAAACCTAAGACTATCTCATTATAACAATCATTAATTTCGGACAAGTTTTATATATTTGATCTACTTTTCACTAGAACTGTTTCGTTGGATTCCACAGGTGGTATTATACCGAGGTTTGACTGTAAAATTTATAATTGTCAGTACGTACATTAATTAAGGAGTGATTTGTAATCACTTGAAATAGGAAATGGACAAGTAGGACCCTAAGTAGTTCCGCCAGTTAAAAGAAAATGCACAGTTTATTTAGAATCAGTTTATTCATTACAACAATAATATAAAGTTGCTGTTTTCAAAGAAATAGTCATTCGAATAAAATTGATATCTGCTACAAAAATGGAATTGGAAGGAGAAACGTCGAATGAAACGATTGAACACCGCGATAAATTGGAGAGATATTTAAGAGATCTTTTTGACAAAGAACTTGTGTATAAGATAGATAGACGTGAAGTTGGTTTCATTCAAGATGGTATTGAATACATCGTAAAAGGCATAAATAGATTAATTGCATTCCAGGGACGAGCTAACCTTAAAACGGCTATAGATAAATTCAAAACCGACTTGAATGGTATGACTTTAGTGGAGTTACCGACGCTTGGTGGATCAGGTATTGAAACGGATATTCTGAACATAGGCAGCTTTTACGAGAACACACAAAATTCATTTCCAAACGAATTTGACTTTATTTACGTCCTTGGAAATTTTGAGAGGAAAGGTGCAACAAAAAGTTGTTTGCCTTATGTAAACGAATCGGAAGTCATCCTTCACGATATAATGAAGACGATGTTATGTTCAACTGACTGCGTTGTACAGAACATAAAAACGTTCGAAACGCAAGGCCTAGTTTATCGGACTTCAGATAAAGATGCCAGAGAAGTTCGATTTGAACAATACTTGGAAAGAAGAGACTATTCTTCAAGACTTCAATGTGCGTACAAAAACATCGAAGGGGAAGAAGAACGCATTTTTGTCGATATAGCAACTGGTTTTCGAGTCACGGAAACGCTAGAAGATGATACAGACCACAGATGCCCCCTTCCTGGCTTTGCGAAGGAACAGTTTGATAATAAAAGTATTGTTGTTGTTGGCGGAATGGTTCATTTCACCGAAAAGGAAGTGCACTTCATGAGGAAAGTACTTTCCAAGAAACACGTCAAAGTGTACAGAATTATGAAATATCTTATAAATGGGAATGGTGATTATGACGAACTACGCAAACTCCTGAGCACGTCATCATGGCCAACCCTGATTTCGACCTATATTATCAAATTACAAATGATTTACCATCACTATGAATGTGAACACACGGAAAAAGACGCTCTGGCGCCATGCATCTTAAATATGCTCGAACAACTCCAGGCAACTTCGTCAAGTGTTTTTGTGCGCAACTTGTCTGATGTCCCTAACCGTCCAAGACTTCTGAAAGATGAACACCGAAAGGAACTACTGCATGGACTTCGTACCTCCCTAGTTGACATACGAGAATCAATTCTCCCGTACGCTTACGATCAATACCGAGTGACACCGATTGCTACTTTATGCTTACAGAAGGAAACCGCGTCTCGAAGAAGTTGTAAATGCTCTGTGAGTTGCCATATATTTGTAAAGGTTCTGATCATCATAGTTGTTGTGGCTTTGGTTTTGTTTGCTTGTATAATGGCGGGTTTGAAAGCGTAATAGCGAATACTGTTCACATAAATGCATACAGGTCCTCTTATTCAGTGGTGCCCGAATCGCTGCTAATTAGGATGCAGATCAAGATAAAACAATGTAAAAATAACTAATTAAGCGAATCTAAGTGACAATTGTTATGATTGTATCACCACGTGGAGAAAGTTTTTTTAAAGAAATATCATGGAAATTAATATGGAAATAAGACGCTAGGAAAGTAATGTTAGCTTCACACCGAAGCTTCCAATTTCATCATACCATATTATAAAAAAAAACAAAAATATTTGTCGATGCCTCTACCTTCATGTACATGTATGTTTTTTGGTTCAAATCCCCGGTTGTACAGAAGATGCAAAATATATAGCTGCGGCAAGTTTATTTTCAATTTCGGGTTTATGCCTGTCTTCTAAAGTATTTTAGTTATATGCCGTCGGGAACTTTACCAATGTTCATAGATTCTATACTAACAAATAGCAGCCAAACTCTTCGTATGAATCACTCGAATAAAGCGATGAAGGATGAAAGACCTTAGGTCTAATGCCTTCAAAAAATCATCATAGACAACATGTGTTGGGCAAAGGGTTCGAACTCAATGTTCTTAGATCTACCCCGCTTCCGATAGAACTCGTCGGGTGGTTGTAGACATGCGGGTGATGTTACATTGTAGATTACTTATTCTGTGTATCCCGGCATATATTTTAGAATCTGTCAATATGTGTAATATTCATTAATTCATTAGTCTCAATATTTCATGCTCTATCTAGGCCACAACATGCGCCCACGTGACTAACCGAACGTTAAGTATGTTTATTTGTTATTGTACAAAGAGCCTTAGCTGATAATGAAACAATGTTATCTATGGAAACAGCCATGTAAAAACGCCGACTTTGATCATGCCAGTTTAATCTATATAGCGATGTAAATAAGGCTGTTCCCTCGTTTAAAAATCAAATGTTTTACTTGTGACGCAAACATGAGATATTGCTAAAGTTCACTTAATCTCTGATAAGGATCAATAGGGTAGAAAAAAGTCATCTTTACGGTTATTTGAAGAAAACGAAAAAAGAAATTGGAAGATAGGTCACACAAATCTTCCTTCCAGCTGTGTTTTTTCGAAATATAGCTTTTGTCATTTGTGGTACGATTTTTCCTCAAATATTTTCGTACTTTGGATTATGCTGTTAGAAATTTTAGGCGCAAATAAAATAGGTCTATCGGTCGGGTATCCGTAAACACAACATTTTTGTCTGGCCTGACGGATATGTTTGTCTCTGTAAACTTTAAAATGTGATCACAAATACTGTATACATTAATCTTATAAACATCTCATATATATCCATGAACGTGTATGATTATTTGTATTTGTTGCTTGGAATTTATGATATTGAATGTATTTTTCATCCGTGTATTCAGAAAATAAACATATGAAGCCAATAAGTTGTTTTTCACTGCGGTTTAATGTCACACCAGCAGCCTGTGTCATTTGGTGACATTCCCAGGTTTAACGGTGGAGGAAGACTCTAAACTGAACCCCGTTCCATGGTGCAGTGCACCAAAGGAACTGGTATGGACAAAATTATCTGGCGCTCTGATTGGTCAATGCGTTTGAGCCATGTGATTGGTTGTCCATTCGTGAAACATCGGGAATTCCGTATATCTGAATGCCTGAATACTTTAGATACAAATTGCACCTTTTAAACAAAATAAAAAGTGAATGCTAAATTTAGTGACTCTGCATAACATAGTGTAGAGACCCTGGTGTTTTGATCTATTTTCAAATTACGTGCGAAATATACATCGAGATCCCGAGGGCAAATTCTGCCCGGATTTCGACCACAATTGACCAATCAGCGTCCAGGAAATTTTGGGCCACACCAGTTGTCCCTGTACACCAGAGTCAACGGGTATCAGTTTAGGAAGACCCCAGGCTTACACCTGGGTAGAACCAATGACCATCTGTAAGTTAACAGCTTCTTCATATTTGAACTTTGTTTGGTGCCAAGTGGGATCCAAACTCGCAGCGGTGAGGGGGCTGGTGATTGCTGGTCAGAGACCATAACCACTCTATCTCGGAGGCTCCGGAACAAGTGTTACATACAGAAAAGCTGAATCCACAGGAAGTACATCATTTCGTCTTTTCGAGACAAACCTTAGTGGGAATTGTTTGGTGTAAAAAATCAGACCATTTAGCGTGTTTCATAAAAAATCACAAAGGAACCATTGAGTCACTTTTCTTATACATGACAGTCATAATAATGAGGTCTTGAATTCTCATTTTCTATCTGTAATGTTTATACAAATGTATCTGTGTTTTTTTTTCATCCAGTGTACAGATTCTGAAATAGATACGGAACTAAACTAACACCAGTCCTACTGGACAAAACTTACACGTCAAGTATAGCTTAAAATGCATAACATTAAAGCGGCCGGATTTTGTCCCGAAAGTAATTGGTTTTAACGTGGTCCAAAACAACAGAAATTGGATTCCCCCCCAAAATAAACCCCGTATGTTCTTTCAGTATTAAGTTTTAAACCATAACAACACACAAAAATAACTCACTGCTGATAGCTATAATAATGATTAGATACGCTTGCCCAATCTTGATTACTAATCAGCATTGTTCGACAAAATGTTCAATTAAATGTTTAAAAAATATTCACATAGACTACATAACTTGAGCTATAATAACAGATTTATTTAGAAGGCAGACAATTTAACGAGCGGATATTTTAATGCATTCATATTACATGTGTCAAGTAGTTCAGTGATTTGCTGTGATAAACACCTCCATATTCTTGCACAACCAACCCAACTTCCTGGTAGGTCGTGTTTTATAACGAACGAAGAGTGAAGAAGTTTTCCCACATGCGCGTGTTGATGTTACGGACGATAAGAGATCAAGTGAGAACTACTTGTTAACAAGTTTAAATTAATCGGAAATAGAGACTCGACAATGGTAATACAAAAACAATAGATGACCACATTCTGATCAAGAAAGATAGGTAAGTGGACTATTAATGTTATATATTATAATATACATACGCGACCTTGATTTGATCATTTTCGTGACCTTTAGCCTCAATATAGATAGCCGAGTAAGTTACGCTGACACTCTGGTATAATTACATATCATCGATAGTTACTGAAAACCGTCAATTTAAGATCGATATGTATCGCATCGAATCATTGCATCAATATTGACTTCGATATACAAGGGTATCATTAGAGGAAATGTTCGAATGATAACCAAATAAGTTGTTTCATATCATAATTGACAAATTACATTGCTCACATTTATTTTGTAATCAACAGACAACATTTGATATCAGTAAAGTATAGTGGACTTATACGTAGGGAATAGTAAATACAGTATTTCAGTATTTTATTCCCCCGTCACTCATTCATCATTATTTCATTGATATTAATTCAATGAAATATATGATAAAGTGATCGTTCGGGCCCAAACAATTCACTATAAATGTGCTTTACTGTTTTATTTGGCGACTTTTCAGCTTTAACGATGGAGAAAAACCCCATATTTAAACATGGATAGAACCACCGATTTCCCGTAAGCTAGTTGAATAGCTTCCTGAAATTTGTTTGACTCTGCATGGGATTCGAACTCACCGCGGTGAGGGGTTAGTAAATCCTAATCCAAGACCATAACCACTCAACCAAGGAAGTCTCCCCAACAATGAGCATATTTTTTATCAAATTTTAAAATCTCAACACATTATTTTAAAGATTTTCTGTAGAATGTAGATTTAGTAACTGATTTGTACTTTCAAAAAATCTTTTTCCTCAAATCAAGTATACTTTTCACGATTAATTGCCTATGTTTATAACAAGATACCGTGTTACTAAATGAATACTGTTGTGTTAAAAACTGACTTTTTTGAATATCCGACTGTTTTTGTCCTCCATAAATAAAACATTTCATGTTGGTTTTATAGTAATAATACATTCTTATTTCAAAATTGATATACTGTTTAAACTAGAGGCTACCCATACACTGTATCTTCAATATTTAACCAATATGTACAAAAAAAACCGAAGAATTGTTTATCTATCAAGGAACTTTACCGAGCTGGTGTGTTCGAATAAGCACGTAATGTTGTCGCATATAATGTACCAAAACTGTATAGTTTTCAGATCAAATTGCTACGCACATCAGTCCTCATTTACATAATATCCCATTCAATTTCAGTGTCAAGTATAATGAGTCATACAGCAACGAAATTCAATTAGGGAAGTCTTGAAAAGATCAGTTGAGTCCAGGAATGTTTATTATACTAAATGTACATCACTCACCCGATCCCCTTCCCTCCCCCAAAAATAAATTAAACCTTTATGAAGATATGAAAGACGGTGAAAAGGTTTGAGTTTGAAAAAGTATAAATTGTATATTAACTAGATAAAATTGAATATTTTGACAGCAGGTCAGCCACTTTTTCCGCATCAACTGTAATACTTAACAGAACAGCTTACACAGATGACGTGAGAGTTAAACACCAAGTGGTGTAAGTGTGTAAATGATAAATAACGTATCCTTGAAACAAACTACATGTCATTTATACTACACTGTTAGGAAAAGGAAACGCATGTACATTCAATTGACGACACTCAGTTTGCCTCGTTAAATTTTCTTATAAGCAACTTTTATATATGTAATTATCTTTGCTGTTGACTGTACTGTCTTTCATTTTTATTGTCTATTATTCATATATGTAATTTCATTATCATTTTTTGTTTTCATAGAGGTTTTCAGTTGGCCCACAGAACTAGTTTAAAACCCTGGTAGTTTTGCTGAAGGCCTTTACATGATAATACCTCTCCTGAAGACTGTATTTTGATCTCCATTTTTGTATATTGATGCAATTGGTGATTTTGGGGTTGGTGAATTTGGAGCATGTAATATTTTAGGGAAAGTGGGATTTTTTCCTTAGCTTTTTCCTTCGGTAAGTGCGACTATCAGATTTGAATCGAGTAAATTCATCCTTAAATAAACCTCCGAGTTTGTGTCGAAAACATTTCAGATACTTGAGCAGATACTGGCTCACACAATTATCCATACCGGCGTCATTTTCTTTTCATTCAGGATTTTTACAGCCCTGAATTCATTACAACCTCTCCAGAGCGGCCCTCTCTTGTGCAGCAACCTCCCTTCAACAACATCATAATTTTTCCACTGTACGACTTAACTATTAATCTCTCCAGAACAACAGCCTCTGAACAACAACATACATGTAATTTTGATTCTCCCGAAGTGTCTCAGAAATGAATGTTTTCACTTTTTCTTGGTTATTACTTTCTATTTTAACCAAGCAAGAATCCCACGTTTTTCGTAGGCTAACGTGGTATTATGTTTTAGAGTGAACTCTGCCATTGACTCGCTACCAAATGCTTTATCATATCTATACAGTTTTAAACTTATAATTCAAGATTTGAATATCAAAAGATACAAGTAAAATATTGTCAGTCAACCAGGTAAAAACAAACAATAATAAATTATAAAAAAAAAAACGAGACACACAATTGTTTGGACAATTGTATTAGATTGGATCTTTTAACGTCATTTATGGAAAACTTTCGTTTAATGGCGGCGAAACAAAGCTAAACCTTTTCATTGAAGACATTCTCTTTCGTTGCCGGGGGCTGCAACAAGCCAAAGACGGAATATAATAATAAATTACAAAATCTTAATCAACGAGTTTTTTTTATTAAGCATATTCAAATAAATTGATTACATCTGAAGATTGTTTAAGTAGCTACATAAAATGATCTCCCGATATTTTCTGAACTAATCCTTTCCTTATACACTGTAACATATTTTAGGCACGTTTTAATCAAACACCTTACAATTTTATGTCCTCAAGATTAAGTTTAGATAAATGCATGCACTATCGGTCATTATATTGTTTCAGAACCATATTTATAACACATGCATAATTTAGATAAAAATAGTTTCTAGAAAAAATACAAATGTGCATACAAAAATTCCTACCTTCCCCAAAGTGCCGCCAGACCCAGAACCTACCATGATAGTGTAATTGGAAACGGAAGAATAGGTTGGATGCAAATGTTACTTCTAGTAATGACCCTGAAAATAACAGCAGGTCGTGAATATTTACGCCCGCCACACGACACCTATAAAATAAGGGTGCTGATGAATATAGATAAGAAAATGGTTATAGAAACAAGTAGCATATACAAAATATCCCACAAATGTGCAGTTTCTTTACGTTTTGCAACCTTCGGTTTCAATGACCGATAAATAATCCTGGACAATACCGTGCAACCTTTTAAGAGCTGCCTTTTCTTGAGCAGCAACATCTCTTCAACAACCGCATGATTTTATCCCACTGTATGATTTAGTTATCAATTTCTCCTCTCTAGAGCAACAACCTCTCAACAACAACATAATTATGCTTCTCCCCAACCCAACTGTGTTGCTTCGGGGAGGTTGCACCGTATAAGTAAAATGTCGGACATATATGGGAGATTCAATCACTGATTCTTCGTTTTCTAATCAAATTGAGATTTGTTGGATGTTTTTTATTGTAACATAGTCCTATTTATTTTCTTGCAGTGTGCATATACATCTCAAAATAAGTCAACACATCGCAGAAATGGAGAGAAATATGACTGATTCGCCAAAAGAGCTTGCAACTACCAATGGCTCATTGGTTAATTACACAGAAAATGAAATACAGGACATTATTCAGACTATGAATGATGACATGGCAAGATTAATGATACCTGCTACAGTTTACATTTCAGTTCTGATGGTATTAGGACTGTTTGGAAATATCATGGTGTGTTTTTATTACGGTTTCAAAACCAAAAGAACTGTCAACAGCTTGTTTATTGTTGTTCTTGCTATATATGATGTCACAGTATGCGCCATTTGCATGCCAACTGAGATTGTGGACATAGTTTTGTTTTATACGTTTGAAAATAATGCGGCGTGTAAAATACTTCGATTTGTAAATTATCAAGCCGCAATTGGATCCATATTAACACTAATTGCCATAGCAACAGATCGGTACAAAAAGATATGTAAAGCTGTCAAACCACAAATGACAATGCAAAGGGCTAAAATTAGCGTCGCTATTGTTTTTCTACTTTCGGTTTTATTGTCCTGGCCATCATTGGCAATATATGGTTCAATAAAAGTAAATATTCCGAATGACCTTGGCATTGAACTTTTAGGTTCAGATTGCACATCGACCAAAGAACTGAAGTATAAGAAATATGTATGGAGTTTTAACATCGTTCATTTCGTCCTCTTCTTCGTGTGCTCGATCACACTCATTGTGCTCTACAGTGTGATAGGGAGAACCATTTACAAGCATCGTAAACGTATGATGACTTACAATATTACCAAATTGTCAAACAAACAGGTAACAAATGAAACATCACTTTCAACAACACCTAGCCAGGTTGTTACAAAAGAGGACAGTTGCGGGAAAGCTAAGGAACCTGACCACGACAAAAAAGAAGAACGAACAAGAACCCATACCTCCGATCAGGGTTCGGAATCCCTAGCCCACGGAATTGATGAGAAAACAGAACACGCAAAGAAGAGTACTATTGACAATGAAACAATCAAACTGACTTTCATCATGATCGCCGTAACAACTGTATTTATAGCCAGTTTTCTACCGTACTTATCATTGACAATATGGAGAATCTACAAAGGCCAGCACGAAGCAGAATTTTTGTCTGGTGCCGGACTGGTTGGTTTCAAAATTGGTTCCCGGTCATTCCTGCTAAACAGTAGCTTGAACCCGTGGATATATGGATTTTTTAACAGTAATTTTAGAAGATTTGTCTTGCGTTCCTGTTTCAGACGATGACATGGTATTATATTATGCAAGTCATAAAGCTCGATTTCCTTATTATATGTATTCTTTATATGAATATGATATTTGAATGAATTACGCTTTCTCATTAGGCAACAGTCGCAATCATTGTTCAAGACAACAATGCTACAAGATGGACGAACGATATGGGGAACAGTGCTTCATGACAAAATATTGGGGACAAATGTATTCAATGCTACTGCATGCGATAAAAACTGTATATTATTATGTAAACATATATATACATTTATCAATTAACTTATCAATATATGGCGCGTTTTCACTTCAAATGCAGATATAAAGTTCACCACGATAATACGAAAAAGATATCGGCCATTATGAAAAAAAAGACGGCCTTTATGAGAAAACTCTATTAAGATTCGAGTATTTGAGTAGTTGAATTGCAGTTTAGAGGTTTTAGAATATTGTTGTTAAGGTGTCATTTACATCCAAAATGATATATGGTCTTCGGACAGTGCTAAGAACAATTTATAATTACTGTATTTTTGGCATGACTTCACAATCAATACTTTCCATGGGTTCGTGCCTTTGGTATAAATAACGTTGTATTTTATAAATAAAGCTAGTATTGAAGTCAGTACGACATCGTTTGTTGTTTTGTTGTTGTTTCTAGTAGTGTTGAAGGTAGATATTCGGCTGACTTACGCCCAAAGCCCCATCGCATAGAGTGACGTTGTGAGGTCTGCTTAGTGTACTTAAGTCTGCAACGGTAATGTCGAAACGGCGTTTCATATTAGACGGAATCATCCCTGCAAGTTGTCCAATAACGTGGTGTGTAGCGGAGCGAAACATAGAGGTCTGCTTCATTGTTTGAGCAAATCTTTGCGAAAGATCTAGTAAGTAATCTAATTGAACCAAATAGTATCACATTGGTTAGTGGATCCACTTCTAGGCTAGTGCTTCAATTGTACCGAATGTATAACAATTCTCGCCGATCTCCCGGATACATGTAACAAAGATTTTAACATTGATAAGAAAAAAACAAAACCAAAACACGCCGAGTCCCCCCCCCTGAATCCGACTATGTCACTAGTGCCTAATGGAAAACCGATCCTTGGCGCTTCCCTGCAGAACGCTGACACATCCCTACAGATCACATATGTTTTAATGAGTACAGATCGTTGGCGCCTCCTTACGGGACGCTGGCATATCCCTACGTATCACACGTGTCTTAATGAGTACAGATCGCAAGCACCTCCTTACGGGACGTCGGCACATCCCTACTTATCACACGTGTCTTAATGAGTACAGATCGTTGGCGCCTTCTTACAGGACGCTGGCATATCCCTACTTATCACACGTGTCTTAATGAGTACAGATCGCTAGCACCTCCTTACAGGACGTCGGCACATCCCTACTTATCACACGTGTCTTAATGAGTACAGATCGTTGGCGCCTCCTTACGGGACTCTGGCATATCCCTACGTATCACACGTGTCTTAATGAGTACAGATTGCTAGCACCTCCTTACAGGACGTCGGCACATCCCTACTTATCACACGTGTCTTAATGAGTACAGATCGTTGGCGCCTCCTTACGGGACGCTGGCATATCCCTACGTATCACACGTGTCTTAATGAGTACAGATTGCTAGCGCCTCCTTACGGGACGTCGGCACATCCCTACGTGTCACACGTGTCTTAATGAGTACAGATTGCTAGCGCCTCCTTACGGGACGTCGGCACATCCCTACGTATCACACGTGTCTTAATGAGTACAGATCGTTGGCGCCTCCTTACGGGACGCTGGCATATCCCTACGTATCACACGTGTCTTAATGAGTACAGATTGCTAGCACCTCCTTACAGGACGTCGGCACATCACTACAGGTCACGTATGTTTTAATGAGTACAGATTGCTAGCACCTCCTTACGGGACGTCGGCACATCCCTACAGGTCACGTATGTTTTAATGAGTACAGATTGCTAGCACCTCCTTACAGGACGTCGGCACATCACTACAGGTCACGTATGTTTTAATGAGTACAGATTGCTAGCACCTCCTTACGGGACGTCGGCACATCCCTACAGGTCACGTATGTTTTAATGAGTACAGATTGCTAGCACCTCCTTACAGGACGTCGGCACATCACTACAGGTCACGTATGTTTTAATGAGTACAGATTGCTAGCACCTCCTTACGGGACGTCGGCACATCCCTACAGGTCACGTATGTTTTAATGAGTACAGATTGCTAGCACCTCCTTACAGGACGTCGGCACATCACTACAGGTCACGTATGTTTTAATGAGTACAGATTGCTAGCACCTCCTTACGGGACGTCGGCACACCCCTACAGGTCACGTATGTTTTAATGAGTACAGATCACTGATCGTATCCTCACAGATCACTAGCATCATAGGGACTAGAGATTGCAGGCGCCGGGCTATAGATCGTATGTGATCGGAAATGACCTTATAACAGAGGGGTTAAAGATCAAACACGTGGAGGGGATCGTCCTCAGTTTATTTACATAATAAACATATAATTCCCATTGTTATTATTAGCATATGATGTACATAACAGAACTAATCATGGTCAATAAGTCGACACAATGTTCCAAATATGGTTTGCTATATAATGACGGTATGATAGTTTATGCTACACAATGCGTTTTGAAAGGACAATCTATATGTATTGATTTTATAAGTATATACCTGTATAAACTATAACCATACACAAGCCATAAAAATATTTTAAAAATAATGTTTCAAACAGTACTTCATAAATATAACAAAATAAAACAACATGGCATACTACACTAAGTTCGTTACATAAAAAGAGTCATTACAGAAAATCTACTTTCAAATGAGTAATTTCTCCATTTACCATATCTTTGCATTCCACATCAATTTCTGTTCCTCCAAAAATCATTTTTACTGCAACCTTTCGACCTTTCCCACACCCAGAGACGGGGACTGTAAATGTGCCTATTTTGTAGCATCCAAGGTCATCTGTGTACTCTGGTACCTTGTCCTGGGCTGCATAGATATCCATACTCATTGATGTTTGGTCCTCGAATAGAGTCGTGTACACCTCTTCACCTTGGGCTTTCCCAACCTCAAGGGTCTGACCAGTTCTCACAAGAGTAGAAAATACATTCATACACCGTAGCGCTCCATCTTTGCCTTGGGATAAATGCCTACCCGGATGTTTTTGGAGATCAAACTCCGGGGAGACATCTGTACCATAAGTATATTTGCTGACTCTGCATGATATGGATGTAGGGGTATGACCGTATATGACAGCTCCTTTCAAAACAGCTAATCCTGCCTCATGAGGAATTATGACTTTCATATTCTTGAAGTTGCTCTTCACCGCATCTTGCAACAATGGGGACTCCGAGAAGCCACCAACCATAACAATGGCGTCGAGACCCTTGCATGTGGAATCACGAAGTAGAGATCTCACATGATTGATAATGCTCTCGATCGACGGTTTAAATAAGTCCTTTACAACATTAGGATTAACGCGAAGTTTATCTCCCATCACTTTTACCTGAAATTTGATGATGAATGATTAAGTTGCTAAATACACAAATGTGGTTTGTATTTTATACGTCTATGGTACACGTAGCAATACTATAACCTGTGGTTTATGTCGAGGGGTTCTTAAAGTCCCGTTTTTGTTCTTACTTGTATCTCGATACCTTGAGCACAACTGATGGGTCTTTTGATTTAATTTTAATCGTTAATTACCCTGATTATCTCGAGGGACGTTATACTGTTCATACTAATAACAATGATGTTAACGAATCGATATGTATCGTGTTTAGAAGCGACAGCTTTTGTAGGTACACGCCAGGTTTTCTACTTACGATCGCGTGACGTCTATTATCCATACAATCGCGTTAAAGATAGTACCACTGGTTGTATAAGTCTACATTGCAGTTTTGAGAAATATTCTGTTGATTTTTTAAAGCATGGTGCGTAATTACAATTTTTGGCTACTCAAAATGTGTAAATAAGTTAAATAATTCAGTATTCGTCCGCACAAAAGTTTCATTCATTAAATTATAGGAGAGGTCGGCGATAACGATTTGTTGCTAAAAATAGCACTGCTGGTAAGCAAATCGGCGGATAGCAGAAAAGATCAGACAAACTCTATCGCTATTTTGATTGAAAATCATGGAGGACATGAAAGAAAATCCGAAAATAAAGAAAATCATCTGGGGGCACTAGTCATTGTTGTTACCGTGTGTGTAACAATGACTTACGGTACGCGGGCCGGAAAATATGAACGTGTGGTGTATTCCTTTCCCTAAACCCAAACATCAATATCTGTCTACATTTCATGTAAGTTTATTTACAAACTTGCTTGATATGTCCCGATGTCATTTTCTATATCGAACCTGAGTATACTGTAATGGTTCCAGATCAAACATAATAAGTTCAATAACATGACCGGTGTAATTTCGATTTGATCCAGTTTCAAACCGCCACAAGTGTATGCTAGTATTTAAAGCAATTATGATAGACTTTGATTAACCTTTCTGAAAATCTTATTAAATGTGCCGATCCGGAACGGACCGATTCCAAAAATTTCACCTCGACACCCAGGTAGTTCATATCTTCCATTGGATATTTTTCTTAGTTTTATACCGGATAAATTAAGCATAACAATTTTTATGTTACAGATTTTCTGCATTAACAGTAATACTTTAATAGTTATGGAAAACGTCATTGTCATTGCATGTCAGTTGATAGTCAGTTACTGTCATTGATATTTGTAAGATGCACAGTTTATATTACAATATTTGCCTTGTAATGTTGTAATTAACGGCTGAATTTCAAAATCGCAAGATATTTTAGATTTTGCGCAGAACTTACAACATCGCGTATGATACTTCCTCTGAGATTTAAATTGATTTGCTAATAATGTTTCCAGACCTTCATGATACAATTACAGAGAGAAGTATTTATGGATAAAGGAAGCACCTACACCAGGACCACCATCAGTATCAAAAAAGGTAAATGTTTGAAGCCCCCCAAAACACTACTGTCTCTGCAAGATTTCCCCAACATGAGTTATCTGATGTTACTGAAGCTATTCTTTCTCTCCAGAACACAGACATTGATTCATCAGATTCTTCACCCATGAATGTAATCAATTTATTCCTTTCAAAAGTTTATGATTTAAATTTGCATGTTCAATTTATTTTCGTACACATTATTGCGTAGGATCTAATAACTTTTCCTAGTATTCAATTTTATTTCTACTTTACAGAGAGGGAGTAAACATTTATTGATATGTAGTTTAGATTTTGAAATTATCATGTTTACTTATTTAATTTTATTATACTAAAGATCTTAATGAAATGTTTTTTATTGCTGGACAATCCACTTCCAATCCAATTTGAGCCAGATACTGTGATTGATGTTTCAATTCAGGACAATCCGACCCAATCGGCCCAGATAATGTCACAAAATGTTCACAGGATTTTGTTAGTTTTTATGAGCAGTCCACTTAAATGAATAATATAATACATGTATTTGCATTTTGTGTTACTCTTGATATGGGTATCAACATTTGTCAAGCATTTCAGTTTAATACAGATCATAATGGCGTTATTCCTATTTTTTGTCTCAAATGGCAATAGTGTCTCTTGTCAAAGACGGATGGATATAGATTTGGCATCTGTCCATCACAAGTCAGAAAGTACTTGAAGGATTTAGTTTATACTTTACACCCTGGTAAAACATTAGTGACTAAGAACCGTAACTCTACCTTGCCTCATTTTTTAAATATCTCCATTTTATGTTGAAATTATGCTTGTCTAGAGCATATCTTAAACACTATTGAAGGAATTGACATGATTATTCTCACATGGGTTCGACGTGCAGTGACAAAGAACCATAACTCTATCTTGTCCCATTTTCTCCCCCTTTTCTATTGAAATTATACTTGTCTGGAGCAAATCCATGAAGTATTAAAGGTATTAAGGTTGAAACTAAATGAGCGGAAAAGTACTGACCAAGAATAGGAATTATTGCTCACCAATTTTTTAATTATCTCCCGTTTTGTATTTATATTATCCTTGTCTGGAGAATATCTGATAAACTATTGAAGCTTTACACATGAATAGGGGCTATCGATAAGTGCAGTGACAAAGAGGCCTAATTCTTCCTTGTCCCTTTATTAATTACCTCCCTTCTCCTATTGGAATAATGCTTCTCATTAACAACTCATGAAGTATCTAAAGGTCAAGTTGGTACTTCATACATTGAGAGAGACCAATAAGAGGAAGTGCAGTGTCCAGCAAACAATAATGTATCTTACCAGATTTTTTGTTAACTTCCCTTATTTTTACATGCATACCATAAAACTTATTGAAGAAATTGACTTAATTCTTCACACTTTTTAACTTTCGCTTCTGACAGTACTCTCAGCGCTTTGATTTCCACACGTTAAAGTCACATGGTGTAAGAATGAACTTGTAATCGAGTGCTTTTTACACCTTGTGACTTTAAATAACAACGGAAAATAAGCATCATGGTAGCGGAGAAAAACCCATGTAAACGCGTGTGTATTTGTGAGTAGTTTTATAGATGACTGTTGTTTTGTGACATGTAATTATGCTATTAATGCTGTTTGTTTCCATCGATAGTGCGTGCATGGCATAACAAAGCAAATTTCATAATAAATTACGTTTCACCGCATGTCGATTGCATGAATTACAGACCAGACACTGTATGATTTAAAACACACTTACGTTCATATATAAAAAATAATTTAAACAATCAACAAATACTAAAGTTTAAAATAATCATCAAACGTGTATATTCGTCTCTGATGTCATCGAGTACGTTCTACTAAAGCATTTCGTACTATGACTATTCATACACTTGCTAACGCACATGATACACAATATGTTTCAACCAACAAGCAAAAGCCTTGCTATAATGAACACCCAGGTTATGTCGAGCATTTCGTCTGTTCTGATAGCTCCTCGAGAATTTTACTGTATTAATGATTGTGTATTCATGTACTGAGTAATATGTACGTTTAGATAATTAACTCCACTAATATCAGTCCATGAATTATAATAAATTATTATCTTTCAATTAGCGCTCACCTTTCCGTCATGTTTTGTTGTTTTTACTATTTCTTCCAGTGAATGATGTCTTTCATCCTTTACAAGGGTCGGAAGTGCTATTGGCATTCTAATTGTCACTTTGTCGTCTGAGTCTGGTCCAACTGTTCTTTTCTTCAATTCAAAATCTCGAAACATGTCAACATAGTCTTCTAGTTTCTTTTCCTTAAACTTCGTAATAACGGCTGGTCCTATAATGGAACACAGGAGAAAAAGTAAGAAAAAGAGAAATACTACAGATTGATTATTATATAATGATAATATATACATGTATTATGTTATTATTATACGATTCCGGTGTTTCTTATACATAACGCCACGAACATTCGTTTGAATTCACTTATGTAAATGATAAACATATTAGTGTCATTTCATGATTACATACTAACCTGCAATCTCGCCTAAAAACGTATGAAATGCCGCATCAACTTCAGTTCCTCCCCAAGCACCGCCACTAGCTTTATGGAGTTCTTTCAGTTTCCCACCGGGCATAACTTCATGAACTGTTATATCAACTGTTCCTCCTATAAAAATGTAAATGCATTACACATTATATTCAAATTATATCACTTAAATCCTAGTGTTAGGAACATTTAAAATCGAGAGAGTATATTTACTGAAGCTATTTACATCTTTTTTTATTTCTGACCGGATTGTTTTTATTAGTTCCAGAAGTAATATTGATCTAGCCGGTTCACTTGTCGAAACTTCAGACAGTTTAGAACAGTTAGTACTGGTATAGCTGTGTCAACTTACATGTGCCAAATTTTGCCTCAAGAAATTTTCTGAAGACTATGTGTTATAAAGCAATGTTTGTTAAAACGGAAGGAATATATATTGGTGTTACCGCCGGCGTCCAACACGAGGTATCTCTTTCCCGGACCAAATGAAGCCAATGAAGTTGTCCCTCCTCCGCTTTTCTCTACCGGAAGATGACGGCAATACAAACTAGCAGCCTCTGGTTCAAGGGCGATTGTAAGTTTGTTACTTGCAATACCGGACTGAAATTAAAGCTTTATTTGAAACAGAGTGACGGATATATATGAAGTTTGTAAACTATTTATAAGATGTTTACGGTATTTCTAAATCAATATGAGTATATTCCGCACTCTCATACACTTTTCATTTACGAGAAGAGGCTCTTTTTGGAAATCCTTCCTACACGATTCCCCTCTTCTCGATCATGAAGGCAAACAAATCATTGAACACGCATTTACGTGCACTGAATGGCGTTTAAAAACTGCCTAATGATGCAAAACGTAAATCAACCAAGTTAATTTGCATTGTTTACACATTCAAGTTACGTCTTCGCATTTTTCTTTAATATCGTTAATCCACGCAAATAATAATACTGTAGGTTAATACCATATACACTAAGATGTGTTTAGTGGTCAACACAACATTCTACCTGTTGGGCCGCTTCTCTCATAAACTGCTTAGCAGCATCGTTCCAAATAGCTGGTACTGTTAACACCCAATGGATATCAGAATTTTCTATTCCACCACCAGCTATTCTATTCTCTGATATCTTAATCAAGTCATCTTTTAGATATCTGATCGCCAACGAAAAAACTGTTTTCGCCGAAAGTTTTCGACCGCACTCGCCTTCCAACATGTCGTCTCTTTGTACTCCCTTAAATATAAAAGATCAAATGCATTCATTCAAATGAGTTCGTGGTTGCCTGTATTGGGAATTTATTTCATCATGAGGTGTAAGTCTGGGAATTATCGCGTTTGACTAGGTCATATGTGAATTCAGAGTGAACTAGCACAATGGCATGGCAATACAATACATTCCAGTTACGCACTGCTGTGAATTCAACTTGAATTTTATATGATTAAATACTGATTGTATAGGTACATTATGCGTTGGATAACTTCGCTTACCTTTTGAGTGAAAAGTTTCATCTTAAACCGACGGAAGTAATACCAATTGTAGTGTTCTTCATCCCCGGCTAATTCTGCATATTTGCTTTCCGCGTCATAACCAAAGCTGTGTATGGTCTTACCGTCCGGTTTTATCAGTATACACGTTGGACCTGTCAGACGAATAGAGAGTGTATTAGGTACTGTACGTTTTACAATGTGTTGACTATGAATTGCCTTTTTTCTCTACAGTTTAAAACCGCACCGGCAGCCAAAGTCATTTGGCGACCTTTGCTGCTTTAATAATGAAGGAAGATCCTAGGCGACCTTCCGAACGCTAATGAGTGTGGTCCCGATTTGGATTTGAACTCGCAATGTGAGGGGTTGGTGATTATTGATCAGAACCATAACCACTCGACCATGGAAGTCCTGTCGACCTTTACACAATATTTGTCTTTCATACGGAAACACAGTTGTGTGGGTACAATAATCCATGCAATAATACCCAGAATCTGTGCGCAGTTCGCATATAATGAATGCGAGTAGTCCGGACTTAAAATGTAGACGAACCTTGAATTTAAGATACTTTAGTGACACTTGCTATATGAATAATGTAACACTTATTGAGACTTTACCTTTTAAAGACACCAATTGACCACCTTGCCAATTCTTCGAAGAAATCTTTGTCGGATCACTTTCAAACTCATGTCGGAATGAGAATGCCCAACCGGAATATGTTGTTCCAAAATCTATGGCTGCTACAAGAAGTGCCTGTAAAATCAATTGACCTTGCGAATATATAAATTGTAGTTACATTCTTTAAGTTTTCTGTAA
This sequence comes from Lutraria rhynchaena, assembly GCA_008271625.1. Taxonomy (NCBI): domain Eukaryota; kingdom Metazoa; phylum Mollusca; class Bivalvia; order Venerida; family Mactridae; genus Lutraria; species Lutraria rhynchaena. The sequence goes on from VIBL01000059.1 coordinate 1,884,341, forward strand.
ATATCTTATGTTGGTATTGCCCTCTAATGTAATGGTTTAGCATCATGTTCATCACTTGATTGGCTCACTGACCCCATACATGTATATTTAATAATGTGTATAGCGAAGCTTAAGGCGGTCTCTGTTCCACCTCAACAAATAAAGACCCTCATCCAAACATCGGAACCTGACCTGCGAGCTTTGAGTTTACAATTGAAACCATAATAAAATAGCTGCCTATCAAACTGACGTTCAGTCGATATCGCTATAAAATGGGAAAATCAACTGTCCGTGACTCAATATTACACGCTAGGAAAACAGTTCTCCTTAAATGCTTAAACTCAAAATCAGAAAGCTATATTTGTATTTTATATTTGGTGTGGGCCAATTGTTCAGCGTGTAAGTGAATATTCGTATACAATTGTATTAAATGGATTTTTTGTCTTATTTGACGCTAGCATTGTTTAAAATTGATATTCGAAGTTGGCACTATTTTGCAAAGCGAGCGTTCAGTTAGCATAACAAGCATACTGGCTCACACACGGTATTATATTAAACTATTACAGACACCATGCATTTCCGCGTCTTATATGAAACCACAGTCATTGAGGAATGTGAGAAATGTCGTGCTATTTCTAGATACCTTTGTATGTGTCGTAAATACATGTCTGTTAAAATACGGCGTGTAATTTCATAGTCCATACTCAATGTTAACATTATGATACTTAGTAACCACTTAATTGTTGAATCACTATTGTCTTTCATCGGCGAGATTTGTCAAGTTAGTGTGAAAAAGTTTTTGTAATGTTTATTGTAAGGCCATCATATGTAGTGAATGAGCTTTATTCAACAACACTCCATTGAATATTATATTAAAACCATGAATGGGTACAACAGAGGCAGGACGTCTGCCGACCCTGTACTATTCATGTTTCGGTTTCGGTCAATTTTTGTCTATGGCGATATTTTCATTTTCATATGAACTAAATTTCCGAATGTATTTGCGAGCAAAAAAGTTCTTCTAAAATACCTACCCTTTTAATTTTCGGATTTATTGTCTTATATGAATAGATTTAAACATGATATTTATACCTAACGACTACAATTATTATGTCAGATAACGTTTGAATAGAAATATGCTCAACTGTCTTGTTCCTACACGTTTCAGTCGATAAATACGCATTAAGCGTTTGAATTAGATAAATATCACAAGGTATTTGTCTGGCATACTGCCATGTTTCATATCACATTTCAAACTAACTTAAGTATACAAGCTGCATTATTCGAGAAACTAACTGACGCACTAGATAAGATTCAAGTATGAAACTATTTTAATGTAAAAAATGTGCGAAAAAAATCAGGTATATGATAACACGATTAATAAGCATGAACGAATTTCCAGTTTACTTATGTTTCGCAAATCAATTTTAACAGCTATAATTTATGTTAGCATATAAATAATCCTTATCGGGTTATTTACGACGTGATAGTAATCTATACATTATTTTATCAGTAACTAGTTAAACATTGATTATCCTGTTCACATCATTTCGTATTGCGATTATGGAAATTGTAATAACATATCTGAAAGGATGTAGATTCGCAGTACAACGCTTTTGACACCATAAGCAAATTTCATTGCGGTGTTATCATTATGTTTGTACATACATTAAGTGTCAGTTTTACACGAGGATTAGGAAAACACATTCGTTCGAAAATCGTTTAAAAAAGCAGATTTGTTTCTACCGTATTTTACTATTTAATCTCAATGTTTTTTGGAACTAGTAATTATCAGTTCTACTATATTATCAACTAACACGGTTGTTTATACTGAAAGATGGTAAATATACGTATATGTACAATATCCCGATGGTTTAAAATTTCTAATTTTATCTATTTCAATGTTCTTTTGCGATTAAACAGAAAGTAGAAATTTCTTCGATGACCCAGTCTAGAACGCCTAGGATGATCCTAAATATATCATTTTCAATTCAACTCTTTGTCTGAACAAGTTATCAATAAAAAAACACAGCCATTTATGCTGAAACATAACATACCATATATATGCGATGTTCAAAAGGTTCTTAATCTATGTATTCGTTTTCTGGCAGATTTCGGTAATTGTGTCAACACATAAGCTATCATACGTTAATGTTTATTATTTATTTTGTTCAATGCGCAGAAGAAGGAAGTAAATAATTTAACAGTGTGGGAGATCCAAGGCAAATGCCTGGGTAGAACCACCGACTAGCTGGACAGCTTCTTCACATGTGATAAAATTGAAACTAAGAACATGTTAACCATAGTAAAGACGACAAAGTTAACATTATTTTAATCTATGTAAAGTTACATTGAAGATTTTAAACACAAAACTATCCATTGGTATTCATACACGAATTTAGTGGGGAAAATCAGTTTTAAATAGCAAAATCAAAAGAAAAGTCAATGATCTATAAACACGGATAAGGTCAAAAAGCATTACAACCTGATACATCTTACATATTTTCTAAGTCTTAATTATGTTAAAACTATATGTTAGAATATAAAACTTATCACAAAAGCTCACCATGTTTACTCCGACGACGCTCTGATATGAATTCCGGGACCCGGAAGGTTAATTATTTACGTAGTAGAAACCACTCGATCGTGACCGTTTGATAAATCACGAGTCGCTTAAATCATAACTTACAAAATATACATTCATTTAAAAGCAGCATAATTATATAGACCAAAATAACACAATATCACCCAGCACAAGCTCCTGTCGTCAAATACATCTTAAGTAAAACGATATATTTCAAGATCAGTAGGATAGTGTGGCTGTAATTTTTCAAGCACCTTTACCGGACAGAAAAGTTTTTGAGCTGGTATATATTATTAGCCGATATTGTTTTCATGTATTTTACATTTTATTTTTAAAAATTGAATAGCCATTTGCAGATGACAGTGAAGACAAGGATAAAGTAGACATACTACGTTTAACTTCATCGATGTATAAATGCACTTTTTGTGGATTTTACTTTGACCAGCACAAGTTAAGTAAGCGGAAGTATTTGTCATTAAAGCACCGTACTCACATCTTCATTGAAACTGGTGTCTTAGTAAATAAAAATACCAGTTTTGTAAATTAAATAAACACTTACGTCCGGTAAAAAGAAAAACTTGAACATCTTACAATTCAATTTGAAAAAAAAACATATATGTCATCTGAAGAAATGAAGGAACTTCTTCTTCAGCTTCGAATTGTGGCCGAGCGAAGGAGAGGCATTGATTTTGACAGTCTAGGTAATCTGTCTGGTTAACATTACCAAAGATATTTAATATATCTTGTCCGACAATATGTTTTTGAATCATGGGAATTTCATCAAAATTTCGATAAAAATTGTGGCTTAATTTGGGTCTGAATTCCACGGCCCTAGGGTCTATTTTTCAACTATTTTTTATTTGTCTTGCATCACATTAAAGTTAAAATTTTCAGCTTTTAGAAAATGTCAACTTTTTGAAAATCGATTCATGATAAACATGTTTTAGTACTTCAAAGTTGCACACAATTTTACAATTTTTTGGCTGGTTTAATTGCATCGAACAATTTACGGATACTACATGTAAACGTCATATACTTTATAAAAAACATATTTTGACTCTTAACCAAAAAATATTTTTTCAAAATACAAAAAGCGTATTGATATACAAGATTTTGCGACAGGCGGCGAGTTCAAATTCAGATTCCTGCAAATTCAAAAAGTCATTTTGTGAAAAGCTACGAGGTTTTGAACCCATCGACAACATATTGTACACAAATAATCAAATTATTGGTTATCTACCAATATATTTATATGATAATCATAATACTCAAATTCATATTGTTGTATATTATCCCAACTAGAGCAAGTCAGAACTTAATTTGCATTCACCGGCTGTCTTATAGGTAACAACATGTGAGAAATATATCTTCAAATACAGCAGTGAATACATAGAGGAATTCAAGGCCGGATTAGGGCAGGGGCACTCTCTATAATCTGACAAGCATAAGTAAAAAAAACTTCAGTTATGTGCTAATTGTGTCCATATTCTACATAAACATGCTATTAATCTAGACTTTACGCCCCCTCCTGACCAAAACTCCCGTATACACTTCTGGAATATAATGAAAATACTATTTTTGGAATAATTTTACACTTGGAAACGGAAGACCACGACCGCGGTTCAATGATTAGTGCGCTGGACTTGTACCCAAAATCGTGAAATGTGTTTAAATCAATAAGTCATATAGTACAGATGCTACAAAAAGTGGCGTGACACGTTCATTTTGCGTGGATAAAAGCAAAGGAAATAAAACGTACTTTAACGAGAAAAATGTTTCATGATGATTTTCATACAGAGTTACAAAATCTGCTATGTTAAGAAATTCTTTAAAAATTTCTTTGTTATGGCGCCGTCAATATTTTTCTGATACAAATCGAGAACGTTTCTCAAGAAAGAAGGGACACACAGATAATGTATTTCGTCTCCTACCTCGTTCGTGTAATATAGCATACATTTAGGCTGCTCATATGGCAAGAACGACTCAGCACAGTGAACTGTCTCATTAGGTAGTCTGTAGTTGCCGGTTATAAAATGAAGCATAAAAAGTCTCGTGTTTTTTTGTAACTTTATTTTACGATTCCTCATGTAATACATAATCTATTTTCATTCATATAAATATTTCTAGGTACAAAGTAATATTGATTATGAGGAGTGTAAATTATAAGTTATTAATGTTAGTTAAGACAAAAGGAAAAAATAGTCAATGTAGTATTAAATAGCCGGAATAAGAAATTATTCAAGTTTCATGAGAATAATAAAATGACCTTTTTAACTAAAATATTTGAAAAACAGTAACTTTACAAACGTTGTATTTTTTAAATTAGGTAGTTTGATAGTAGCGTATATAAATGAAAGCAAGTATACTGATATTTCTTAAGTACACATCCAACATTCTTAAAAGTTGAATTACCATATTATTTCAACATTTGGAAATGTATACTTTACTGAAGTATACATAAAAAAATACTTAAGAATTAAAAAACATTAAAATTATACATGTGAACCAATGTCCATATTCAAAATAATTCATATAATTATTTTAACAAAACTATATTACATTGAAATGAAACTTTTTTTATGGTTATACTTTTGATTATATGTCTATTACGGCCACTCTAATTTTATAAGTTTTTCACTCAATAACTGGTTTTTAAATTGTGATTTAAAGAGTTCAATATTTGGTATCATATTTTTCATTTTGTATTTAAAAAAAATTGTTTAGCTAAAAGCTTGGCATTGTTAGTTAGGACATCAAATATTTTATTTCCAAGTAAGATATCTAGCTTAGAGCAAGTGTTTATGGAATAACCAAATGTATTATTAAACCAGGATATTAGAGATTGCCAAAAGCAAGATACATATCTACATTCAAAAAATAAATGCACAATAGTTTCTGACTCTAGGTTACACAATGAACACGAACCATTATCTTACTTATATTACTTAAAGTCCCATTTTACTTAGCAGCCGGTTTATTCTGTATTGTAGCCAGTGTAAACTTGAGTCCTTAGTGGTACGAAATGGGATATCATAATAATATTTCCAGTTGAAGTTTTGATGGAGATCTAAATCTGTACGTATTATCCACTTTCTTTGAGATTTTAGTTGTAATGAAGTTTTGCATAAAAAATAATCATATATTCTTCTACATCCTTTTTTATCATGATAGATAATTTCAATAATTTCAGGATAAATAGGAAACTGAGACTTATTCAAAGGAATTTAATTTGGATTGAAGAAATATTCAGAACTTTTTTTATACAGTTAAGTAGACTGTTAAATTGCAAGAAGTGTGTTTTAACATTCCATTTAGTACTGAATTGGTCATATGACATAATTTGGCCATTTTCGTCTGGATCATCAATATACGTTATACCTTCATCAAAATAATTCTTGTAGAAGACAACATTACCCCCTATTTTGAATAGTCTATTCAACCACAAAGGTAAGGATTGAAAAGGGTTTTGAGAAATTGGAACATAATCTTCCAAAATGATTACACTTTGAACCACATCTTTCCAGAATATATTACTTACTGAAGTTATTTCTTAAAACAATCACTTCCAAAACAGGACAATCCTGATATAAAAGGATATGTTCTATGAATAAAATCATAGTATTTTGTTTTCTTCAAAGATTTTTTTTTCAACCAAGTACATTTTAGTGCTGCTATAAACTTTTTATGTCTAACATTCTTAATCCTCCATTATCATAATCCTGTGTTTTACAATCTCTTTTAACTTTGTCAGGTTCACCACTCCATAAAAATTTATAACATAGGTTTTGTAATTTGTCTATTAACTTATCTGGAGGTGTTGGAAAGCTCAAAAATATGATGGTTAATTTTTGGTAAAGCTAAAGACTTTATAACATCAATTTTACCAACAGGAGCTAATAATCTCTTATTAAAACAATTGAAAACATTTTAATACCCTCTATACCTTTGATAAATTTAATTCCACAATATCATTCAGGTTGGTTGAGAAATTTACACCTATTAAAGTAAAAATATCAATTACCCAATTTAATTTTAATTCAGGTCATAAAGGCATATTGTCATTTTTCTTTGAACCAAACAGCTTTTGTTTTGTCTATATTAAGGCACAAACCAGATATGATAGACTAAGATTTTAACATCTTCATTGTATTACGGAGAGAATTTTCAGACCCATCTAGTAAGACTGTTGTATTGTCCGCATACTGTGATAATAAAAATTCTTTACCATTAATTTGAATACCTTTAATATTTTGACTGTGTTTAAGCATCAAGGACAAAATGTCAGCACAGATAATAAAGAGGTAAGGTGAGAGAGGATCACCTTGGCGACAACCACGACATGCAGGGAACCAACTGGACATATGTCCATTGACAATGACACAAGATTGTAAATTGGTATAAAAAAAACTTAAACCCACCTAACTTTAGAGCTTTAAACGATATCAAATTCCCAAGAAACGGAGTCAAACGCAGTGGCAAAATCTAAAAGTAAAAGAATACCAGGGATTTTAAACTTTTCTGTATAAAATAAAACATCATAGATAAGCCGTACATTATCACCTATATATCTTCCTGGAATAAAACCGTTTTGATCTTCACTAATAATGTTACACAAGACACGTTTTAAGCGACCTGCTATAGCTGATGATGCAATTTTATCTGATACATTGATGAAATAGGTCCCCACCCCCGTTTGAGACTTGGAGATAATTCTCCACTTTCAAAACATTGATTGATTGACCTGACTAAGAAATCTCCAATGTCAGTCCAGAAAACTTTAATAAAGGATGCAGTAAAACCACTACTTCCAGGGGCTGAATTATTTTTCTTTTTCTTTGGTGAGTTTAACATTTCTTCTTTTGACAATTTTTCTTCTAAATGAGCCTGATCATTTTGTGAAAGTTTTGGAACTGAGTTTGTAAAGAAAGTCTCAGGGTTAAAGTTTTCTACAGGTTTATAGGCGTATAACAATTTATAATGATTCATTGTTTCTTGAATTATTTTATTCTGTTCAATTAAAACCTCACCAGATTTAGTGATTAATTTATTCATCAATTTGAAACAAAATTTTATTTTCTAAATTACAAAAGTAATTTGTAGGTTTTTCGCCTTCATGAACCCACTTTGCCCGAGATCTAATTAATTAACCTTCAAGATATTTTTTCCTAAAATTATACAATTCTTTTTTCTTATTTTCCAATAAATCAATATTAATGTTACTTTGATTACTTAACCAGTCAATTTCTTTCATAAGATTACTTTGTGTATTAGAGTCATGTATTTTCTTAAATGTTGCATATGAAATTGTTTCACTTCGTATTTTCTTAAGTAATGTTTCATAAAATAATCTATCATCTATATCAAAAGCTATATCATTTTTACTAATGTCATTAAGATATTTGGTTGAGTATTAGAAGCGTATCGATTTTTAACCCTCTTTATTGTTTCTTTAACTTTCTTAACATACTCTAAATCTTTTAGCAAAGAGTCATTGAATTTCCAATATGAAGAACCCTTTTCAATTATTTGTTGAGATAGATATATTGTAATCATTGCATGGTCAGTTCTATATCCAGGTAAAATTTCACTGTTGAACATTTTTGAGAATAGGAAACTAGCTATAAGAAAGAAGTCAAGTCTTGCTTGTTTGATAGGATTTTTTGTAACCTAGTAAATTTCTTTTCTTCTAAATGTTCTTGTCGCCAACAAACAATAAAATTATAATCAAATATAAATTCTAGGACTTTATTCCGGGCATTTGGGTTTTTAACATTGACATAATTTAATAAATCCATTTCTGGACAGAGAACAAGATTAAAATCTCCAACAATAATACAATGATTTTCTGTATTGAACATTTTTGAACCAGTTACATCATAGAATTTAGGCTGGTCATTATTAAGTCCATAAATACAAAAGAGAGAGAGATATCAATATTATATGACGTGAAATGAACGATTAAGAGATTACCATTATCATCTTTCACTATGTATTTAAAAGTGAAGTCAAAATTATTATTAATTAAAATCAGTACACCTCTGGACTTAGAGGAAAAGTTACTGAAAAAGCAGTCATAACCCCACATACTCCCAATAAAAATTTTATCATTGTCAGTAAAATGAGTGTCTTGAAGACATATCAAGTTATAATTATATGATTTTAGAAAACTAAAAACATCTCGTCTTTTGTTTATATCAGTTAATCCCTGTACATTAATGGAAGCAATCTTTATTTCTCCTGACATATCTAAGACTTAAATTTTACCTTTTATTTTTCTATTCTGGACAACAATCAACCATGACAAGCACAACATTTCAAGATTCACATAAACACTGCATATAGTGTAAAAACTTTCCACCTGAACAGATGTCTTCATTGACTTATTCAAGTAATGCTTTCTATATATACTGTGACTTACTAAAAAGAGCCTGAAAGAACATTGAAAATGTGTCTCAGATTTTATGGTGGTTTAATTAGGTTTGGTTCAAATTCAAGATTATCTTTGAAGCTTGTGTATCGTTTACATTTGGATGAATTTCCATTTGAATATTAATTTGAAGTTTGTCTAAATTGGTCAACCGGTCTTCTTTTTATCAGTATGTTTGTAATTTTAGTAACCATATATAATAAAAGCCTGTAAATTCTCAAGTTTAATTTATATTCGAGACTCATGTATATTGTGAACGGCTTGACAAAAAAACATATACTGATAAATGACATAAGTAATTTTACTTGTTTAAAGTGTTAATAAAATTCACATATTGATGGTTCATGTTGTGTTTCTGGTTATTTAAAATGTTAAGATATTTGCAATAATCTTTAGAATGAGATGTACCCAGCTCGCGTAACTTTTTTCTACACTGTATTTGTGTTGTTTTACGAATATATACATATTTGTTTTATAATGATGACTAGTCCTGTGCCACAAATTCGATTTGACAGTAACATTTTTAACATTTAAACATTTTTAAGACTGATTAAGATACATTGATATTAAGTATCCTAATATGGGTTAAAAATTGAAGTACGTGCAATATAAATCAAGAGTGATACAAAACTATCCGAGGTGTAAAGGATCTGGTGGTAGAATGAATCTCCTTGACTTATAGTAGTATGTGACCGTTTCTTGTTAACACATGACATGTTAAATTGATAAGATTTACGAGCGTGATTGTAGGCGTTTCTAGCTTGATGACGCTGTGGCCTGTACCATGGTGATACTAATCTTAGGAAGATAGATTGCCATACAACAAAAACATACGTCATATATGTCAGTACATTCTAGCCAGAAAATATACGATTTGAAGGTAGCAATGCTATACTATCCAATAAGCTATCATGCACGAAAAAAGACAACCCCCAGACTTCCGTCAATAATTCTGAGCCGCTAGTTTTCAAAAATTCGCATAATTATGGCAGGAAATAATATCAAGCTTATCCAAATTTGACTTAAGAGCACAAAATATTGAGAATTCTCCATTTTTTCCCGTAAAGTCAGGGTAAAGTCGTATTCATCAATAGCAGCTTTGGTAACATCATACTCCTCAATGGCATCTTGACTAACATCATATTCATTAATAGCATATTGACTAACATCATATTGATTAATAGCATGTTAATTAACATCATATTTATTAATAGTATTTTGACTAACATCATAGTCATCAATGGCATCCTGATTAACACCATATGCATTAGTAGCATTTTGATTAATATCATATCCATTAATAGCATTTTTGACTAACATCATAGTCATCAATGGCATCTTGACTAACATCATATTCATCAATAGCATTTTGACTAACATCATATTCATCACTAGCATTTTGACTAACATCCTATCCGTCAATAGCATTTTATTAATATCATGCACAGGTAAATTTGATTTTTTCAATAGACAAATGATTAGAAAAATCAACAATATGATTTTGATTATCATCACACTCAACAATAGTAATTTGTATGGCATCATGCTTATGTTAATCTTCGACAGGCAAATTTCATTCATCATCATTCACTTTGTTTTCTTGCCAATGAAAAGTTTGTATCGTTGTTAAGCATTTATATACATATTTGTTTCAATAAATGTACCGTGTATGATCGAAGCTTTGTTTGTGTTCTTTGTCTGTTGTGCAAGTTTTAGATTTAAGTTTTAAGAAACTTTCAATAGACACAAATTTTGGCCTGGTCAATTCACATTTTTTGAAAAAACTTGTTGAAAACCTAAAGTAGGGTGTAGTTATTGGTGTTATGAAAATATAAATGTAAACCTAGCTTAAAAATCAACTAAGAACAATTCAAAAATCATTCATAGTAATTATAAATAGTCAATATCTTCAAATGAATCACTTTTTAATCATATTTACTGTTATTGAATTAACGCGATTAAGTTTGGTTTAGTATACAGTGATAACATATTATTTTTATCATAATTTCTCTTAATTTGTTAAACAAAAAAAATATTTCTAAAGAATACGTAATATACTCCACAATTATTATATACGATTTGAATATAGCATGCACACAAATGTCAAATGTCACAGGTGACAAACAAACAACGGAACATTCCATACCCTCATCCGGTCATACCATCCAATCTCCCATTTTAAGCTGGGCCTGAGCCATGGTTGAACAGTATACAGTCTGTAATTTCAAATTCTTCCACATAGTTTATTGCCTATGAATCGTTTATCAAATATTATAATAGTTATTGTTTATAATATTGTCCTTTTAATTTAAAATGCTCTAATCTAAGCACTAGCTGTATATTTTATATCCGCAGGACTCTTTACATTTTAATTTGTCACTAAAGCGGATATATAATACCATCTGGTAATAAATTAACCTTGACCCAATAACGTTCGGTATTACAGGATATTATTTCATTATTTAAGGTAAGTATTCATAGTTATTTTCCTTATATTATAGTAATAATAAATATACAACAGTAATTGTTTTTATGAACTGACATAAATTTATAACATATAACAATTTAAGCATTTTAACATTAATTTTAACAATACACAATGCATTAAATCATTGTACAATTATTACATAAGTTAAATACAATACCCGTATTTGAATTAATGAACTAACGCAACTTTATTATACATACAACAACTTAAACGTGATAACATTATTGTTTATTAATATACATTATACATTATGTAGTAAATTTTATTTATAAATATTATCTCAGCTATATGTTAAATATGATGCATTCATCATGAACTGATTTCTACAATATCAATATAAGCCATAAGTATGACTGATTAATTAATTGTTATTTATGTTCAATATAGTATGAATTATCATAGTGTTGACATATTATGATTTATCAACAAACTAAACATCTTATTTAATTTAATGTAAGTATTTTACAACGATTATCAATTTTAAGATGAAGCCTAATTACTGGTATACGTTGTACTTAAATAACATTGACAACACATCTCGAAGTTTTACTTATGATCTACGCGTGAACGAGGTCCAAAGGAACTTCACTTGTTGATGCTTTTTCAGGTGGCATATTGTTCCTATTATTGTTACTTGATTTTGATTGATTAGTATTTTACCAATCATCACGGGATTTATTCCCGAGGTAAAGTTTTAATGGTCTACATGTACAATGATTTGAGGCGAGTCCTTATCTTTTTGAATTCATAAGTAAGATACGTTATTCTACGTAATATCAATTAAGGACCAGTCCATCATTGTCTTAATTTAGGATAGTAGGAGGATATTATCTCCATACCAAGTCACCAGTTTCAATTCCCCAAATTTCAAACCTGTATCATAATAATTTTCTGCCTTTTTGCAGCTAAACCTAAATGTTCATTTGCGTATTGTATGCTTGATCAAAAGCAAATCTAACCAATTCAACGTACTCAGTTTGACACTCTCTTTCAAATTTGTTTTGAGGTTGACCTACCATTAGATTAATTGGAAGTTAGTCTCACGGCCAAGTATTAGAAAGTTAGGTGTACAGCCAGTACTACTATGCTGTGTAGCCATGTAAGCAGACATTACATAACACACATGGTCATCCCAATCCTTGTGATATTTCTGATCTGCAGGGGACCAAGGAGTTCGTTTCTAATATCACTGGAAGTCACATTTCAACAGAAAATGAACCTCTGTCTCAACTTCACCAGAGTCACAAAATATAGAGTCTTTGTTCCGGGTTTCACCTGTGTATCGTCCAGTTTCGACCCTGATTGGTAAAATACCGCAGCATAACTGTAATAGCAAGGAGCGTTCGTTTCTCATTAAATTAACAGTGTACTGTTCTTGAACAAACTCATGTTTTAGCTAACCCTGGATTGGCCAGGATATTCTTTATATCAACACACCAATTGTTTCTGCAAAATGCATTGTCTAGTTCAAAAACTTGCCTAGTAAGTCTATCATCACACATGTTACCGAGCCTGTTCCAGTACCACACAATTGATATCCAGCGTCTATATTGTGTTTGAAGCCAACCTAAGTCGCCATTGAGAGCAAGTACTGGTGCGAATGTATATTGTCTATTTGTTGATATTTTCGATACCCCAAACAATCATAAAGTTTCTGATATATTTTTATACCAAAATCTTTCAATCGTTTCATTTTCGAAATGATTTGACCCACTGGTCGGCCAGCACTCTTAGTTAAATATCAACATTAACGTAGAAATCACCACTGAAATGAAAAGTTACACCTAAGTACTTGTATTGAGACACCAATTCTAAAACATTGTCACCAAGCTTGAATGTCCAGTCTGTCTGTTGTACTCTCTGATTACGAAAATGAACACACTTGGACTTATCAGTGTTTATTAAAACTTGCCATTTCAGGCACCATTTATAAATTGTGTCCAACATAGTTTGTAAATCAACCTCTTTTGTGGCGATGAAAATGATATCGTCCACATATGTAAGAGCGACACTTTTTTGGTACCAACATCTATGCCGATGTTCAGGTCATTGATTTCTCTCGAAAATAGAGTCGGTGACAAATTATCACCTTGTCGAACACCGTTTCTACAACCGAACCTATCAGTCAGTTTATGTCTGTAAATATGAATAAATAATTCTGTTCTCTTCTGTTTTGTTCTGTTAAAAAAGGTTGATCAACAATACATAATTTACATTACATTTGTACATGTCATTATAAACTTTACAAGGAGCCCCGTCACATGGTCCAGTGGTTAGTGAGCTGGACTTGTAACCCGGAGATCCGGGTTCGAATCCCGGACGCGGCAGGCCATACCCTTCTATGAAAATTTGACAAAAATGTCGATTTTCTTCCACATGTGGAGAAATTGCCGGCTCCTTGTGGAAGGGTAAGTTAGTACTGGTTAGAATACAGTCCAGGAAAACTGGTTAGGTGAACCGGTCGCCATATACAACTGAAAAATTGTTGAAAAACGGCGTTAAACCCCACTGACAAAAAGTCACAAAAAAACTATAAAACCATAAACTTCACAACTATTGCCCGTCACACGAACAAATTAGTTTTTCTTTTTTACGTAATTTCGTCTTTATGCCTTTTTCTATTAATAATGCTTTGAGTTCATTTACAGACAGGGTTTCTTGGGATAAATCATTGTCAATTTTCTAAACGAAGAACCGGCTTCATTTCTTTCTCTTTCAATGTCTTCCGATTTTACCATTCGTCTGGCCGAAATACCACCGTCCCAGTAATTAAAATCCTTTTTCTCGTAATTTTGTTTTACACCACTTTCGCTCTTTATGTGGCCAAATTCTAGGCGTTTTCTCACAAAAAGGGCGTCTCGAGTAGGGTCCTGTTTATTTGATTTTACCTGATGAATATGTTCAGAGCATCGTTCGTTTTTTCTACACTTTGTCCCGAGAATTATGACAGACTGTCATATTTTTGTAGAAAGATTGGAACATGATAAAGTAGGGCATGCATGTATGGGGTTACGTTCCGAGGTAAATAGCCTGCACGCTTCATTTCACCTAATGTCAAAAAGTCCTTCAAAATTGTTTAATCACACTTTGTACCTCTTCACTACAAAATATTTTTGACGCTGTACTGGTTATCATATCGTAAATAAATGATGAGTTTCATGCTGTCGGTATGACCACCTGTGAGTTTAGAGTAGTTGTCCTTAGAGCAAGCGTCTATCAAGCTTCGTATCAATACATCAGTTATTCTCATCATCATGTGCAGTTCATCTGATATATAATGAATGATCTGATTCAATTTTTAGCTAGGGATAGTGCACAACTCCAAACTTCTCTTTCGTAGATGAACTCACAAGTTTTTCAATTTCATTTACAGTTCTAAAAATGTCAGTTGAATGATAGTAGTCATATGGGTGTACAAAAACTGCCCTTTTATCCTTTGAAACTTTACACCATGGGCACGCGTATGTAGATATACTACTGTTGAGGCCAAGGAATAATTGAATGAATTTCATGTCTCCACCGATAAAAAAAACTCTGACTTGACATCGGCATTTTCAACCCTTATACTTTCTTCATTTACAAGTTCATTTATTTCATCAAACGGAGATTTCATAGTGTGCTTTTCATATTTCTCGTCACAATTTACTATTGACAACACGCGCTGGTTCAAGTGCGTTTGAGAATTACATACGAGCTAATTGGCACGATTTGCTAGTTTCATGTTTTTAATTCCATTTTCGCGTAATTCCAAGTGCCTCACTTTAGTATCAAATTTGTTCTTATTACTTCCACCTTTCAGTTTCTTGTACTGTGACAACACTCTTCGCGATTCACTTTGTAAACGTGACCTTAAGCGATCTGAATTAATTATTTCATACTCATTTATATCACTATTCACAATTTCAATGCTGTTTCAATGGGGGTAGTTGCCCGTTACTAACCAGGAGATGGCGTGTACTGGTCGGAACCCCCCCCCCAAAAAAAATGTTACTGTTACTTGCAGGAATTCGCACACGTAGGAGATAAGCCATCTATTTGCCATCATGATCCACATATTTATATTAGAATTATAATCATCAATATTATTCAGTCCACAGTGTTGCGTTTTTACGCCTTCAAGACATTTAGGACATGTCTGCTCAGGCATTTTTACATGCATAATTTGACATCTTATTACTGCATAAATCATTTACAGAGTCTGTCTTAGTCAGCAGATTCGATCCAGTGCATTCTTCGCAAACAATGTACTTAAATAGACGATGACCTTTTACCTCTAGGCGGATCCCGCGGAGCATCAGGGGAATTTCAAAAATATATTGTATTTTCTTAAAATCTCATAGAAATGAGACCGCTGAACAATCGGACACTCCAGAATTTGTACCAAATGCGTCCCAATATAAACCCACTATATACCCTAATTAAAACAGCCGTGGATGGTTAAAGAAAACCAACCGGGCTCGAACCAGCGACCCCAGCACCTGAGTATGAGTCTGTACCGATTTAGGTTGCCGAGAAGTAATAGTAGTAGTAGCAGTAAAAGTAGCAGTAGTTAACAGCACCGTAAAACACCAATCAACCAAAAGTAGCAGTAGTTAAGAGCACCGTAAAACACCAATCAACCAAAAGTAGCAGTAGTTAACAGCACCGTAAAACACCAATCAACCAATAGTAGCAGTAGTTAACAGCACCGTAAAACACCAATCAACCAAAAGTAGCAGTAGTTAACAGCACCGTAAAACACCAATCAACCAAAAGTAGCAGTAGTTAACAGCACCGTAAAACACCAATCAACCAAAAGTAGCAGTAGTTAACAGCACCGTAAAACACCAATCAACCAATAGTAGCAGTAGTTAACAGCACCGTAAAACACCAATCAACCAAAAGTAGCAGTAGTTAACAGCACCGTAAAACACCAATCAACCAAAAGTAGCAGTAGTTAACAGCACCGTAAAACACCAATCAACCAAAAGTAGCAGTAGTTAACAGCACCGTAAAACACCAATCAACCAAAAGTAGCAGTAGTTAACAGCACCGTAAAACACCAATCAACCAAAAGTAGCAGTAGTTAACAGCGCCGTAAAACACCAATCTACCAAAAGTAGCAGTAGTAGTAAGTATGTAGTGGTAGCAGTGGTAGTTAGTATATCATGGTAGCAGTAGTAGTTAGTATGTAGTGGTAGCAGTGGTAGTTAGTATATCGTGGTAGCAGTAGTAGTTAGTATGTAGTGGTAGCAGTGGTAGTTAGTATGTAGTGGTGGCAGTGGTAGTTAGTATATCGTGGTAGCAGTAGTAGTTAGTGTGTAGTGGTAGCAATGGTAGTTAGTAAATAGTGGTAGCAGTGGTAGTTAGTATATCGTGGTAACAGTAGTAGTTAGTGTGTAGTGGTAGCAGTGGTAGTTAGTATATAGTGGTAGCAGTGGTAGTTAGTATATAGTGGTAGTAGTGGTAGTTAGTATATCGTGGTAACAGTAGTAGTTAGTGTGTAGTGGTAGCAGTGGTAGTTAGTATATAGTGGTACATGTAGCAGTAGTAGTTAGTATGTAGTGGTAGCAGTAGTAGTTAGTATGTAGTGGTAACAGTAGTAGTTAGTGTGTAGTGGTAGCAGTGGTAGTTAGTATATAGTGGTAGCAGTGGTAGTTAGTATGTAGTGGTAGCAGTGGTAGTTAGTATATAGTGGTAGCAGTGGTAGTTAGTATGTAGTGGTAGCAGTGGTAGTTAGTATATAGTGGTAGCAGTGGTAGTTAGTATGTAGTGGTAGCAGTAGTAGTTAGTATGTAGTGGTAGCATCGGTAGTTAGTAAATAGTGGTAGCAGTAGTAGTTAGTGTGTAGTGGTAGCAGTGGTAGTTAGTATATAGTGGTAGCAGTTGTAGTTAGTATGTTGTGGTAGCAGTGGTAGTTAGTATGTAGTGGTAGCATCGGTAGTTAGTATTTAGTGGTAGTAGTGGTAGTTAGTATATAGTGGTAGTAGTGGTAGTTAGTATATCGTGGTAACAGTAGTAGTTAGTGTGTAGTGGTAGCAGTGGTAGTTAGTATATAGTGGTAGCAGTTGTAGTTAGTATGTAGTGGTAGCAGTAGTAGTTAGTATGTAGTGGTAGCATCGGTAGTTAGTATATAGTGGTAGCAGTAGTAGTTAGTGTGTAGTGGTAGCAGTGGTAGTTAGTATATAGTGGTAGCAGTGGTAGTTTGTATATAGTGGTAACAGTAGTAGTTAGTGTGTAGTGGTAGCAGTGGTAGTTAGTATATAGTGGTAACAGTAGTAGTTAGTGTGTAGTGGTAGCAGTGGTAGTTAGAATATAGTGGTAGCAGAGGTGGAAGGAGTAGAAGTAATATTAAGACGATTACGATAAAAATGACGGCGATGACGATATCTTTCGAGGGTGCTGATGCCATTTATATAATTATGTTGTTATTACTATTATCTGATTGAATGTGGCCCAACACGGCTCCACCAGTAAGTTTATACCCTGGAATCTGACTTTTAAAGTTACTCATTCACACTTTGGATAACATTTTTGTGATAACGCTATCAAAAGTCAGTGTCAGACATTGGTAAAACTATTTACATTTAATTCAGTTTGTCCTTGTGCAAGGATTTTGAAGATTTCTTTCGATACATTCATGTAGGCTGTATAATACTATTCAAAAGTAGGAAAATAAACTTACAAAATATAACAATTCGCAGAAATACAAAACTGCATGCTTGCATGCGTGCAAGAGTACAAGTACCTGTAATTAAGAGCGAATATAATTACATAAAACAATATAAGGAAATGTTTTACTCATGGTCCTAAACAAAAAATACAAATGAAATTCATTTTTAATTTCATGCATTTTGCTATCTATCATGCGCTTACTAGATTTCATATTTCAAACCAGACAAGAGGTCAACATTTCAAATAAGAGATGAATAAATATCTGTTATTCAAGATTTGAATTCAAATATTTACAAATACCAAGCGATAAAACAGCATAATCCCACCACCAACTTTGAGTTTCCCCAGAAAATGCATGTTGCGACATTTAACTGTAGACTTGCGACATTTAGCGGCATTAAAACAAATGCGACATTTAACGCAGGAGATTTTGTGACATTTAACGGTAAGTGTGACATTTAACGGCGATGCGACATTTAACGGTGCCACATTTGGCACCTGCACACAATCGCTGGACAAATAATAGTGTATTCATTAATGATTTGCCAGCCAAACGTCCAGATCTGAATCCTATCGAACACCTGGGATAATTTGGACCAACGTGTTAGACGTTGCCCTTTTTCACCGTCGAACATCAATAAATTAACATAAGCTCTAATGTAGGAGTGGAATAAGATTCCTCAGGCAGAAGTCAACACACTTGTCGGTTCTATGCGCCAACGATGCAACGCAGTACTCGATGCTCAAGGTGACCATACCCAGTATTAATGTGTGATTGTGATCTACGAACGCAGAGCAATAATATTTTACCCACAAATTCACATTGAAATACTCTTGGAATACCAGTAAAAATATTTTAACCTTTCTTTCCATATTTACGTATATCTGTACATAAACAGGGCGAACATTTCTTTTTTGTTCACTATATTTACAAAAATGCCAAACGAGGTTAAAAATAAACTTATATATATATAAGTGGAGTTTCTTACTTTTGATTAGATCAAGTATTGTTATTATTATTATTATTATTATTATTATTATTATTTTTATTATTACTACTACTACTACTATCTCAGTACAATCTATCCGCTGTTGAATATACTTGATTAACAATAGTCCATGACTCTGAGTATGAGGGTTGGATAGTGATGGCATATTCCCCTTTTTCATATACATATATGTATTTCTACGAAATCTAACAGACCACTCCCAATATGGCTCTGAATGTAAAAATGGAATTTCTAAGTGACTAATTGTAACATTCATACAAAATGTGATCTATTGCGAATGTAGTCTTACAGAGCAGCAAAAACTTATTCTCTCCATTCAACCCGGAAACTACAAATTAAAACAAGTTATATACTTATACTTATATTCGACTCCTAGGTTTTTAAATCTGCTTATTAAAAGTCAAAATGGTGGCCATCTTGGTCGCCACCTTGGATTTCTCGGCCCGTGGTTTGTGAAATGACCATTCAAGTTATGATATCTTATTAGCGACAAAATACTCGCCAATAATTTACCACCGATTGAGATAATAATCTCACAAGATGCCCTGGCGTTTTTCGTGAAAACGCACATTGGGATATTTAACGGTAGGTTCGCGACATTTAGCGGCAGAAAAAATGCGACATTTAACGGCAGAGTTTTTTTTTACATTTAAGGGCTTTTACGACATTTAACGGCAACATTGTGACATTAAACGATAAATGCGACATGTCTCGACGATGCGACATTAACGATGCCACACCGTTCTTTCATGACGTGTGGCGTTATAAGTATGAACTATGCACAGTACATGAGCTTTCCAGTCAGATTTCTGCTTTTCCTCTAGGGTACCAGGCATTTTAGTAATGCTTGATTAAACTGCTCTACAACACCATTACCTATGAAATGATAGAGAGTTGTTTTACTTTTTGCAATCCCAGCCAGACAACATTGTTCCTCAAATACTGCTGATTCATAGCTTGGATCTTGGTCGCTATGTATCCTAGCTCGAACAATGAAGAATTAAAATGAAACTTGCAGTTGTCTTAGCAAACTGATTTCGCAATAGACTTGTACAGTAATCAGTAAAAAGAAGAATGTTTTCAAACCCGTCCTTCGAAATTTTAAGAGATAGAAATTCTATACAAATGATTTCTATTGGAGCCATTGACTAAATCAGAATCAACTCGGCAGTGGTAGCACGCGTTACTGTCTACGAGTGCATATATCACAATGTCAAACATATTCAGCTCTGTAGCTCTCCTTGAAAACAGAGACCGTTCTGCCCTGTCCGTTAGCACTACTTGTAGACGATCTTAGTCATACGCTTTGGTTTTCGGGTATAACACCTTGAATACACAATAAGTAGTGCCATTCTAAGATAAGGAGACAGCTGCCGATCAGGTGACATATCCGGTGTAGGACCGTTCTGAATTTGCTGACTTATCCGTGTAATAGTTTCATTCTGACTGCGCCGTACATCAGTGTTTGGAAGAAAGACTAAAAGAACGTAACCAGTCTTCCGGTGCTGGCAGGTCATGAGACAAAGAGAAAACCAATACTGTGTTACTGAAAGTCACGACCTAAGCACGGCTTGTATAGTATCTTCAGCGACTACCCTGCTAAGTCCATCCAGATGAATACATCCTTTCTTGCAGCAGATGGTATAGTCGTAGTTGGCAAGTACTCATAGCCATCTTTTGCTTCATGCTGGTGATTCAGCCATTGTGGTATCTGACAAGAATATTATGATATGATACAATGTGGAGAAATGTTTGTCAGATGATCTTTGAAGGGTAAGCCAATGACTAATTGACGACAAATTATCTCTACGTCTAGGTAAACTGAATCTATACTTTTTGGATCTTACCACAAGTTACGAACTAATCAAAACCTTAATATTAATTGTAATGGCATTACCATTGCGCATACTTCATCTGTAAAGTACCTTGGAGCAGATCAAATTTTATCTTTTGATATCATGATATGTGCTATTATAAAGAAGGTCAATGCTAGAATAAAGTTTCTCTTCAGGAATAAAGACTATCTTACTCAGCATACAAAAAAACTTCTTGCTCCATCTCTACTTCAATGTCACTTTGGTTATGCATGCTTAATTTGGTATTATAGTTTAACAAAGTCCTCACAAAAACC
Organism: Lutraria rhynchaena; assembly: GCA_008271625.1. Classification (NCBI taxonomy): domain Eukaryota; kingdom Metazoa; phylum Mollusca; class Bivalvia; order Venerida; family Mactridae; genus Lutraria; species Lutraria rhynchaena. The sequence goes on from VIBL01000059.1 coordinate 1,905,614, forward strand.
TTCAAATTGTTCAAAATAGACTTATAAAATTTGTATTAGATCTTGATTCTAGAGCTCATGTTGGTTCAGTTCAGTTCAAATCCGTTGGCTGGTTACCTGTTTCTAAAAAAGTTGATCTTATTATTTTATCACATGTGTTAAGATAAGACATGGGTTATCCCTCCATTACCTTGAAGATAATTGTATTCTGCAAAATAACATCCATTCATACAATACAAGGCTAAGTCATAATGGGGCATATGCTCTTCTTAAAGTTAAAAGTTATGATTGTCAGACTTTCAGTTACATTGACCAGTGCCAAATTATGGAACGACTTACCATCCAACTTAATTTTATTGAGTGATTTACTTTCTGTTAAGTTAGCTATTAAGATAATTTTTTCAAATAATCTGACATAGTTTTATTGTAAATACTGATAGACACTTCGGCAATATTGCATATTTTAAGTTTTCATGTTAATATTTATGTTTGTCAACTGATAACTGCTTGTCTTCTTTTATTGTGTCTTATGTGATATTAATTATTATTAATTTATTATTACTTATTTATTAAGTTTAACATTTATTCATAATTATTCATTGATGCTTTAAGTGTATTATTTCATTATTTAATTACTGATAATAATTACTTTTAGTACATATATATTTTTCTATTTATAATCATATTTTATTATGATATTCTTAGTAACTTACTATTAAGCTTATTAAATTTTATTGTTATTACTGCTGAAGCATTTGCCTCTCTCTCTTATGCCACAAAACACAAGGACCGCAATGAAAATAAGGGCTTGCTCTTTTTGTGTCATTCTTGGTGTTAGTGCGCATGGTCATGGATTTCTTAATAAATTGTTTGTTATTGTGTTCCTCATCCTCATCTATTGTTTGCACTAACTGCTGAAATAAATCTAAATCTATATATGCACAGTAGCAGCCAACCGAGCTGCGTTATTAACATAAATCAAAGGATTACTATCAGGGAAAACTCAGAATTGTGAAGCGTACAGATAATCATTGATTTTTTCAATGACTGACCACTTGAGTACATGAAATTTCAGCTTGTGAGCTGGATAATTATTTTTACAATGAGGCTAGCATAGCTAGCACTCTGACTGTTTTTTTCTTGTCGTTGGTACAGCACAGCACAGCACAAAGGCTCATCGTTGATGTACACAAGGAGTCATATTGATAATGCATGTATATGTCACGTGGCACTATTTATTCTAGTTTAATACTATGAAAAACTGGAACAGATGTATTTGTTACACTCCTACAGTTAGATGTTTTATTTATTATTATATTAACATGTACATGACTGAATATTCTCTAAGTGTAGGTATAATTACCGGTTGGTTTATTCTGGACACGGAGATAAATAAGTATATCAATGAATATGCGAAAACACGGTCTGGAAATTCATTTTTATCTTCAAACAAACCAAAGTTATGCTAACTGTTTGAAAACGAGTAAATTTTGTTTACGTCTCAGAATGTTTACAAGTTTTAAGATAAATAATATACACCCTAGCGTCTTTGAGCTTTTGTTCACAGTTAGATGTACACTTGCTTAAATATATATCAGCGGTATAAAATCTCATGCTGCATCATATGTAACAAAGGCTGTTTGAAAAGAATTGCTTATTGCGCTGCTCGATATTCACGAGGAAGTTTCAACAAATCTCAATACGAGTGGATAGCTCTATTCAATACAATGATATAAACATGTACCTATAAAATTTCTCAATCTGTAGCGAATTTGTCATTTGAAGACACACAGTCATTGACTACTGTATATGAAAATGGTTGGCAAAAGCGTAGATAAAGAAGAAGAAATGCAGGCTTATATAAAACCTCGCACATTATTTGGTTGTTCGTTGAAAGATATTTTCAGCGAAATTAAGGTTGTTTATGGTAACACTTCGCTGTCTTATGACACTGTCCGTAGGTAGAAAAAGAAATTTGTTTCCGGCCTACAGTCTGTTGAAAATGCACCAAAATCAGGCAGACCAAGTTTACATACATAAAAATAAAAGACAGCGTAATCAACAACAAACATATAAAACAAGTTGATTGCTTTCGTCCTCCCTAACTTGCAACAAACCAATAATATTAAAGAAGCAAAATAAATGATATCATAAATCGAGTTATAACGTCATATTGGAAAGCTAAATAATTTAATTTCGATTGTTTTTAGCTGTTGGCATCATAGGATACTTATGAGCCACAGGAGGAGATCTAGCTGTCAGAAGAAGAATGATTGTAAAGCAGAATCAATAGCCGCAAAGCTAAAGCCTTGTATGGTACGTCAGTTGGACCTGTATTACGATTTACAAGATCCTTCTGTATTTGTCCTATGATGAACGACCAGAAATATATAACGCTGCTCTGGTTAATTGTGTAACTTTTCATTTGCTGCAAGAATAGGGACAGAAATTATTCAGTATTCGACTAGTTTTATTCTAAGCCATTATTAAGAAGTTCCAGTTACTCTTTGTCCATCTGCTTCTATCTACATCATTGGTTTTATAATAAATAACTGTGAACTAGATTTTTACTGCATCAAGCCGCATCAATGAGTAACATCTCAAACCTGTGATCTGAAACAAATAATATGAGAAATAGATAAATATAACACCGAGGAGTTGGAGTGCACGTAGTGATAACTCAGTGGGAACATTGGGATAGCATGATTAGATTAAGTGCACAACCGCTAAATAAAGAATTCTTTGGGTACCATAGCTTATTCATACTTAATGAAAAACTAATAACAAGAGAGCCATGATGGCCCTGTATCATAAAATAAATGTCACATTTGTTCTTAAGAAGTAGTTTTTAAAAGTTTTTTGCGCATTTTTGCCCTCATCAGCACATTATTACTTACCAAGAAAATCTTCGAAACCGACCAGAAGGTGATATATGTACTACAATATAAATAATGAAAATTACATTGTTAGGTCTAAATCCACCATGATATAGAGCAATAAGGTAACTCGTTACTCTAAATGTAATAAGGTACAGTATAAAGGGGAACAATAAACTCGATAAAGGACCATCAAAGGATACTACGAAGGAATATTAGTGGTGATACAAGGATGCTATGTACAGACCAATTTTGATGATCCATCTATTGGTTCATGAAAAGAAGTTATAGGCTATTTCTTTTTTAAGCTCTAGTGATCTCTAATAGGAACTGACCACATTTGTTCAGCAAAATTTATTGAGGATAACCTAAGAATGCTGCAGACCAAGTTTGGTGATGGTCCATTCATTAATTTATGAGAAGAGGTCATTTTAATGTATTTCTATTTTCAGCTATAACAGCCACTTAAAGGAGCAAACCAAATCTATTTGAGTAGACTCGACACAGGGCCATTTAAGGATGCTGCAGATCAATTTTAGTAACGACCCATCCATTGATTCATATAAAGGTATTTCTATTTTAAGCTCTAAGCTCTAGCTATTTTTGAAGGAAATTTGACCAGTACTTTCAGAGAAGAGGACCATTGTTGACGCCAGACGAGTCAACTTAATATAGTTATGCAATACAAATAAAATTATTCAAACAAAATTAAACCAATCTATACAATAGATAGAAATTGAAGCACAGTGAAGACTGAAACATTAACCCATTTCACATATCCAAGAAGTTTTACCACAAATACCACGTGTCAGGCAACTGTTTCTTTTACCGATTTGTTTTATTATAATGCAATATTTTTATTATTATGTTTGGTGCAATTATTATGCGTGAGTTCACCAATTACTCCATAACTAAAATGTCACTGATAATGTAACAAAAGCATACCTGTATCGATTTTGTGTTCACATCAAAACATGTCCTTTTACTTTTTGTTATAATTTGTGAAAATTATAACAACAAACAACACATTAAAGGATCTTCTTTACGTTATCAGTAAGACCGAGAGCACTTCAAACTATCCAAGAAAACGTCGCTTGAATAAGTGTCTGTGCCCTCTCCACAACTTGCACTGATACGGATTTCATTATGAAAAATAGCAACGATGTCATCTGATTGGATATTCCATTAATTTTGTTATATATCATTAAAATAATATAATTTAGTGTCGAAAACATATATAAGCATTGTATCATAATGCGATTACAGTACACTTGATTTTTTAGCAAAAAACACGAATTTATTGTAAAAATATACTGGTATACTCATTTCTGCGGTATAAATCGATCTCGCTACGAAATCTATTGGCATCGCACGATAATGTATGGATCAATTACCAGTCCGCTACTTTAAATTCAGTTGTCTTTCGTTCACGGTTTATCCTCTGCTAAAGACAAACATCGAGTATTACGCTTATTTTATACATCAGTCAGTGGATACACGCTGAGGTTAAAAGGTATGCATTTACTAACATCTATATACGTATCCTGTTGACAGTAATATTAAGGTATAAAAGTAAATTATTGTTTGGTTTAAACAAATACAAATCAGTATTTGATGCATGGTAATTTCGATGAATTTAAGTGTAGATATTTTAAAATATTGAATAGATTTCATTTACAGCAGTATTTTTACCGAAGTAGTTTAAGATGTTCCCGTGAGGTAATGTTATACGAATTGGTGAAGAAATGTTAGACAAAATTGTTCACGAGGTATAAAGTATTAGTGTGTCCTACAGATTAATTTATGGAAGTTCCTAAGGAATTGAATAAAGCATCATAAGAACAATCACGTCATGGAACATGCTGCGACGCACTAGAAATACGTCGGTTACGAAAGCGTGCCAATTTTTTTCCCCTGATTTTTACTGAACAGGTTACTAGGATTTCTACGCGTTTATTGCATTTACTTGAAAACCAAATCTAGATTCATGCTGACCGAAACGTATTCGCTTTTTTTCAACTTTGTATTCTACCTACAAAAACATTTTTTCATGTTTGATATTTGATTTACTCACGCATGCATACGTTTATATCTGTTTCCAAAACTGTAATCCTAGTTTTCATCTAACTCGGTATATTTTGTACCTCGGTAGATGATTGTTGTCTGTTTATGTGAAAGTTCTCTTTTCACGATCGCTTTCAGTTTTCATCTTGAAATGTCACCTATCAAAGAAATATTAAATCATTTTTAAATTTTGATTAAACAACATTTGATACACATACTTTGCCTCGGTTAACAAACTTCTAATAGTTTGTGCATTTGAAATTATCATGAATGTACAGCAAATTTCATAAGTAATATCGAAACAAGTATTAGAGCTACTAACGAAAACCTTTAAGTTGTAAATTTCATGTAGTGTAAAAGTGATAGATTGTGTACCTCTGGGCAAGTGTATAATGTTGTTATTATACACATGACCTAGAATATTTGATAAGATTTTCAGTGGTATATCTTATATTGTCAAATACGTTGTTTGTAGTTTTATTTGTTAATGATAGTGATACAAAGATCGGATAAACATAGTTGTAAATAAGTAAGTAAATAAATCTGATTTCATTGTACCTATGGATACAGATCTGTATTACAGAACTACTAGCACAGTTAATCCTCGATAGTATGAACTTGCTTAACACGTTACCTCGAAGTTTCACGTCGGTCCCGAATTAACCTTGTTCATTGATAAGAAATTCTGTGGGTACGACTCGAAATATTTCGTTACGTCGAAGTTTTTTTCTTCTGAGTCGCGATTAACCAATTCGCTCCCTGAATCTGTTGTTTAACTAGATTTCGTATTCGATCGGTGACGGATGTTTTCTACATCTGGCTTAAAAATTTAGAGTTACCTGTGTTTTCACACAATCTGACTATCGACCTTTGTTACAATGCAGGGACTTGTATGTGTTTGCAAATAGTTTGTCAAAATGTTGGTAAAAGATTAATGTCAACAAAACAAAATTATGTGTCTTCGAAAAAAGCAGGCAAAATAGAACTACTGAATTCTTGATTGATGGTTAAAATGATTATGTTGAATCTTTTACATATTTAGAAGTAAATTTTGATTACACAGGAAAGATGATATTTGCTGAGAAAGCACTTTATGATCGAGCATTAAATGCTTACCATAATCTAGCAGCACTTTTTGATAGAGTTAAACTGGACTTTAGAACTAAATTATCTTTATTTGATACTCTACGGTTCCGAGGTATACGGAGTTTATATATGCCGAAATGTTTCATTTAAGATACTGTGAATATATCGTAGGAGTTAAAAACAAACACTAACCTACGCAATTTAAGGAGAGCACGGCTTATATTCTCTTTACATAATTGCTGAAGAATAATCAGTCTATTGAATTCTGGCATAAAATAATGAAAACTTCAGGTACTCCAATGCATAATATGCTGTTTAATCTTAACAATCATGTTGGTGCAATACCGTTACTTTGATGGTAAAATATTGTTACTCTGTTGGTAATGATGTTACTATGTTGGTAATAATGTAACTATGTTGGTAATAATGTTACTATGTTGGTCATAATGTTACCATGCTGGTATGATAATGTAACTATGCTAATACTCGACTGTTAAGTATTACGTTATAATAATATAAATGATAATGATAATATTTTTTTCATTTTAATGTCACCAAACATTTTGAACAAAATTATGAATTAGCAGAATGCATAGACTGAGCTATGACTCTATGAAAAAATACCCTAGAAATCCGACTCTATTTCTTTGTATATGTTCGTATTTATTTTGTTCAATATTTATTCAAATGCTATGTTTACTGTGTACTTCTAGCAATTGATTTAACAACTTTATTGCGATGTTGAACTATGGGTGTATTTGCCATTAAATTATTTCATATGATATAAAGTTATCGGTAATGTAAATGAATTGAATTGGTAAAACATGCCACGATTTAATTAACACGTCGTATCAGTGAGGGACCAGCAATAAAATAGGGAGGATGGTTAAACATGTTTTTTGTTCTCTTTGATATCTAATATTTTGCGTTTTATCTGTTGATGTTCTCGTAACATTATTTACTGATTTACTTACATTGAAATACACTATATACAATTATATGGTCAAATATTCAACAGTGTACGAACGATTGGTATTATAATCACCTTTTGGAATTGTTGAACGTGCGACTATTATTGATTGAAGTATACATAGAAAGTCACTCAAACCTTACGTTACTGAAGCATAACATTTTATAATTTGGCTAGTGGTAGATAGATGGATAGACTGACTCATAAACATACGTATACAACTAAATACATCACATGGTATATACAAGAAAAAACAGCATTGCAGATTATGAAGTTACGGTATTTTCAAAACACACGGCCATGTTTTCGGATAACGACAATTTGTGTTTTTAAAGTTTTTACCCCATTTTTACACAACTAATGTAAAGAAAAACTTTTTTGTAGATCATCGATCACCTCGCCGCAAATCACCTTATCGTCGGCGAACAGTGAAATTATCAAACATACGAGTATTTCATGTCTTGATTTAAACCAGGTGATATTTCTTTTGTGAAATGATTCTTTATCATAGAGCAGAAAAAACATAGGTGAGTTAGTTTGACTCTGTCGTAGATCAACTGCTTTTTTCCAAAAATGAAGTTTTTTCAGTACCTTACATGATTTAAAATAGAATACAATCATGCTTTTAAACATTACGAATTTTTACCGTCCAGTCAGATTGTAAAGAACTTGTACCGGAGTGTATTGTAGTCATATTGTAAACAATTTGCGCCAGAGTGTATTACAGTGTCAGAAGCATACATTTCGGAAAATTGTTTCGTGAATATCGTGCGACATTGTGCGACATTCACATGAATGTCGCAAGAACAGAAATCGAAATTTACACGCAATTGCAACACAAAAATGAAATATTTGCGACATATATGCTCACCATGTGAGGACTGATACAGCATAAATATACCGTTTTCACAGCTCAAGCTATCGTTCTGTCAATAGACGTCAGAAGGCATGGCAAGTGACCACGATAGCATGCTTGCTGCAGCAACATGTCTACTTACAGCAGCTGCAGTGAACAAGGTCAGTGAAGAAAAAAGAAGGGCCGTCTGGGTGAGAGAAAGGTTATTTTCGAGGCACAAGTGTGGACTATGAAAGAAAATGATGCGATGTCATTTCGAAACAGTTAGCACTTTGATCACGAATTGTACGACCGGATGGTGTATGATCTAAGCTACAAGCTTGAGAAGAAAGCGACAAACTTCTGAAAGGCACTTCCTGTTAGTCTGAAGTAGGGTATTACTTTACGGAACCTGGCGAATGGAGATTCCTACATGAATCTGTCATGCATTCACGTTAACCCGAAACATCATAACCAAAATTGTACCAGAAATGTGTCGGACGATTACTACCACGGGATGGTATTCATGTTTCCAGCCACCGCAGACGAATTGAAGGTGGTAGCCCGATGCTATGCCGAGAAGTGGAACTTTCATCACTCTTGGGGCAGCATCGACGGTAAGCCCAAAACCAAAACCAATATTTTTGGTGACTTAAACACAAATGTATCTTCAAAGAAGAAATGTCCTCTTAATAGAAATTGTTCTTTTTTATGTGATATGTTTGGTCTAAAACAAATTATAAATAATTATACTGGAATTTCAGAACCTACCTCAACAACAATAGCTCTTATTTTGATTTCTGATCCAGGGAAAGTGTCACAAAGTGGTATTGTTGACTGTTGTGTAAGTGATCACATGATGATATACTGTACACGTAAAACATCTCGCGAATTCATGGGGAAACATAATATTGTTACCTTACGATCTCTTAAGAATTATTCAAATGAAAGTTTTCAACAATCTCTTCTAGGTTCTGGTTGGACATCTGTTTTAACTTCTGATCATGTAAATGATGCCTGGAACAATTTTAAATTCATTTTATTTTTATTTCTTGTTTAGACTTAAATGCTCCAGTCAAATCTGTACGTATTAAACAAAGAACTGAGGAGTGGGTAGATGCTGAAGTGTTACATTCTATTATAGCTAGAACAAAGTCTTTTACAAGTTTAAAAATGAAAAGATTATAGAAAATTATACTCAGTTTAAGACTCTGAGAAATGTAGCCAACTTTGTAACAGCCAAAGCAAAAAGAATTTCTTTAGAATTTCAATTGAACAAATCAACGTGGAATAGCTTGAATCAATTAGGTTTGCCTAGTAAGAAAAATGAATCCTTTTGTAATATTGGAATTACTATTGATGGTGAAATCTCTTTTGACAAAATTAAAGTTTCAGGATAGCTTAACTCTTTCTATACCACAGTGGCAGACAAACTTGTTAGCAAATTACAGTCTATTGTGGATAGGTACGGGAGCAGTTTTGTTTTTATTTTCATTCTTCAAAAGGTATGAAGCCAGATAATTTTTCATTCTCTATTGTCTCAGAGAGCACTGTTTTAAAATATTTGAAAAATCTTAGTTCAAATAAGGCAACATGTTTGGATGGGATCCTTGCGCGTTTCATTAAGGATCCATCAACTATTATTGCTGGACTGGACCACTTTGTCACATTACAAACCTTTCTATTATACAGGGAGTTGTCCCTGATGTCCTCAGGTCTACCCGTGTAGTTCCCCTTTATAAAAAAAGAATGACAAGACTGATGTCAGTGATTACCGCCTTGTTTCTATTTTGTATATTGTTTCCAAGGTTATGGAGAGGGTAATCTATGATCAACTTAATCAGTACCTTACTGGTATATGCTGTATTACAACAAATAACTCAACACCAAGTGCGGCTACCAGACAACGTGTATTTGATCTGAAACAAGTGGATGTTGTTACAATATCATGACTGGAACATTTAATATAACATAATATATATTAATCTTACACCAATCATCATAATGTAGCAGTGTCAAATCAGGAAACTGCGAGTCAGCTTCCTCAACACAAACCAAAAATGTAATCTTTTGTAACCCCTCATTTTATGGAGGTGGGAGTGGAGGTAGAAGGTGCCCCTGCATCAAACAGTATTGTGCAACTTGCACATCCTGATTTTACGATTCAGAACAACAATATAATGTCAAACAAAATATAATGTATTAAAACATAATGCATATAAATTACCATTTGGTGAAAACAAAATTTAACTTCAATATCCTAAAAAAATTGGACTGAATCAGTCAGTGTCATCTGGTAGAATGACTCAAACTGACCAAGACTAGCCAAACGTATTAATGCACGTGAAAATCGTCCATACCGAACACAATTTCACCCTTGGCAATACGTTACGCATAAAGAGAAACATTTCACGCTATTCTAAACTGGAACGCGTGAAATTATCATTAACAGCATTCTTTATGAATTTATTCTTTATGAAGGTTTTTCTACTGACACCCGTCTCATTCACCTAACTGATTTTATTCACTTTCGGATGGATAAAGGCAATCTTGTTGGTAAGATTCTGTAAGATCTCCAGAAAGCATTTGTCACCGTCAATCACACAATTCTATCGATGAAACTAAGAGCATTAGGTCTCCCATAGTATTCTTTAAGATTGTTTTCTTCATACATGTCTGATAGACATCAAATGGTTGACCTATCTGGCATTTATTCCTCTCCGCGTACAATATCTTGTGGTGTTCCTCAAGGCTCCATTCTAGGGCCTCTACTTTTCCTCATTTATATCAGTGTAAGCTGAATGTAAGTTGTCATGGTCAATCTATTGAGTCTAAGGATGAGGTTAAAATATGTAGGAGCAACCATTGATCAAAATTTGTCATTTGAATCAATGGCTAGGTCTGTTAATAAAAAAGCCAGTGGAAGGTTAAAATATTTATTCCGGAAAGGTAAATTTCTGACGGGTAAAAAACAGTTTGTTTCTTCATTGATTTAGTGCCATTTTGACATGCATCTGCGGCTTAGCATAATGGATTAACCCGGGAATTGGAAAACAAGTTACAGGTCACCCAAAATAAGTTGATAAGATTTGTTTTGAATCTAGACTCCAGGTCTCATATTGGTAAAGAACAATTTTTTTCCCTTGGTTGGTTACCAGTTGAGAGTAGAGTATTCCAGATAACTATTACTCATGTTTTTAAGATTTCGGTGAGGCGCCTTTACATGTGGGTGAATATTTCAGTCCTGTGAGAGATTCTCGCCAATATTTCACTAGATTCAGGGTTTAAGCTTTTTCTGTAGGCGATGGTAGAGATTGTCCTTTGGTGAAGTTAGAGGACAGTAAGAGGTATGTTTTTCCTGTGGTTAAAGGTTTTGATAAGAAAACTTTCTTACAGTGGTTGCTTTTTGTGGAATTCTCTACCTCAAAACAAGGGAAGCCCACACCACCTCTTGTTTTAAGTCTAAACTTAAGAGATATCTTATTGATTTATAGTTTTTCATTGTAATTATTAAATACTGAAATTTTTAGTTCTTTTTAAATATGACCACACTTTTCCATCTTATGATAACATACATATTTTTTGTATGTTTGTTTTTAGAAGATAAGTTCATTTTACATAGAACAGTGTAACTTTTAAAATCCGAACACCCTTTGGATCGGCCAAAAAGTTCGGATTTCGGAAGTTTCCGGAATTCAGAAGTTCGGAGTTACCTAGACCAAAATGAACATTTAAACATCAGTGGTTCTTTGTGGAGTATAATGAGCCATTACTCTTTGTGCAATCAACAGCTACTCTGAGACATGATGAATAAAAATATTGCTAATTAATAACGCTCTTTTTACGACATCGTAATTACGTTGTAATATCTAAGAATATTTGATTCAAACACCGCAATTCAAACTTAATCCTAAGATTGCAATCATCAACTAATCATCACCACATAAATTTACCACTATCTGTCCGTGTAATTATCTTAATATCTGTGCATTACCTGTATGACAAATTGTGATTATAACGCATATCAAAAAAGGACACCGCACCGTTCGAAATTCAGAAGTTCCGGAATTCAGAAGTTTGATTTACATAGAAAACAGACGGGTAAATTTCGGGACCTGGAAACTTGTTCAGAGTTTAGAAGTTTCTGGATTTCAGAGGGTCCGGATTCTGGAAGTTACACTCTTGTAAGTTCTGTACTTAGCTGTGATATTTATAGAAATTCTCAATACATTTTCAAAGTTGTATTTTTTAACTGTCCATATCTATTTTACTATGTACAAGTCTTTCAATATAAAACTAGTTTTTACTGCTTATGATTTTCATATCTTCTTATGCCACACAATACTATAATTTAAGGACCACAATGGAAATAAGAGTTTTTCTAAACTCTTTTGTGCTATCCTTAACATGTAATGTTGATTGGCATGGCTCATTTAACTTCCATGCATTATGTTCATTGTTTAATGTATGTTTTGAAATATTATGATTGCCATGTAAATTGTACAGGCCTGCCTGCCTGCCTAAGCACATCAGATTGCAGGCGCCGCTCATCTCTAGCAGTTCGCACAATAACTATAAAGGGTTCTATTCAATCATCATGCTGGCTGTTGTTGATGCCGAGTACAAGTTCATTTATTAACGTTCGAATGTTTTAAATAAGGGCACCTACGGTGCTGACTCTGATGCTGATGTTAACTCTTGTAGGCTTTTGAACAAAAGGCCAATCTGCCACCGAATGACCCCCCTTGCAAGTTGACGCCCCCGAGGTTCCCTGTTTCCTTTTTGGAGGTGATGCCACCGAGGTTCCCTATTTCCTTGTTGGAGGTGACGCCTTTGCTCTCAGAAACTGGATGATGAATTTTAGACACTTTAAAAGAAATAAGTTGGCTTAGGACAGCAATTGTGTAAAGTCGTTGTTTTTACTCAACAGGCGACAGGGGTGTCTCAATCTTTTTCCGATCATCACGGTTTTGGTCTATCAGTTCTTGTATAAGCCGAACCTTCAATCCTTTGTCCCTGTAATCTTTTCAATGACTTGTTGTAATAAAAAGGGTTAGTCCGCCAAAATTCAATGTCTTCTTTCCATTCATAGCCCCTGTCTACAACATTTGGAGATTTTCTTCTCCTTTTTTCCTATGCAGGATCTGCATGAGAGGTGGACGAGGTGTCCAAGTTAGTCCCCTCAATGTCAACATGATCAATCTGTAGGGGCCTGTGGGATATCAGTGCCCTCTTTTCCAGTAAGTTTCTTACACTTCCGAAATGGCATTTTTACTTGTTTCCAACGTCGGTTGTAGGCCAAGAATGAACACGCTAGAAGTGTGGACAGTTTTATCAGCAATCAGCATTTAAATTGATCGCAATTTAGATTTCTGTTTTAAATCATTCCCAGTTGTGTCTCCAAAAATCTGCCATTTTTAATTCGCAAAAATGTTTCGAAGAACGGTTTGAGATCGATTTGTGTCATTCGCGAAGACTTTAAGACATAAATGGGAGAGATTTGTCGCAAGGAATTCTCAACATGTTGAAAATTTAAGCTAGAAGTAAGCGATAGTAATGAACATCCAGCTAAACCGGCAGATATATTGCGAACTCCAGCGACAGTTTTGAAACACTTTTTTATTTTAAGAATACATTGCCCAAGTTATACTCGTGTTGTTTTGATGTCATGGATGCTTAATCCATTTTGATTAAGTAAAACATGCAAGACGCATGAAATCAGAGGCGTGGGTAATGTAAAGAAATCAGCATTTGTAAAATAATAATATAAAAAAAATACAAAAAATGTTTTTCTTTGTGTTCATTGCATTGTTCATTATTTTATTTGATGGGACGACATCAGCATTTCAATGATTCATTAATTTCTACACCAGCCCTTTAAATAGCCAATCAAGTCCCTTCCTTCTTGAGCCCTGGTTATGAAAGCATGTGAACTAGTAATTTTTGGTCAGTCTGTTTCTTAACATCCGAGTGCCATAAATTTAAAGTTCAAAGGTATATTAATTTCTAGGACTCATCAGTAATTTTTGGAGCTTATTACTCTTGATTGCGGCATATGGACCATAGAGGTTTCTCTCCTATATACTGAACTTTAATCTTGACATTGAGGACTAGAACCTCCGGATTGCGACCTACGACCATGAATGGGGTTTCTTTTCCCATTGCATAGATATAGCAAGTTTTTCCATTTACAAGAAAATAACAAGGTTTCATTTAATAGTTGTGATTTAGTACTAGGAGTGAGCAGATTGAGCAAATTGATACATTGTTATTATTACTGTTGATATTTGTACAAGAGCATTTCTAATATTTTGGTCAGCGTAAATAGGAGCCAGACCATTCTGATTGCGGCATATACATGTACGATGATGGATATCTCTGTTCTCTAATACCCGTACCGAATCGTAGTATCTCTAGTATATATATTTCATATTGCATCTGGTGCGTGTTCAGGACTTTGGTCAGTGTGCATAAGGGCTAGATCCTCTTGATTGCGGTGGATGTACTGTGACAGTGGTTTCTATTCCCTAATACCAGTACCAGGTAGTGGGCAACTCCAGTACAATATTTTAGTCTACATTTACATCTTTGTCTTCACTGAATATATATCGCTCGATTTGCCTTGATTTTAAATTGACTTTTGCATGTTGTAATTTACCGTAAGTGCTTGTCTAAATTAAATAATCACGGACAAGGTAGCCCTGAGGAAAAGTTATATCAGTGAACATTGTATTTGTTCAAGTGTTTCAAATCATTGTACATTTATCTATATTGTTAAATTACTTTATTACTGTATATTAAAAGCCTTCTCGTAAATTTAAGCCATAGTCGCTCGATAGGACATAAAACACTTTACACAGGTAAAATACTTTTTGCGCAAAGGTGTGAGTTATAAGAGTTATAGTTTAATAATCCTTCAACACTGAGTTAAATACTGTTGATTGAACTCTCCAGTCACACCCAGATCCTAATTACAACTTTAAATTAACCGGTAGGATTTTAGCTGAGGTTTTGTATTTTACATTTCAGAACTCCTGTTTTTGGTGGATTAGAGTTCACTCCGTTCCCGAGAAAAGGCATAAGTGCACTATAAATATTGATTGCAGGAAAAGGTATTTTTTATGTTTTTTAATTATCTCAACTTAAATTACTCTGTTACATTCATGTAAAAGATAATACATCAGATTAACACTTTTACGCAAGTTGGTTGATTAATAAAAAGGGGGATAATAAAGGGCATGAATGTTCCCACATTCATTTAAAGAATTTAAATTAAAGGTTGTAGCCTTTGAAATACACTGGCTATGTTGGTGGTGTTTATTGTTATAAAAATATGTACCTGATACCATAAATAAAAAATCATTTAAGGTAACTGGTATATATTTTTTATAAGCAGTGAACTTAATATTAAGTAAGATTACTCATTTAATAAAGGAGTCCACCACTTAAATTCTTCGTTCAAAGATTTGTATTAAACTGTGTGAAGCACTTAGCATTCTGTACTATAGCTTGAATACTATATTTTTATTTAAAAAAAAAATCCTAAACTTTTATATGATTATTTGTTGATGTATTATGCAATTATTGTTAATATATTTAGTTTTTTATACCCCCCCACACACAATGAAGTTGCAAAGGGTGTATGCTGGAATCAGGTTTTCTGTCCATCTGTCAGTCTGTCTGTTTGTAAATGAAATCTTGTGAGTACTACTTATCTGAAATGACTATTTGGATTTTTATAAAACTTAACCAACACATCAGGCATTAGGTTTACTTGCACATATTATAAAAATATTCAGGTATATTTTCATTGAGTTACGCCCATTTTTTTGTTTGACAAAATCTTATGTACACTTCTTCTCATAAACAGCCTGTTGGATTTTTATAAAACTCATTAGGTATTAGGTCTACTGGCTCATATAGTAAAAAAAGTTTTCGGATTTATTTTCACAGAGCTATTAAGTATTTTAAAAAAGGGCTCCGTGGGTTGTATTTTATCACCTGCGTGATATTTCAAGTTTTGTAATGGAGTAATAGAAGTGTTGAATATTTAAACCATTAAATAACTTCATTAGGCATGGTGATGTTAATTCATTGAAACAATAGTTAAGGATGACTTGTGTTCACTAAAGTTTAAAGTTATCAAATCACTCATTGTTGCATGTTTTACAAACAAAATTTTCATCTTAGTGAGGTGTGAAAATCACCCTAACACAATATTGTTCTGCCTGTACCAGATATTGTAGACATAATACTGTACTGCCAGTACCAGATGTTGTAGACATAATACTGTTCTGCCTGTACCAGATATTGTAGACATAATACTGTACTGCCAGTACCAGATATTGTAGACATAATATTGTTCTGCCTTTACCAGATATTGTAGACATAATATTGTACTGCCTGTATCAGATATTGTAAACATAATATTGTTCTGCCTGTACCAGATATTGTAGACATAATACTGTACTGCCAGTACCAGATGTTGTAGACATAATACTGTACTGCCAGTACCAGATGTTGTAGACATAATACTGTTCTGCCTGTACCAGATATTGTAAACATAATACTGTACTGCCTGTACCTGATATTGTAGACATAATATTGTTCTGCCTGTACCTATTATTGTAGACATAATATTGTTCTGCCTGTACCAGATATTGTAGACATAATATTGTTCTGCCTGTACCAGATATTGTAGACATAATATTGTACTGCCTGTACCTGATACTAGAGGTGTCATTGATAACGATTTTTGTATCAATGTATCGGTAGAGAATTATTGATGATACAGCGATATATCGATTGCCAGGCATATATGGCAAAAACTCTTACATTTACCCTCAGAATTTCAGCTTACGGGTCTTTTTTGTTTTAAGAGGGTATTTACCAAATACAGTTATATTTGATCATATGCATAGTGTAAACAATGATCAAAGATAAAGGATTAATAAACAGCCGAAACTGAATAACTTGTTTCTTATTATTAGTTGAACTGTAAATGAGTTAATGACTAGAAACTTCTCTATAAACTTTAAACAGCTTATCAACTACTGGCATCACTTTCATGTGATTTGATACTCGATATCTTAAAACTGGAATCGATATCGAATCGGATTTCAAAGATCATTGATATATCGATATCGGCAGAATCGATCACACCCCTACCTGATACAGAATTAAGAATTGTATGCCAGAATAATTTTGTAATTGCATTATTATTCAACATTATGATATCATGGTAGTACTGTTACATATATGGCGGAAGTATGATAGTAAATTTATAGTACAATTATTGTATGATATATACTAAACAATCGAATAATTGAACAGATATATTTTGTTGAATTTGAAGAGAGAATATTATGTATGGCCCCCTTGTAAATGGAAAACATTTGTTTTGCTATATTGTGTGAATATATACTGCTGTCAAGGATTTCATTAAAATCAATAAAGATCTATTTTTCGCTTTCTGAGCTACAAATAAATATAATTTCCTTGAGTGTAGAATTAAAGTTTGGTCCAATTATTAGATTTTGAAGTGGATAGTTCATATTGTACTCTGGCAACTCCATACACATGTTGCCTTATTCAGAATATATTTAATCTAAGTCTGTATTATCATGGCAGTTGTACAAGTCAAGAAATCAGTTTTTCTCAAGGAGATAAAAGGGCACATTTTGGGTAGTGCTGCTGTGAGTATGGCTGCATAATATAACTAACAAAGCTGAGCAGAACTCCTCTAGATTAAGACAAAGATAGCTAGATACTGTGTTATTTATCTCTTAAATACAAGAAATGTTGATTACACCTTTCTAAGCATTAGTTGTACAAAATATATCATGTATTATCATAGAAGATCCAATTTGATACAAATCTGACATAAATCTTAAACTACATCATTATAGCTTGGAAGTGTCAGATAGTATTGGTATGTGGCAAAACCAGAATGTATATAGAAGAAAGTTTTTTGGCATGAAAATAACACTTGGGTAAAATTGTAAATGTAAATAAACATTAATGGTCTCTTACAATCAAAGGTAAAATGCCATGTAATGATGGCATAAGGAATGCTTACCAAATGACTATTGTCTATTTTTCATCATCAAACAGATGAAGTTGTTGATATATATATCGCTAATGGTATGGTGTGTATTGTCAGCAAGTACTCCTACCACACCCATCAATCAAGATGACTTAACTGATGGTTCGTGCAAAGTTTCTCTCAATTATAATGCAGGAGAATCAAAGTAAGTATTACATGATAACTAAATTGATTTTCAGTTCTTGCATTGTTATCTGAATGAATGGCCAACTGATATACCCACCAAAAGGCCAACTGACACACGGATGAAACAATTACTGACAATAGACTGATATACCCACCAAAGTAACAGTATACTGATGTACTGACAATACACTGATATACCCACTAACGTAACAACATACTGATCTACTGACAATACACTGATATACCCACCAACGTAACAACATACCGATGTACTGACAATATACTGATATACCCATCAATGTAACAACATACTGATGTACTGACATTACGAACAACACTCAGATACATCAAACAATGTACAGACACCCGATAAGCCTCTGATGTACTGAAATACCAACAGACAGATGTGCCAACTTACCAATATAAACAGACACATGTACTAATAAACCAATATAAACAAACACATGTACTAATAAACCAATATAAACAGACACATGTACTAATAAACCAATGTAAACAGACACATGTACCAATAAACCAATGTAAACAGACACATGTACTAATAAACCAATGTAAACAGACACATGTACTAATAAACCAATGTAAACAGACACATGTACTAATAAACCAATATAAACAGACACATGTACTAATAAACGAATGTAAACAGACACATGTACTAATAAACCAATGTAAACAGACACATGTACTAATAAACCAATATAAACAAACACATGTATGCAATATAAACAGACAGATATACCGATAAACCAATATAAACAAACACATGTACTAATAAACCAATATAAACAGACACATGTACTAATAAACCAATGTAAACAGACACATGTACCAATAAACCAATGTAAACAGACACCAATATAAACAGACAGATATACCAACTCACCAATATAATCAAACAGATATACCAACACATTGATATAAACAGACACATGTACTAATAAACCAATATAAACAGACACATGTACCAATAAACCAATATAGACAGACAGATATACCAACTCACCAATATAATCAAACTGATATACCAACACATTGATATAAACAGACACATGTACTAATAAACCAATATAAACAGACACATGTACTAATAAACCAATATAAACAGACACATGTACTAATAAACCAATATAAACAGACACATGTACCAATAAACCAATATAAACAGACACATGTACCAATAAACCAATATAAACAGACACATGTACCAATAAACCGATGTACCGACATTCCAACTTACACCCAGAATTAAGAATTAGTAAAGCAATTAATTATTTAATCATAATACAAATGTACTTGTCTTTTTCAACATCAAATTCACGAATCAAAAAGGTATTAATATGTACTAATATTTTAAAATACAATCTTCAATTAAATGAAAATTACTGAGTAAATTAACTTGAGTATGACGAAATATTTCTGCGTACTCTTAGCAAGTTGATTTTCGCGAAAGGTTTCTAAGTTTTCGTGAAAAAATGTTGTATTTTCATGAAAATATTATTGTCCACTTAATAAATACATTTACTATCTGCTAAAGAAATCTTGTCATCAAAAGTTATTGAATTTTTGTGGAAATGCCTTTTTTTTTTTTATGAAAATCTGGTAGATTTTCACGAAAACATTCTGATCGTCTTATGCAGGAATATGCCACCATATTTGAGCAAGCAGTTCTTATTATTGTTCACTGTAGCAGTGCCTCATTTTCAATCATAAAACTCTCTAGTTATGCATGACTACAAAAAATGTTATTAAATTCATATTCTGTCTAAGAGATATACCTCCTGCGATATTGTCCAAAAGATTGGCTTAGAAAATAAAGCCCATGTGAACATCCCTTCAAAACCGGATTTCCTTTTTGTAACGTTGTGCAATATACATAAGTCAGTAAAGAAATGTTATGCACAGGTGTATACAGAATCCTGATCATGTCATTTATAATGTTGCCATCGCGTTTTAGAGTCGACACACGGCAATGTTAAGTGATATTGCAACAATGCGATATGACGCTCGACAATGTGAGGCGACGCTAGACCATGCCAAACGAAATAGCACATTTTCTTAGACTTCCTATATTGTACAAAATGTCGTTTCGCATTGTCGAGTGTCATATCGCATTGTCAAGTGTTGCAGTCAGTAGAAATTCAGACCGCAACACTCGACAGTGCGAAGTGACATCGTGACAATGTAACTAGTGATGTACTTAGTATTTTTGAAACATTCATGTTTATTTCCATTCAAACACTTCTCATTATGGCATAACGGGTTCATGTAAATGTATCACGCAATTGTGGCAGATATTTCCATTATAAAACATTTTGCTGGTTCTATTTATACACAGCAATGTATTACCAAAAATCAGGAAAGAATAAACAACAGAAAAGAATGATTACTTTTCAGTGTTGTGTACATGTTATGGGTGAACAAACCACTTTAGCATAATATGTAAGATTGACCAATGGCTACTTGTTTAGTTCACATAATACGTAAAAAGCGTACAAAATATTCCAGTTAAACAAAGTTTAACATCCCTAGTTAAAACTGTCAATCTGTTTAACATTGTTACAAATAATGATTGTGTATTTAAGGCAAAGTATTTACACAGTGTATTTTCAAATTTAGTTGATAGATGTAATTATATATTATTACATATCTTATTCAGTCACTCGGAACCTTATTTTGTAATTTCAGTATTTCACCATCCATTCCGAAACACCACGTGGCCTTGTTACTGCTTCTTGGGTTTGGCGGTTTTTCTCTTCTTATCGCTGGGTGTTACAGGGCCCTGAGAAAGTATGTGTATCATGATGACCAAAATTTGGACACAGTCTTTGACGCTGGAGGACGTGTCAGTTTTAGCCTTACGGCAGTTACTGTGACCTCACAACTTTTATGGCCGGCAGACTTTCTACAAAGTTCAACATTGACCAGTAAAGTAATTATTTAGTGACATTACTGTACTATATTTCTGGTTGGTCCCATTATCACACAAACTTAGGGAGAATTATGGATGATCATACTAAAACAAGAGGATGTGAATAATTGTATAATAGATCGGTTGTAAAGAAGATGAGTAAATCATGTTCATTCATTCACAATTGTACTTATATGGTCAAACACTGACATGGTCATGGGCTTTAATGGAATTGTTCTTAAACATTTTTCTAGCTGAAATGCACAATGCATGTGTAAATAACGATAAACATGATTACAGTAATCTTATTTCTTACATATTGTAACAAAACGTTGTCCAATTCTAGTTAGCCGATAAAACAGTATTTACATTAACACGAATTTACATATATTCTACAATTATGTTTGGTTCAACTTTTATTTCAGTCTGGTCTTGGTGGAAGTTTGTGGATGGCGATTGGTATTGTCGTAGACATTCTTTTGTTCCCTACATTGTCACTGTACCTCAAAACCAGAGCTCCAGGGGCAAAAACATTTCCACAGGTAACAGAAAGCTTACCGTCATGCATGCATAAGTATTGTTTAAGAATAATTAAATCTTTCCTGTTTTTTTTACTATTATTCTTGTTTTTCCGTTATCTTTTCTAATATGGGAAAAATCATCATCAAGGTATTGACGAAAAGAAAGGACGTTGGTTAAGTAATACAATAGAAATCCACTAAACTGGCTTTCATTTGGTTTAAAGGGAAACCAGTGCACAGAGGTTTTTGTGTCTAATCTCCAAATTTGCCTGACCAACAGCTACCATTGTAGCTATGTGGGTGTTTTTGATAAATAATGGAGTAGATGTTTCATCAAAATATTTTTTTGAAAAGATGACAAACATA
Organism: Lutraria rhynchaena; assembly: GCA_008271625.1. Classification (NCBI taxonomy): domain Eukaryota; kingdom Metazoa; phylum Mollusca; class Bivalvia; order Venerida; family Mactridae; genus Lutraria; species Lutraria rhynchaena. Next base: position 1,927,474 of record VIBL01000059.1, read on the forward strand.
TTGATGATATTATTTTGCATTTTTAAATAATTTCACTAACACTATAAATAGAAAACGACAAAGAAAGAACAAATATGAAAATGCAATATTCGCAATTATTCATCATACTGTGGCCTAATTTGGGCCGGTGTAGCATAAAATTTGACCCCGTTGAAAATGATCCCAAGGGTCATTTCTCAACATTGGAAATCGACCCCAACAGGTTATTTACGTAAAATTTAATTAAAAAAAGTCGTTGAATGTTGATCATTGTTAAAATTTTATCAATCCTGGTAATGATAACTAAAACCTTAGATAAACGTCAGAGATTGACGAATAAGAGAATTAGCCTCACAGGAGCGTGGCTTTCGTAAAGCGCTGTCTAACGCTTTAGCTCATTGTGCTGCAATTCCCCGCATCTGAAGCAGATGACATTTAAAAACATTGTGACGAAAGAAGCATTGCCTGTAATGAGAAATGGCTTCTTTTGTCACAATGTTTTCCACCCTGTCAGAGAGAAATAATCCTTTTTACTTAAATAACTTGATCTTTTGTATGTTTGCTTTGAATTTTTGAAGAGTGCAAAGTTATGTTTATGGGGCCAAGGGTTAACACAGTTTATACATTTCGTTGCCCTAAACACCAATTTTTTCATGTTTTTATGCTATATTGTCATCGAGGTCATGGGTTAACATCACATCCATTCCAGTCCTGCGCATTCCCTAATTTTGTCAAGTGAGTACAAATACTATTGTACGTTATTTTCTCACCAGAATGCCGAAAACATAAATTGTGTTTAATGAGTACCAACATATAACTTTGTTGCGTACTGCATACCACACCTTTAGTTTCCATAAAAGGAGAAGTTGTATCAATCTAAGTATGCTTCAAACAGTGACAATACAACATAAAAATGATGCTATTTTTGGTAGCGTAAACACAGAAAATTAAAAACCCGGCTTCCACATGGCAGTTTATTTAAGCAACATGAGAAATGAACGTTTTGATTGATTTTCACTGGTAGTCAATAAATATGTTGTCATCAATGAAATATGAATGTCAGAAAAATAAACAACCCATGAAATTTCTAAATTCATAAAGTACGTAACAGTCGATACACAACAGGGGCGTATTCAGGATTTGACGTTGGGGACATAGTAAGGACATACTTTCTGGCTCAACTAAGGATATTCCAGCCACCCTCTTAAATGATATTGTACATTATGGAGGATGTTGGCACCCAATGACTTTTGTAGTTGATCTGATTTTAATAGTGTTCTCATGTAAATTGATGCGGCGCATCTTGTGAAGACAGCAGGGAAAGACGCTGAAATCGGACACCAAAAAATCTTATTTGGAATTCAAAAGTTGTGAGTTTTTCCAGGATTCCCAGCACACATTATGGAAACAGACATTGAGATCTTCACATCGATGTCGCATGTGCAATGTTTAAACCTGTTTTAGATATTTCCACACAAAAATATATTATCTCCTAGACATTCAGCGTCAAACAAAATGACTTTATTATAAAGTAACACCAACTTTTTAAAAAAAATATTTTATGACAGATATTAATGACATTTGGAATTACATTAAATAGTAGTACGGAAGAAAAACTGCATATTTGTACCTATGCGCGTTAAAAGTTTTAAACGTTGAAAATTGATCAATAAACCGTTGAAAAATGACCTCAGAGGTCGTTATTCAATGGGGTCAAAGTTTTAGGCTACACTGACTTTAATTTTTTAGATTAGTGCATTGTCTTCACATTTATACATTACAACAAATTACAAATTTATAATGACAACAAAAGATTGAGTTTAATGTAAACAAAACGGTGCCATAATAACACCATAGGTATGATCAACGCCATAAGGTAGGCACTGCAATCAATGCACTCGCTGACTTTGAATCTCATCTCAAATCATTATTGACAGTTAAGAAAGTTATAAAATTACTGTTTTGAAAATTGTTGACCTGTGTGTGGAATTCAGGGGAAACTTGTTTACAGAATATAATTTTATAGTGGAGAAATATGGACCTGGATTTTTTATCAATTATCAGGGGAAACCAATTTATAAAGGGACTGGTCTAGAGGAATCTATATTTTGTACCCTGAATGGTACATTATCAGAACTGCAAAAACTGCATAGTTTACCTATACTCAAACTGCTTATATAGAATTGCACTCGAGAAATACCCTCAAACAATAGTAGACCTCATACACACAGTAAACACTAAAATGAAATTTGACTATCGACCTTTTTACATATAAGTAATTGATTATATTATGCTTAACAACTTCTTTCAACAGATTGCTTACGCTAGATTCGGAAAAGCGGCGCACATTTTGTTCTGTATCTTAGCATTAGTCACAAATCTGATCGTGACAACAAGCATGCTCCTAGCTGGTAAATCAACCCTAGAAGTACTCAGTATGGACACAAACAATGAATTTATCTACTTAATTTTGGCAGTGTTGTTCGGCTCTTACTGTATGATTGGAGGACTTGGTACCACATTCTATATATCTTACTTCAATACAGCGCTCACCTTTATATCCGTGACGGTCTATGTGTTGTACACAACCTTCTATCCAACTGAAGATATGAAATCAATTTCAAATTTAGAATCAATATATAATTCTACTTCCTGTCTTAAAGCTCCTGAAGGAAATTTCGGAGATTCATATTTAACATTTAGATCTTCTTCTGGTGTGATATATGGCGTTGTTTTATTATTTATGGCAACATCTATCAGTTTCTGTGACCAAGCAAACTGGCAGAGTCGGATTGCAGCAAAACCAACACAAGGTGTATTGGGATTTTTCCTTGCTGCTTACATGTGGTTCGTGATTCCAACGGCTTTGTCCTTCACTGCTACAATGACATATTTATCAATGAGTTCACAGAATGGTTCTCACATGTTATCAGAAGCAGAGATTGACAATGGTAAACATACATACAAATCATAAAATATAATTTTATTGTCGCAAAATTATCAAAGTGTTGAATTACAGGAAATTGAAATAAGCGATATTAAAGAGTCTCACTAAATACATGTTTTGTGTGCTTTGTGTAAATTTCTGACACCTCCCAAATGACATTAGAAATAAACATGAACAGAACATAGTACCATAGGGTTTTCACCAGTGTTTACTTTATCAAACTGTCTGACACCAAGTATTTGTAATTCATGATTGTGGTTATAACACTGAAATATCTGGTATCATGATTGTGGTTATAACACTGAAATATCTGGTATCTAAGTTTCACATGATGTTTTCTTTATACTTTTCGTTATCTCGTCCAAGCTCTTTTTTATTTTAACGCATCGGAAATGAATCTCTATGTACAACTCTGGTGTAATGCAGGTGGTACAACGTGGCCAACTTTTCAGATACATATACTGGTATACGTTTTTTTATTATTAAACAATTATGTAAAAGGAATGGTTGAAAGAAACTCGTCTGTATCTGTATTTCTAGAACGAAAATGGTAAATCTGCGGTATTTCTTATTCTCGAATCGTAAAAACAATGGCCATTCTATCAATTGTTTGTAAAGTCAATGATTTTTGTTCCTAAATATAGTGCACAAGTCATTTTATTTTTGTACATGTATCACAGGTTATATCACACCTTTTGTGATGAATTATCTGATGGGTGACACAGGAGGATACTTACTATTAACTATGTTGATGATGGCACTGATGTCAACAGGATCAGGAGAGGTTATGGCGATATCATCCATTATTGTATACGATATTTATAAAACCTACATCAACCCATTCAGGTTTTTATTTCATGATTAATTATGATATCGCATAATAACTGTGAATATCGCGAGTTTTTAATACAAGCACAGTATTCAGTGGTATTCGAACATTGACCAGATGTTCATTTAATCCTCTTTATATAGCCAATGACCGTATCAAGTATTACAAGTTTGTGTTATTGATTACAAGGTGTACGTTGGAGCTTCTTATATCTAACTTAACTTTGTCATTGTCGAAAAGACTGAAATGAATGTGCAGTTTGGAATGCGATGAAAGTGGTCCCTTTAAAGTGTAAATGAATCGGTTAGATTTCATGTGGGATGCATGTGTTTTATGGTATTGTAAACACCACCTTTACTGTGTTAAGAATATTTAACATAGAATATGAGATTTTAACATATATATTTCTACACTAACTTTGCTATGTTTTTATTAGGGAAGGTCTTAAGCCAACAAGTTGTGTGTTGTGTGGGCTGGAGAAAGTACCTGAACTGCTCCAAAGTGGTGACACCCTATGTAGTTGTCCAACTTCTATAGGATGTAAAGATTGTGAAATAGACATTATCAGTCATGAAAACAGTAAGGTATCTTCACCAGCGTATAAATGTGCCGTGCATGGAGAGTACAGAACATATGAAGATGGCTTATTGCGATATAAGGTACTCAAACTTAAGTGTAAAAATGTAATTTCATTTGAATACTGTATACGTATATTGATTAAACTTGATTTCAACTGTCTTTCAATTACATAATGTTGTGAATAATTGTAGTAACTTTTCTGTATAAACAGAATTGTTAAATGTGGCACTCTGTAACTAAAAACAATTGCCTCAAGTTTCTTTCGTTCATGCGGTAGATGAGAGTATATCAGTTGACAACAAGAATGTAACTGAAGAAGTATTAATTACACGTCCAAATTTTTGGAGTACTTAACAAGGAGAGACAATTTGCAATATGTGAATGGGAAACTATAACTCTTGCATTCTGCACTAATTTCCACAATCCAGAATTGTACATGTTTCATGGGAATATTTGAAATTTTTACTGAGTGGTCCTGAAGAAATGTATATGCAAAATGAAGCCAAGTTGCATAACTTAGTAATATGTTTATGCAGCGTTAAAGTTCTCACGCTCTGTACTTCTTGTCATCACCAGATGTTTTCTGTGGAAGTTTCAAGTGCACATCGTAAACGGTTGTCAAATTTTTGTCCGGACAAGAAAATGTGACGTTTAAACAAACATTCGCGCGCGCATACACATTTGTCTACCATGTGTATTTCTATAAAAGTATCTCCAGTAAAATCATAATCATTCTTGGTTGGATGAAACCATGAGGTCTATTCACATTTTAATTCCTGTTTTTGTCTATGTTTATATCATCAAGATCTGTTCCTAAACCGAACTAGCGTAGCAAACTTAATTTTTTAATATCCTAAATACTGATTCTATCGGCAGACCATCTAGCAAGGCTTTCTGTTGTTCATTCATTCCGTCTGTTCATGGTCCATGGTTAGTCTTTTTATGATTCACAGTATTCAACAACCTGATAGGCCTGGCAGTACATACATATAAGAAATACTTAGTCCAATATTCCTTCAATATAAATTTCATTTACATTTCCGTAGATGTCAGTTCTCTCCTCGTCTTGTGTCCGGATGGGACAAACGATAGTGTCCATTTTTGTATTTAAAGAGCTTTGTGATTAAGTGACCATTTATGAGCGCTACAACGTTATCAAGAATTGTTTACGTAACTACAGAGTAGAACAAATGCTGAAGTGGTATTTTAGGTTTTATGTGAACTGTTGTATCATGTTTACTACGATTCACAGACTTGGTGCATGATGTGGGTTATCATTGCTATTGTACCATATGGTTTGTTGGTCTCTGAAACTGGAATGAATGTTAACTGGGCTACCCTTGGAACACAAGTACTTACAAGTCCATTTTTATGGCCACTTTTCCTGACGATCACATGGCCAAAAGCTACATCAGCAGGTGTAATTTCAGGTACAATAAATATTTTATTATTTCCATAGAATGTGATAGTAATAAAAATACAGGCTGATTGGGTTAAATCATGACCTCAGTTGTAATTTGATCATTCGTTTACTTAAACCTTATAACCTACCTGATGTGGACCACCACTATTAATCATTCATATAACTGAATAGTTCAGCTTTGCATAAAATTTTGTAGTAGAATGGTTCCACTTTTTATTGGTTATATACTAAAAAGGTCCTATTTCTCATTATTGATATGTTTGAAAAAGATTATTTATACATGTATATTAGTGAAGTTTAACTTTCCGTCATTAATACTAGTATATTAAAGTGGTTCCACTTTCCATCAGTGGTTGCACGCCTCGTGATATTATATAGGAATTGTTGCACGTTTCATCAGTACTATACTTGGGTGGTTCCACTTTCCATCATTAATGCATTGGAGTGGTTCCACTTTTCATCAGTATTGTATTGGAGTGGTTCCAATTTTCATCAGTAATGTATTTGACTGGTTCCACTTTTCATCATTAATGTATTGGCGTGGTTCCACTTTCCATCATTAATGCATTGGAGTGGTTCCACTTTTCATCAGTATTGTATTGGAGTGGTTCCAATTTTCATCAGTAATGTATTGGACTGGTTCCACTTTTCATCATTAATGTATTGGCGTGGTTCCACTTTCCATCATTAATGCATTGGAGTGGTTCCACTTTTCATCAGTATTGTATTGGACTGGTTCCACTTTTCATCATTAATGTATTGGCGTGGTTCCACTATTCATCATTAATGCATTGGAGTGGTTCCACTTTTCATCATTAATGCATTGGAGTGGTTCCAATTTTCATCAGTAATATATTGGAGTGGTTCCACTTTTCATCAGTAATGTATTGGAGTGGTTCCACTTTTCCTCAGTAATGTATTGGCGTGGTTCCACTTTTCATCAGTAATATATTGGCGTGGTTCCACTTTTCATCATTAATGTATTGGCGTGGTTCCACTATTCATCATTAATGCATTGGAGTGGTTCCACTTTTCATCATTAATGCATTGGAGTGGTTCCAATTTTCATCAGTAATATATTGGAGTGGTTCCACTTTTCATCAGTAATGTATTGGAGTGGTTCCACTTTTCCTCAGTAATGTATTGGCGTGGTTCCACTTTTCATCAGTATTGTATTGGACTGGTTCCACTTTTCATCATTAATGTATTGGCGTGGTTCCACTATTCATCATTAATGCATTGGAGTGGTTCCACTTTTCATCATTAATGCATTGGAGTGGTTCCAATTTTCATCATTAATGTATTGGCGTGGTTCCACTATTCATCATTAATGCATTGGAGTGGTTCCACTTTTCATCATTAATGCATTGGAGTGGTTCCAATTTTCATCAGTAATATATTGGAGTGGTTCCACTTTTCATCAGTAATGTATTGGAGTGGTTCCACTTTTCCTCAGTAATGTATTGGCGTGGTTCCACTTTTCATCAGTAATATATTGGCGTGGTTCCACTTTTCATCATTAATGTATTGGCGTGGTTCCACTTTTCATCAGTAATGTATTGGAGTGGTTCCACTTTTCATCAGTAATGTATTGGAGTGGTTCCACTTTTCATCAGTAATGTATTGGAGTGGTTCCACTTTTTATCATTAATGTATTGGCGTGGTTCCACTTTTCATCAGTAATGTATTGGAGTGGTTCCACTTTTCATCAGTAATGTATTGGAGTGGTTCCACTTTTCATCATTAATGTATTGGCGTGGTTCCACTTTTCATCAGTAATGTATTGGCGTGATTCCACTTTTCATCATTAATGTATTGGAGTGGTTCCACTTTTCATTAGTAATGTATTGGAGTGGTTCCACTTTTCATCATTTATGCAATTAAGATGTTTCTCTTTCTATCATTTATATGACTACCTGCTGTAATTTTGGAAACGGACGTAAAAAGAAAAAATCAAAAGAAATTTAAATTCTAATTCTTCATCATTTTTATTGTTCCTCTTTTGACCAGTTTGAATTGTTTCATATTTTCATCACCTCCGTTAGCACTTTTTTATTTTAATATCTCCAATTTTTGTTTTGTTTCATTCCAGTTTGGATGTTTGTGGTAGCTTTGTTTCTTGACTAGAACATGTTTAGGGTTACCTTTGGACAATGCAATGTAACTGTAAATGTTTATGAAAATTGTGTATTCTAGTTGGTTTGTTTGTCTGATTTTAAGTTTTGTATACCGTCCTGGAATATTGTTTCAGGTGGTATAATTGGAACAATTTGTTCAGTAACCGGGATGATAGTTATGGGTTCAACATATGATGGAGGTCTTTCTGATTTCTATGTGAACACAGCCAAAGATTACAGTCTTTTAACAGCTATGGTCAGTGGATTTGTTGTGAGTGGCATTGTCTGTGTAGTTGTATCGTTATGTACTCACAGAATACGGTCAGATGACGATGCTGAAAAAGAATGGGCAAAGACGATTAATATAGATAACCCAATCAACCCATTCCGACTCGTTTATGAAGAAGAACTTCGTGCTGTTGGTGCTGGTACTAGAATAACTTCATTAACAATGGATAAGGTTTTCAGACAAGCTCGTATCTATGCAGCTGTGGGTGGTACCATTAGTCTGTTGATTTTTCTTGTTGTTATTCCGGCGATTGCTTTAAGTTTCGAAGTTTTAAATTTTGATCAGTTTTCTGCATGGCTGAAGACGTTCCAGATCTATTGTTTTATTTGTACCATCATAGTTGTTGTGCTTCCGCCTTTAGAAGAAGGTCTTCAAATTTGGAGACGTAACAAAATAAATACGAACAAATTGAACCAAGGGCAATTTCAAAACATGGTTCAATTGTCTTCCTTTCAATCTAATCAGCATGGTAACTAAATGTACTTACAACACAGACATTTGCGATGTAAATAAAAAGTTAACAATGTAAAAATATTTTGATTCATGTTCATATCATACATGAAAAATTATTTCATGGATTTTATTCAGATTTTAATTGCTATGCTATGTATTCAGAATTTCGATTGCCTGGATAATTTAACAACGCTTCAATAGCTGTCGAAAGGACTTTTTTGTAGCAGCCTAATACATTGTATTGATATTGCTGCTTTACATTATTATCATTATTATACTATTTGTGCAAAAATTTATGAAATCGAATAATCAGTCAATACCTTTATGTTATATTTAGATCAATTAATAGTTTTATATTATACTTAGATGTTTTGAATTTATTTCATGTGTAACACTTTGTTGAGAATATTACACATGTGTGTGTAATACTTTGTAGAGAATATTACACATGTGTGTGTGTAATATTTTGTTGAGAATATTACACATTTGTGTGTAATCCTTTGTTGAGAATATTACACATGTGTGTGTAATACTTTGTTTGTGCTACACATTGTTGAGAACAGTATATGTGCAATACTGTGTTGAGAACAGTATATGTGCTACACATTGTTGAGAACAGTATATGTGCAATACTGTGTTGAGAACAGTATATGTGCAATACTGTGTTGAGAACAGTATATGTGCAATACTGTGTTGAGAACAGTATATGTGCAATACTGTGTTGAGAACAGTATATGTGCAATACTGTGTTGAGAACAGTATATGTGCAATACTGTGTTGAGAACAGTATATATGCAATACTGTGTTGAGAACAGTATATGTGCAATACTGTGTTGAGAACAGTATATGTGCAATATTGTGTTGAGAACAGTATATGTGCAATACTGCGTTGAGAAAAGTATATGAGCAGTACGTAAGGCTGCAGCCAAGGATTTCCAATTCGGCTTATCTTGAGATCACAGATGTATCTGTCCCTATGTATACCTTGTTGAAAACAGTATATGTTTAATACTTTGTTGAGAGCAGTTTATATATGTTTAATACCTTGTTGAGAACAGTATATGTTTAATACCTTGTTTAAAACAGTATATGTTTCATACTTTGTTGAGAGCAGTGTATATATGTTTAATACTTTGTTGAGAACAGTATGTGTTTCATACTTTGTTGAGGACAGTATATGTTTGATACCTTGTTGAGAGCAGTATATGTTTAATTCCTTGTTGAGAGCAGTATATGTTTAATACCTTGTTGAGAATGAAAACAGTAGCTGTTGAATTATAATATCTACGTGAAAGAAATACAGAACTTTGCGTCCAATCAATAATTTTTAAGAATTATAATCACCATTGCCACCAAAATTATTTATTTAACCCTTTAATTCATAAGCATACTTTACACTCTTCCAAAGTAAATATACAAAACATCATTTATTTAAGAAAATTTGGTTATTTCTCTCTGACAGTGGAAAGTATTGTGGCAAAAGAAGCCATTACATATTACAAGCCATTGCTTCTTTTGCCTCATTGTTTTCAAAAGTTGTTTTGTTTCTGATGCTGGGAAATATGGTATTATGAAGCAAAGGGTTAATCATCAAAATCAAACTTCACATCACCTGTAGAATTAACTTTACAACATATGATGCTGACACTGCTATAATCCACTTAAAACCTATCAGGACAAATATTCCACAAAGATTACAAGTAAACTTTCATCTATTTTTATGTTTATATCATTCTTTTTCAGCAGCTGTTAGCAAAAACAATGTTGTTTTATGTTGTTTTGGTTAGTAATTATTGATATATAACAATGTTTGTATAGTTACATGTTGTCTTGTTCAGTAATTATTGATATGTAATCAATGGTTGTACTAATCTGTTGTCTTGTTATATGTTGTACAGTAATAAATGGTTCATCCATGACAGCAACATCCATCGATACTAATGAAGTACTTCATACTTCACTTTATATATATAGCATTCTGACATGACGAGAACACATCTACTTTGAATATTTGCATCAATGATACTTTCTGCATTAGCCGTCATTTTCCATGCACTTAATACAAGTAATTTATTTTTTCACTGGGGTTTAACACTGCACTAACGGCCAGGGTCATTTGGCGACTGTTCCAGCTTTTTTGGCACTGTAGAGGAAGAGCCCTGCTGTGCACCTGGGTAGAACCACTGGCCTTCTATAAGCTAGGTGGAAAGCTTCTTTGCATGTGAAATTTAGTGCTTGGTGGGATTTGAACTCACAGCAGAGAGAGACTAGTAGTTACTAGTCTACAACAATGACCACTCAGCCCAGGAAGCTTCTTATTACAAACAAGTAATTGCAACAAATACTTTCACATTTCTAACATTTATTACTTTGAAGTAAAATGTGCATGTTACATTTACATGATAATCAAGATGGTTTAAGTTTACATGACTACAAAAAAACCAACAATATCTAATCAATGGACATATCAGTTTTCAAACTTCCAAATGTTAAATCAGAAGGATATGACAGCCCTTTTTCGCTCACCTGAGTAAAGAGTGTAACTTCTACAGTTTTCCTGTGATTTGACCTGGTGACCTAGTATTTAACCCGAGTTGAACCATGTTCAAACCTGTTCACAATATCATTAATACAAACATTCTGATAAAGTTAGGGGAAGATCCAATCAAAACGGACTTCTAAAATGTTAACAAGGTTTTCAGGAGATTTGACCTAATGACCTAGTTTGTAACGCCAGATGACCAATGTTCGAACAAATCCGAGATATCATTAAGACAAAGTTTGGTGAATATTCTATCAAAACTGTGACCTCTAGAGAGTTAACAAGGTTTTTCAATGATCTGACCTGGTGACCTAGTTTGTAACCCCAGATAACCCATGTCCGAAGCTGTCCAAGATATCATTACGACAAGCATTTTGACAAGGTTTAGTGAAGATTCTACCAAAATTGTGACCTCTAGATGATTAACAAGGTTATTCAATGGTTTGACCTGGTGACCTATTTGTAACCCCGGATGACCCATGTACGAGCATTTTCAAGATATTAATAATACAAACATTCAGACAAAGTTTGATAAAGATCTAATGAAAATTGTGTTCAGGTGAGCTAAAAAAAGGCCTGTGCAATTTAATAAACTGATATTTGATATAATTACTATGCAAACATCATTCAATATTCTTTCTAAATATTTCCATAAAATTTTCCTGAAGTTAACAATTCAAACTCTACCTTAAACATGTTAACTGTCAAAATGTTTTTCGTGATTGCAAGTAATTGAAAACAAGATAACTAGTGTAACAAGACCAATAACATATTTTATCTTTTTTCTGACTAAATAGTGGTGCTGGACCTGAGTTAAATAATAATATGGTCTTGCACCAGTTTTGATGGCTATTTCCACTTCCTTAGGCCTCCTAAAAGTTGCACAACATGCAGAACTACTAGTTATCATGTAATTTCAGCATGGTGAATCTGAAACCAAAATCTACTCGGGAATATTTAGGTTGAAATACTCAAGAAAAATCATCAGTTACAGAACAAGAGGGCCATGATGGCCCTGCATCGCTCACCAGAATAAATATTAATTAACTTGTTACTAAAAAGGTAATAAAGGTACACTTGTGGACAAATAATGGGGAACAATAATAAACTTGATAAAGGACCATCAAAGGATACTACAAAAGAATATTCGTGATGACTGAAGGATGCCACACACCAAATTTGGTGATGATCCAACCACTGGGTCATGAAAAGATGTCATTTTAAGGTATTACTATGTTTAGCTCTAGCGGCCCCTAATTGGGGCCAACCATTTTTATTTGAGCAAATCTGATAGAACACTATCTAAAGATGCTAAAAACCAAGTTTGGTAATAATCCATCCATAGAAACATGAGAAAGTCATTTTAAGGTATTTCTATTTTTAGCTCTAGTGGCCCCTAAAAGGGGCTGACCAAATTTATTTGAGTAAACTTGAGAGAGGACCATCTAATGATGCTACAGACTAAGTTTGGTGATGATCCATCCATTCGTTCATGAGAAGAAGACGTTTAAAGGTATTTCTATTTTTAGCTCTAGCGGCCCCTAAAAGGGGCCAACCATTATTATTTGAGCAAATCTGATAGAACACTATCTAAAGATGCTAAAAACCAAGTTTGGTAATAATCCATCCATAGAAACATGAGAAAAAGTCATTTTAATGTATTTCTATTTTTAGCTCTTGCGGCCCCTAAAACGGGCCGACCAAGTTTATTTGGGCAAACTTGAAAAGGACCATCTAATGATGCTACAGACCAAGTTTGGTGACGATCCATCAATTCATTCATGAGGAGAAGACGTTTAAAGGTTTTTCTATTTTTAACTCTAGCGGCCCTTAAAAGGGGCCAACCAAATTTTTTTTAGCAAATCTGATAAAAGTCCATATAAGTATGCTGAAGACCAAGTTTGGTGATGATCCCATCCATTGGTTCATGAGAAGAAGATGATTAAAGGTTTTTCTATTTTTAGCTCTAGTGACCCCTAATAAGGGTCAACCGGAACAATATGAGCAAATTGCAGTAAGAACGTCAAAAGGCTTCTGCCAAGCAAATTTGAAGTAAATCCGACTGGTAGTTTCTGAGGAGAAGACCATTGTTGACGCCAGATGCCGGAGCATCCACTTACCCATCCTAACAGCTCACCCTGAACCTTCAGTTCTGGTAAGCTAAAAATAACAGATATGACATCGACTGTAGCCATAGGTTGAATAAATTGCCAAATATAGAGACCAAATGGTTTACTTCATGACTATTATGTAACTTAAGAAGCAGTCAACAATCACAATCATAAATGAAAGTATAATTTTCAAATGAAACATAAAAAATACACTGCTGAGTCAATACACATTTAATCAATAGAGTGAAGGTTTAACTGCTCGTTAAGTTTGGGCACTTTTTGATAAATAGATAAACTGATATGAATGTGTGACTTAAAATTTCACATTCAAATAGTGACTAATCTGAAAATTAAATTAAGTTTGGAGGAACAAAAAACATGTTTGACAGGTATGACCCCAAAACAGCATACAACAATGAATAACTAAAGTGTATATGGATCATGAATATATGACAGGTTTTAGAGACTGAATGCTTTGGCTAAAGTATTGTAAAATATTGTCATATGCTAGAATTAAGTGATAGTTTAAGATACAGAACACACTCCAAAGTAATGAAGAGTCACCAATACTCACAAAATGATGGTCTGCACAAAAAATGCAACGGACATAGACTGCTCTCAACAACACTTTGCAGGCATAAAAATACCTGTAACTAACTAAATTAAACATGCCAAAGTAAGAATTAATCAATCTTTAAAGTAGCTTTAAATGTTTCCAATGAAAAGCTGTGAACACTATAAATTAAACAACTAAACTAACACACCACCTTAAAAATGAATCACTATTTTAACAATACGCAATGACATAAAAAAGACTAACAAAAAAATCAAAAGTACATATAGCAACTTCACTACTAAAACGATATGAGCATTTGTTAATTAGGTAAAAAGGGCAACAAAATTACACAAATTGCCTCCTAACATTACAAAGCAACTGAGCAACTTCCAGTATAAAATATAGTCAGTGAGACTTATCATTTCATAATCCTCAATCAATGATGGAAAATACAGACCAAACAAGAATTATTTGTGATCACTATGTGCGTTCCTCAACAATAAACTCACTGTCATGGTTGTATTCATAACATCGAAAGTATGAAGTACTGTCATGACACGAATGACTGCAGACTAATACTTCAGGTATTTACTGTCACTACATTTATTCAATTTTCTATGAGCCCATTTTGCTTGCATCAAACAACAGTAGGACTGTTTATTAAGCTCCTGTTTTGCCTTATCCATCAACAGCAGTAGATAAAGTAAGCCACAATGGAATTCAAATTTATTCAAATTTTTTGTCATCGTTCAACATAAATCATGGAAGTTGATGTTGATTAACATATGTAATAAAGTTACTCACATTTGGTGCACAATACAAGTGACTTCAATAATTACAAAAGCAACCGTTAATACATAATACAAAGCTTTAGAACTTTAGAGCCTTAACTTTAAAAATGGCAAGCTAAAAACTCTATTTCTAGGATTTATCATTTCGTTATATACATATTCAGCAGAATTTTTAAATTCCAGGAAACTTTTATTAATTTTCAAGATGGAAACACTACCTATGTAAATACTTATTATTAGATATAAAAAAGTATGGCACTTCTCAAATTTTAACTCAGTATACTGATAAATAGTTAGGGTATAATCTAACTAGAAAGATAAGTTCATGCGGAGATGTAACTTATTTAATTGAATAAATGGTACATCTGAAGGATTGTACTTAATTAAAAGGGGAAAACAGTAGTTCACTCCTTTCTTCCAAAGACCACATGCAGCAATAATACAACACCAGTAAAATTCTTGAAAATATCAAACCTGAAGTACATTATTAACGATGATATGTGTTTTAATTTGAAATATGACCCTCATAACAAGCAAACCATCAACTAGTTAATCAAATATTGGGAGTAATTCAACCAATACAGAAATGTGTACACAGCCATTGTGTAAACATTTACAAATAATCCTTCTATGACAACTATATTGACAATGAAAATTGGCAAAAATTTAACTAAAATTCTTCTAACCAAGAGTTATACATCTGTTAGACAGGAAACACCATACTGATAATTTTTTTTGTCAATTCAAACAATTAATTAGATGAAACAAATACAACATATACTGTGACTTCACTAATTTTTGTTGGGATTTAACTTCGTGGATTTTGTGGGTTGGCTGATCCACAAACTCAATTCCCCACAAATATAAATGCCGAGATATCCTTTGACCATCCGAATTTTGGCGGTATCCGAAATCTTATAATAACATAACTTTCAGTATGTTCCGAAATTTTTTTCAAAAAATCAAAATCCATGAATTTACAAAATAGCCATTTTACTAAAAACCATGAAAACTGAGCCCAATGAAAATAAATGATACCACAGTATGCTTATACACAAATTAATAACTAACTAAACCATCAAAGTACACAAAATAATATTGATTTCACAACTTGAATCATGTCTTAAGTTACCACCCCAATGTACATATCACAATATTTATCACACAAAATACACAGACCACTTTTACAATGTTGACAATTACATGCCTGAAGAAATGTAAATATGCAATTTGAAATGCAAATATGCATAGCTATCGAACAATAATTTTTTTTCAAAGAAAAAATAACTTGAGATATCAGATTTACGTACAGAATAGTGTGTTATGTGATATATGAAGACATTGACTCAATAAATATATGTTCTAATTATGGCTATGTCCATGATTTTAAGAACTTTGAGATAAGAGGAGATTTAAATCAACTATAACATAAGAAAGTGCATATTAACTACAGTTGAGACATCCCTCAGCATAAAAATCCTCCATTAGACTATAATCTCGAATGATGCATGGTATGAATTAAACATGGACAAAACCACAGCAAAAGCATCTGTACAACAGACTTTGTTCCAAAGCAAATAATCAGGAATATGAAAACCTATCATCCCATGCTGGACGATGGTCAACTCTACCATCAGCCATTCTCCTAACACCAACAGTTGATGCATTAGATCTTGTGGATCTCTTTGAGACATTGGATCTCATTGAAGCATTTGATATCATAGATGCATTTGATTTAGCACTTGAAGGCCGTGATCTCTTTCCTGCAGTAACCATAGAAGCATTGGACTTTGCACTTGAAGGTCGTGACTTCTGAGTGTGCCCTGTAGTATGACTCATAGAACTGTGAGTCACACGGTAAGGTTTTGGATCATAATACGAGTCTCCAGCCATGACCATTGTTCCTGATGGTAAACCATATGACATTATACGTTCTGCATCAACAATTTGTTCTTCTCTTGACATGCCTCGGGTGGGTCGCACTGTCTGTAAACGTCCAAGCATTTGCTGAAATAAATGCAAGTAATAATGAGGCCTTGGATAATTTAAAGAACATATAACAAGCAGGTAGTCTGGAATAAACAGGTGTGCATCATACATTGAAACCATGGCAGCCTAGAGTAAATAGATGCGTATGATATCAATTATGAAGGTTTGAAGTAAGTATGTGTGAATAATATCAAACATGTCAATCTGAAGTAAACAGATGTGTATGATATCAAACATGTTAATCTGAAGTAAACAGATATGTATGATATCAAACATGTTAATCTGAAGTAAACAGATATGTATGATATCAAACATGTTAATCTGAAGTTAACAGGTATGTAAGATATCAAACATGTTAATCTGAAGTTAACAGGTGTGTTTGATATCAAACATGTTAATCTGAAGTTAACAGGTGTGTTTGATAACAAACATGTTAATCTGAAGTAAACAGGTGTGTTTAACATGGTAGTTAGTTATTTGTACTCATAGTATATTTTTCAGTATCATCATGTAGCTATCCATCTTCAATGTGATACATAAAATGATGTTTTGCACAAGAAAACTCTAATAGATTAACCATATTCAATAACGGACCGAATAGATCAATATACAATGTCAAAATCGACAAAAAATTATTGGATTAAAAGATCATTTATCTGATTTCAATGACATCTCTGAACAGTAAGAACAGGTTTTATAAGATCTCACAAATATTTTCAAGTTTCTTTTTACACAGCTATCATTTTTGTGACTTACATTGATGAAGAACTCCACCACCAATGACTGAATTATTTATGAATCAGCTGACAGGCTATTGAATATTCTACATAACAAATCAAGCTTACTTTTCCATAAATTAATATGCATGAATTTGTTTTTATACTGAGACTTTCATACTTTCATATACAGTGTGTTTTGTTGGGGGGGACTGATTGGGACCCAAATTCAGTCCCATTTCCCTTTCTGAAATGTATGAAATATTTACCCTAATAATCATACAAAGTTTACCATTAGATGAATTCTAATTTTTGCAGTAGACATATACTGCAAATCAATGTTGTGAGACAAAAGTATTACAAAGGTTTTTTTTTCTTGGACAAATGCTAATTGATGAGGATGTTGAAAGAACAATTGACATTTTTGGTCAAAGGATTGTAAAATTGACCTGTAAGATAGCTTTTCTTGAGTCTGTAACAATCATGATTATAACCTATGGGTGCAGTAAATCATGGAGGATATGTATGCTTTGTCTTGATATTTTTCCCAGTTTCCCTCATGATGCAATTTTGAAAGGCATTGCCCCCTTTCCCCTAAATGTGAAAAAAAGAATAAAAATTAATAAAAATAACACAAAAAAAACTAAAATCTAGACCATATATTTGTTGAGGAGAAGAATTTTAAAAGATTTCCCTCCATAAATCTATATGTAAAACAAATGACACCCAGAAAGGGGCCCAAATATAGTCTCAGTTTGATTGAAATTGGCCCAGCAGTTTCAGAGATGATGTCATTTGAAACAATTATGATAACACACATGATACAGTATCACAACACATGATGCAATACACACAATAACAGACAATGAAGGATTACAACAGCTCACCATGAGCACTTTGTGCTCAGCTAAGCTAAAACATGGGGAATAGTTGTTAACTAACAGTACATAGATTTGATATGACTGATGTTTAAATAAAGACATATTTTTTTGCTTAGTAAATGCATTGTTAAAGATGTTCTGTTTGTTTAAAATTGTTTCCAGTTACCCAACCGACCCATCTTTTACCTGCCAACTCAGAAGTTTTTACGGCATCCAAATCTTAGTGCTATATTGTAATTTTCACAACAGTGTTGCCGATATATGAAAAAAAAACCTAAAAGAAAAAAATTCCTACCAACCGACCCACATTTTTTGGGCATGTAACTGGAAACAAACCTTTTTTTTGTTTAGGCCTTATGCGATTGGAAAGTAAAATTATAAATAATCTTAACTGTTTATTATATTTATGTCATTAAAATTATGTCAAGGTATCATACAGATTACATAAGATCAAACAGGTCCACTGTAAGGTCCTTGTGAGGAGGTCATAGTTTGGAAGCTTGAACAAGCATTTTGAGCTATTTAAAATAAATATGGATGCATTGTTTCTATGAAACTACAATGGGTTCACCTGAATATCTGCATATAGGTAGCTCACACCTGCCTTCCACACTTCCCTGTCTGTAAAACACATCTAGCTCAAATATACAGTGATTTTGTATTTCTTGAATGGGACAGTTCAAAAACTTTTTTGATATTTTCTTTTTTCACCAGAAATGTTCAACTTAGAAAACACTGACATCACTTTTTTTACAATTCAAAGTAAGGAGAGATGATTAAATTGTGAGAGCTCCATGTTTAATCCTATCATAGCATTCCTTACAAGGCAACAAAATAACAATTGCAACAAAATGTAAACTTGTTCCTGCTGATTCATACATACTTCGCATCAAAAGAATGGAATATGGCCAGCCAAGTCAATTTTTCAAACTGTAACCAGGTTCCCTGGGCACATATGACAATATGGGGTAAATTTTCCTGACTGGAGATACAATAAAAAATCTCAGGATTCATAATTTGAAATTCACACAACAGAGAGGACTAAGGTAAGCAAGCTGAGGCTCATCTTCCAAATATATACAAATATGAGCTGTTGAGTTAAATGAAATAGATCATATCTTTTTTCAATTTGATCAATAAAATGATTCTTACATTCAGTAACATCATCAGTTATAGACAATGATTTTGGAAAACAAAACTATTTTGGGTAGTACTATCTGAGACTTTCAATTGGCATTAGCAATTAACAATTGCAAATATTTGTATTAATTTTAACTTTCTATCTACAGCTCTATCCCCCCCACACACAAGGCCATAATAATCAATTAGGTAACACAATTAAAATAATTACATCAACAACCAACTGCTGATTACATTCTGGGCCTTTTTCCTTCTATAATAGAGGCCAATATTCTATGACTTCATAATTGCAAAAAGCCTTTTTTCCAATTTTGAGAAGTGCCAGGTCTATTGATTATCTTGAAAGTGATTCTACCTCTTCCTAATTTGGCTGAAAATCGCTCTTGAATTCCCAAAAATGAAAGGCTAAGGCCCCCTTCCCAATTTTTGGAAAAAAGCCCCGGGAGTCAATACTACATGAGTAAGAATAATATAAATTGAATACCAACCATATTCTCCATTTCTATGCGCCTCTGCTGCTTCATCCTGTTTACAGCAGATGGGGTTAATCTTTGCACGACAGGTTGTACTGAACGTTTTGGACCTTTAGATGCATTACCAGGTATTTTCTTTGTAGTTCCACTATTCATTTGCATCATTATTTGTTTTAAAAGTCTCTGATTCTCTTTTTCAATTAGTTTTGCTCTTCCAACTGAGAATGTGTAATTACCCTTTGGTTTTTCTGCAACAGATGATGTCGAGGCAAATGCAACTCTGCGGGAATTTGTTTTTATTCTTTGTTGTTTCTCTCTGTCAATATCTGCCATACATTTCATTAGCATACTTAAATCAATCTGATCCGTTTCAAGATTTATATTAGCATCCCTTTCTGGGGAATGTGTACCATATTGCACTTGTCTTCCATTTTCATTGTCATTATATTGTTTCCGAGAGTATCTTGGACTTGCTTCTGGGCTCTCAAGGGGAGACACATCTGTTATATCACTATTATTTGAGTATGAGCTGCTCCTGGATCGTAGTGTCCTAGGTTTGTCTTTAGTCTTGTTACTCTGTTCCCTTCTTTTCCCACTCATTGCTCTGATATTTGTTCTCTTGTTTATATCATCTGCTCTCTCAAAATCACTATCACTGTCAGAAGATACTGAAGGTGATTTGTTGAATTTTTTATCTCTATGTCTCTGTATTTTATTTTCACTTTCCCATGCATTTAATTGAGGATTGGGCATTCTAATATCTATTTTTTCTTTATCACCTGATGGGTCATCACTTTCACTATCATCAGATGAAAAATCAGAATTGGAATACGCACTAGAACTTTCAGAACTTGATACTGATTTGTTCTTCTTTATGCCTTTGTTATTTTCACTCGGTGACCTGGTCTTTGATGATTCTTTCTCATAACGTGGAGTCTCTGTCTCAGTCTCGGAGTCACTAGATGAAGTGTCATAAGATCTACGATTGCGTTCATGAGTGACTTCTTCCGTTCTCTTGGAGTGGGACGCACCTCGCTCGCGGGGGCATGACCCATTTGACAAACGGCCATGTTGCCCACTCTGTCGATTACCAACCAGACTAGTTGATTTCTTGTTTGCGTTCAAATCGGACTTACCGTCATGTTCATCATTATTTCTGGGAGTCTCGAAAAAATCGAAGTCAAGTTCCTCAGCTATATTCATGTTTAGATTTTCAAAAGGTTAAACCACTAAAAATGTTTCTTTATTTATGTCAGCGCGACGATCTCAGTCATGTTGCAGTTGTTTAATGTAGCAACTGACATAATCTCGCGAGACTATGACATGATAATCGCGTAAGCGTAAACTTCCGGGTTGAATTTCCGGTGTCCTCTCGCGGGAAATTTAAAACAAACGAAATGTTATCAATAATGAATAAACAAAAAATATCTCAAAATGGTACAGTGTAATCTACTGGTTAAGCCCCACGGAAGCTATTACAATAGCATAGCAATAGCGTTTTAGAGCTAATTTGCGTAATATATCCTTTGTATACTTATTACCGCGATATATGAGTACCGGTAACAATGTCTCAAATATAAGCTTATCACCTCTACTTCAAGTTCCACCTACCATTGTTTACATTATGAACCGCAAATGTCAAACGATTTCAACGGTATTAGCGCAGTTATTTTTTATACAGTCATATAGAACGAATCAAAATTCATACTGTCATATATTTTTGCATTCATAGATTCTGGTCTGTTAAAAACATGTCCATTTAAATAAAAAATACCCTTGTGCTATCTTAGTATAGGAAAATACTTAATATTAGTTAGAAGTTCAGAATACTACTTGTAGTTCTCCACGTGACTTCTTATCTTGCATTTAATTGGCAGTTACACAGTAATATGTATACACAATAAAAATCAATATGGCCATAGGCAGGTCCAGGGGGGGGGGGCGGACCCGGCTTATGCCCTCCCTAAAATTGCCCAAGCAAAGGTTTTTTCCATCATGAAATATGATATTTACATGAAAATATATATAAATGTCAAAAAATTTTCACACCCTATGCATGCAATAATTTGCAAGTACAGTAACACAATCACATAACGTACAATTCGCTCTGGACATGGACCCCCAGTCTACTTGTTCAGTTTCCACCCCCCTAACTAGAAATCCTGGATCCACCTATGATGGCCATCAGTGTGTAAAAGAATATAGGCCTAGCAGTTGATGTATGATTTCATTTGTTTATAAGAGTATTTTCATTTTTTTTTTGACATGAAGAAGAATTGTTAATGAGAATTTAATTGTATCATGATTGCATACTAGTACTGTCATGAATTTTTAGCCAGGTAAAAAATTAGATGTATAACCAGGATATGTGTTTATAGAAGTTTGTATGAGTGTCCAAGATGAAAGTATTGCTCTGCCCGAGGAATTCAGAGTAGAGGTGTTGATGACTGGTCCAATAATTTGGCCCAAAGTATATTGTCAATAATAACAATTTTTCAACTTGAGTGATATTAATATTGTGATTTTTACAGATCTTTGCTTTGATAAAATGAGAGAGAATAAAGAACAAACAGCAATAATGAAAAAAGGATCACTTAGTGGATACAAACATTTTTCTGCAACAGAATATGTGAAACTTAAAAATATGTATCCATTTCTGAGTGCTAGCCAAATAAGAGGGAAAATCAAGGAAAAATGGAGGATTTTATGTATTCAAAGGAATATCAAGAAAACAACAGTTAAAATAACACCAACAAAACGTAAGTTTTTTCTACCCAAATCAGTTCTACAAAATATCACAAAAATGTGATGCAGCAACAGTGTGCTTATCACCTTAAGTATACTATATAGACTTTTCAATATTTCTAGCTGTGTTCAATCAGACATCTTCCTGTTGTTTCTGTTGGCACTATTTGGTAGCTTTATTCTCACAGTGTTGATTGTATATAAATACATTATAGTTGATGCTCCTAGGGTAGGTTGGATAATAGCCTGTATTTGCTTTCAGTTTTATTCAAAATTTTGGCATATTTCAACAGTCTTATCCATTGATAACTTTTTTCCTTCGCTTCTCACCTTTTCTCACCTGAAAGAAAGCAGTCCTGTCTCTCACCATTTCATCAAATTTACAAAATTACTATCCTTAGCCTAAGTTCTTGATTGAAGTACTCAATATTAATATCCAATATCCTAAAGTACACTATGAATTTCTTCCATTATCACCTATTCATAAATGCAAATACATGACTTTGACATATTCCACGCTGTCTGTGCAAGGAAACATTAAATTTGAATGATCAACAAATTTACACAATATTTATGGGAAGTATTTGGAACTACAGTCAGTCACCATTAGTACAGTTGTAACAGTTCCTTTCGTTGTTTGATCCTTTAACATCTTATCTTACAAATGTATTTATGTATTAATGTACTTGATGGAAGACAAGGTTTGTATTCTTGTATATAATCTTATCATGTGCAGATACATTTGAATGCTGGATCAAAGTTTCTTGAGCAGGTTCTACTGTTACTAATTAAATTTGAATATTATTCATTAACTAAATTAACAACGAAGCAGTTTCTGGGTTTACTGATTTACTGATTTTACTAGATATTCATAATAAAGAGTTACCATAATTTTCAAAATGGAATGAATTATACAAAATTTGTTAATCAAGGTAAACAAAAGATGAGAAGAATGACATACTAATATACTATTCTGACTTAATTTAACACATAGTAAAGTTGTATTAAAAAAATACAAATTTAGAATAGAAAAATGTAACAATTTAGTCAATGAATTTTGTACCCTGGCCAAAATAAAACTAACCTTTAGTTTTTGAAAGTTTGAGAGTGGTTGACATTAACAAGAAGTAAAATCTACCTTGTGAATGTTGGTGTGCCAACAAACAAAATGGCCATTTCTGTCTCCTTTTGGAAGAGAAATTCATGAGAATTTCATGATACACTAATTTTGAATTAAACAGGTTTAATAGATAAATTGATGATTGTAACAAGTATTCAAGTGAGTTAAAAGACCTTGGACACCCCAATGACTATATAACGTTAATTAACTACACTAATGGATGACTGTTTGAATAAGCATACATGTGTAAAGTGAAGATTATCGTTAGTTGATTATATTTGTGTGGAATAAAAAAGATATTCTGTAATAATACTTATAACAATGGATATCTGAAAATGATGAAAGTCAATTCTGCCACACAGTTAGTACACCATTTGAGTTCAATTGTTCTAACACTGAATCAGTATGCCATAAGCACTATGTACATGCACATTCAAATTGTTACAGGGCATTTTTTTCTGGTAAAGCTTAGGTGTTGATGGGGGTAAAAATAAATGAACACTGCAAATATACATGTATAATATATATTTAGATAATAATGAGTCAAGTGACCATCCCTCAGGATGTCCAAACTTGTCTGGTCTGTGTCATACATAAATATTTGTTATAACATGAAACAAATATAGATTTCTATAGCTATAAAATGGTTACAAACATCAGAAAATGAAATAAGAAATTACCTGCAAATATGTATTTATAGCATACAGTTGACTCTCATTATGTCGATTTTTTCGTGCCTGAAAAAATTCTTCTTCTTAACAAAAATTTGACATAAACGTCGGACGAATACCAGTATAGTATTAGACAGTTTGGCCATTGTTAGAATCACTAGTTCACGATAATTGGTGTGTGTGTGTTGTAAGAATTATTTATTTGTGATATTTTATTTTTATTTACAAATAAGTAAACAAATAAATGATATTTACTTCATGTATGATGATTTATATAAAAGTATACGAAACTACAAATATCTTTCATTATGACATGTTTTACAAATCTAACGTTTTGTCCACTATTAAGTTACATATAATGATATGCTTGCATTTAAGAGTAAACAATAATAATCTCCCTATTGACTAAAAATTAAATCTACAGGCAGGCAGGCAGGCAGGCTTCTTTTAAAAAAGAATAAAAAAACTGTGAAAAATAGACTTAGTGTATAAAATCAAAATAATATATTGAAAGCTAACACAAATCAAATATCTAAGTATGGCTAAAAGGCATTATGCATGAAAAAGTGGTGTGAAAGGATTTCAATTTAAAAATGGAACAAAATCAGATTTCTCAGCATACAAAACTATCAATTTAATGTCTTCTTAAATGGCATAAATGTTCTGTGAAAAAGTCAGTGTAGGATAAATAAATGATAAAACACATTAATTGATAAGTACATGTATGTATTATTATGACAGACACAAACTTTCATTCTGTGATAAAATTGTCATTACATGAGCATGTTAATTCCAGCTCAAGTTCTTCATTCTGATGCCATGTTGTGTTATTGGTACATAATGCAATAACAATTACAAATTCATACATATACGTTGAAGTTTTAGCTACCAATTCATTTCACACCAAATGTGCATTTGTTGATAACAGTATACTGTGACAACAAGAACTCCTTGGCCTTCCTATCAAACATATCGACTGAGTAGCCTTCAGGCATGAAATAGAAATTTTACCCAACTTTGTTTTCTTGTACATTTTTGTGAAGAACTTCATGCATAATACTATTGAAATGATTTTATCATTGTCAGAAAAACTTCAGTTGACATTAACTTGTACAGGTTATTTATTGTAACCTTGCAGGCAAGAAAAGAAGAACATCAACAAATCAGAACAAAAAGGTTGAGAATATTCTCAACATTAATGCATCTGACACACCAGAGTTTATCAATGCACAAAAACTGCATGATTTTCGAAAAAGTCACGAAGAAAAGTATGACAATGACTTTATCACAGATCATGGTAGATTATCTTCGCTGAAAGATGAGATGGTAAACCAACCAACATCAACAGTTGGGTATGATAGCATGCAAACTATTAGCTTATTTTTTTTTCACTCATAACTACCTGTACAGAGTCTATACATTGGTTCTCCATTAAACATGCAAATTAACAAAAAATCCTGCCTCTTTATCACATTTGCTTACACAGTTGTTGCAAAATATATAAAACGTATTGATAACATCTGACCTGTACCCATCATGTAAAAAGATATACTAACATCTCTTTGGGAATGAACAAAAGAGACAGAGGTAGATCAGGGTTCCTGCATCTGATAATGAACAGATGTACAAAGGTGTCCCCTTTTTTGCCAAAACCACCTTATAATCTGGATGTCATACAAAACTGTAAAAGAACAATTATAACAGCTACTGGTAGATAAAAGATGTACTTCCTTTCTGATAATGGAACTCCTTTTTAATTCAAAATTACATTTATGCAAACGTTGGTTGTTATGAGCAGACAATCACATGACTTAGAGTTAAAACATTAACATTTGTTACTGTAGAGTTCAAGAAATGTTGTAAGTACTTTTGTATCTTATAAAGTTTCTAGATGCTTATGTAAAAGTATAAATCATTTTTCATATTTCAAATTATTGAAACTGAATTGCAATAAATTTTCAAACAGATAAGTTACTGTTTTCCATACTTTCTGTTCTGGTTAATGTAATCAAGAGACTTTGAGAAGTTTACATTCAATGATCTTGCTGAAATATCTTACCATCTTAGCAAGAAATAGTGGTGTTATCTTTGCATTTCACTGCATTTTTTTATGTGTGATAAACAGAATAAAAGTGATTTGTCAATAGACGATGCTGTCAAACAATATTTAGCATGCAGAGTAAACCATAAAATATTAGATGGACAAAATGTATTTTTTCTGTCTATTTTACATTATCCCAACAGTTAAATGTTCAGTGAGCGTTAATCAAATGCTTTCATAAGCAAAGAAATCCGATATTTTCTAAACAATGACTTAGCTTAAATAACATGTTAGTTATGTATCTATTTAGCGTAAACACTGCATTCATTTTCACCAGCTTTCATTATAAATAATGGCCATTTTGCTGATCAGTAAGAAAATAAAATATCTCCATAATCATAAACATTGACTGAACTTTGGAAAAACATATCTTAAAGTTGATTTGTATAAAGTGCATTTTTTTCACTTCATCAACATTCTAATTTTCACAATCAGTGGAGAATCAATGTATCAAATAGATAAACCTGAACAAACTATCAATTAAGGTGTAAAAAGCCTGTTTTTCTGGTTACCAGACCTACCCTAATTTTCCCCTCAACCATGGATTTTTATTAGGCCTGAGGAACGGTACATCCACTGTCTTACTTTTTTACCTTTCCACACAATAATAATCTCAACAGCGGCTTTTTAAGAATAATAAAAAGTCCAAACAAAAAATTTCCCAATCAACCTACCCTATTTTTATTATATTTTGTTGAGCATGTAATCAGAAACAAACAATTTTTTAAGTCTGAGTTCGGAAACACATACTAAACACCCACTTATTTGTACCAACTAAATTTTCATAAATTAGTACAGTATACATTTTAATACATAGTTCTTATCTTAATATAATGTATTAACATATATATGTTTGGGACATCCCAACAAAAATTGTTTATTTTATACTTTTACAGTTTAGAGTACTATACTAAAGCTGCTATGGATGATATGGATTCTTGTACATTTCCCGTTGAATCAGATGATGAAACTTGCCGTGATGTTGATGCTGTTTTGATTAAAAGGTAATTTAAAAAAATATCAGTGTGTGCTAAAAATCATCTTTAATATACCTTTGTTTTTTAGTGTTTTCACCTAGTAGAGATGTACACACAGAAGACTGAAGTGTAAAGTGAACAGAGGAAAAGCTGCAAACATGAGGGGAAATCTCAAAGTTATTGATGTTGTGAAAACTGGATACAAAAGTGCTATTTTAGTTTTTTTTATAAATCTGTACTTGATCTCAAAAGATGTTAATAGGTTTACATATAACACAAAGAATAAGTATAAAACCTTTATAAAGCGACCCAAAATGAATACTTCAACTTAAAAGTTTAATATTTTGTGAATGAGTTTTCCCATTTACAGTATAAGACCAATTTCTTACAACACACCAAAGCTGCTCTGGTTTAGAATGAATTTCCTGACAATATGTTACCTCTTAATGTTCATTAAATTCAGCGTCCCCACTGATTTTTTAAACCTGGGTACATATACATGTTGTAAAAAATGTGGGTACATGGGTGGAAAACTTGGATACATAACAATGTTTTACGATACAAGTGTATACGAATTGTCACCAGTTTCCATGACCTTTTCAAACGAAAATGAACAAGCGACTTCGGATGTGAATCTGAAATTTCCAATAAAACACAATTACATTCTCTTGGGTCGTAGGTGACCCAAAATTTGGTGTATTAAAGCTAAATTTTAACAATTTTTTGATACCATGAAATGCAACTTATATTGGTCATTTTATGCACTATCATGGTTATTTGTTGGTAATAATGCATCATTTACAGTGATTTCTGTGTCTAGTTAAGTTATGTTTCAGGACTAAATTAACTGACACTTTACGATGTTCATTGTACCAATACTTGTTGAGACAGGGAGATGGGTAAACAGATTGATTCAAAGAGAACAAATGTTGAAATTAAATGCAAGTTTAACTGGGTTTAGTACAACTAAAAGAGTATAATTGGCAACAATAGACACTATTCTTCACAAATATGATAAAGAATTTGGGTGTATTTCCTTATAACATACCATTTCCTTTCCTTGACAAAAACACCCACAGCATTGGATGTGTTTTTGCAATCAACATTTTCTATGTTCAGGGCAGAAATCTTCCAATGCACCACTTTGCGCCAAGAAATTTTCAATCCATGTTTACATTGTTTTCATTGCATGACTGGTACATTTCAGTTGAAATCTGTTTTGTTTTCATTTCAGAAATTTTGATATCAACGGAAATATTGTTGACTATGACAGTGAGTTAGAATTAAATGTAAGTCAGGACATTTCACAGAGTAACAACTTAGCTTATGAAAACACTACATTTGTACAGCAGCCATCAGAGAATTTTATTGTAAAGGAAAACAAAGCGGAACATTGTTCAAATAAGACTGTGGATGATTTCACAAATCAGGTATGTGTATGTGATTATTAAAATGAGGATGGTAGTGAATACTGTACTGTGATGTCTCATTAATGACAGGATAGCTATTAAAAGAAATGAGTGACCAATTGGCTAGGTATGGCAAAATGTCAAAAATTAAATATGCAAAGAAAAAAAGGAAATCACTTATGTAAAGTAATGATACAGATCATTTGGAGACATGGTTTTTATATTAAACAACACTCTGCATATACAGTGGTAACTTTTGATGATGCACTGAGAATAGGAGTAAGCGGCATCTAAATCTGATACAATGTCTTCATCTAGAGTCAAATATGTTTGAAACTGTTCAAAAGAATACCAAAAAAAAATGTGGATTCAAAAATTGATCAAGTATTTGACATGAATAGTTCTGACCATGAGATAGGTTTACACTACACAGAGAAACCAAACCATGATGTTATTGGTAACAAGAAAGTATTTAGTAAAAAGGAAACAAGAATCCCAAATAAAGAAAGTTGGTAAGTCCTGAACTTACTGTGGAGAAAGATGAAAACAACAAAATATTAGAATACAAGTCTCACAGAACGTACAGTAAATCCTTTACATGTAACATCACATGAACAATAATTCAATAATTACAAGTCTCACAGAACGTACAGTAAATCCTTTACATGTAACATCACATGAACAATAATTCAATGATTACAAGTCTCACAGAACGTACAGTAAATTTGTATGTAACATCACATTAACAATAATTCAGTGATACAAGTCTCACAGAACGTACAGTAAATCCTTTACATGTAACATCATGTAAGCAACAATTCAGTGATTAGTGTATGAAAAAAGCAAAAACTATATAAGTACATGTATATCAACAGAATAAGAGGTGAAAAAAGTTTCTATAAAATGATTACCCTGGATGAAAGAACACTTATCTTCTAATGAGTTAGTAAATCCACCATCTTACTTATCTGTCATTTTATTGCAATGAATTATACACTCATAAAAAGATTTTAAAACCAAGTGCAAAGTTTCATTTGTCCACATACCTGAAAATATTGAATATTACTTGATATAAGTAAACTCATACTTTTATAGATAACAGAAGATAAGTGTGCTGCCATTGGTTACCTAACATGTACTACATGATACTTCAGTGGATTCAGTTCTTTAAGCCACCATCAAATAACTGTCTAGGGAAAGACACAAAAGCATCTAAAACAAACAAAATAGTTTTTTACAATACATGTAATTACTTGTCATAACAGTAACTGCATGATACTAAGTAACAGATCTCATTTTATTGACAGAATACGAGGAAATCATGTGTGAACAAATCCAGTCTAGATAGGAGTTTGAAAGGTTTAAGATCTACTGGAAGAAAAACTTCTTCATCACCATCTCAGGCTGAACAGGTTAGTCAAGGTCACTTTCTGACACTAAGATGGTAAGTCATGGTTTACAGTCTGTGATAAGTAAAGATTAACAGTTTGACACCAAGTTGGTAATTCAAAGTTCACTTTCTGTCACAAACTTTGTAAATCAAGGTTCATTTTCCGTCAATAACTTAGTAAGTCAAGCTTCACTTTCTGACAATAACTTGGTAAGTCAAGCTTCACTTTCTGACACTAACTTGGTAAGTCAAGCTTCACTTTCTGACACTAACTTGGTAAGTCAGTGTTCACTTTCTGACACTAACTTGGTAAGTCAAGCTTCACTTTCTGACACTACCTTGGTAAGTCAAGCTTCACTTTCTGACAATAACTTGGTAAGTCAGTGTTCACTTTCTGACACTAAGATGGTAAGTCAAGCTTCACTTTCTGTCACAAACTTTGTAAATCAAGGTTCACTTTCTGACACCAACTTGGTAAGTCAGTGTTCACGTTCTGACACTAAGATGGTAAGTCAAGCTTCACTTTCTGTCACTAACTTGGTAAGTCAAGCTTCACTTTCTGACAATAATTTGGTAAGTCAAGCTTCACTTTCTGACAATAACATGGTAAGTCAAGCTTCACTTTCTGACACTAAGATGGTAAGTCAAGCTTCACTTTCTGTCACAAACTTTGTAAATCAAGGTTCACTTTCTGACACTAACTTGGTAAGTCAGTGTTCACTTTCTGACACTAAGATGGTAAGTCAAGCTTCACTTTCTGTCATTAACTTGGTAAGTCGAGCTTCACTTTCTGTCAATAACTTGGTAAGTCAGTGTTCATTTTCTGACACTAAAATGGTAAGTCAAGCTTCACTTTCTGACAATAACTTGGTATGTCAAAGTTCACTTTCTGACACTAAGATGGTAAGTCAAAGTTCCCTTTCTGACACTAAGATGGTAAGTCAAAGTTCACTTTCTGACACTAAGATGGTAAGTCAAAGTTCACTTTCTGACACTAAGATGGTAAGTCAAAGTTCCCTTTCTGACACTAAGATGGTAAGTCAAAGTTCACTTTCTGACACTAACTTGGTATGTCAAGGTTCACTTTCTGACACTAACTTGGTATGTCAAGGTTCACTTTCTGACACTAAGATGGTAAGTCAAAGTTCACTTTATTTCAATAACTTGGTAAGTCAGAGTCACTCTCTGATTCTATAATTTGGACAGATCTAAATTTTCTCACCACTAGTACAGTTGAATTGTGAAAGTTCAAAGCGTGAAAGTTTGAAGTCATTCATTGGTCCCTGTGAATTTGCATTTTTATATACGAGTAAAAGCTTGAAATGTGAACTCTGGAAACTGTGAAAATCCTTGTTTGGTTTGAATGATATTTTTTTTTTGATATTTATTGACACTGACAGCTAAAATAATAATGAACATTCAATATTTTGGCCATAAATTTCAAAATCATAAAAGCTTTTCTTGAAAACATTCTTAGCTATTGTAAAACAACATCTTTTATTGTTCACTAACTACTACTTATTATGTTCTAATAAGACATGAGTAGTTTTATTTCATTGCATATATCATAGTCTAATGTAGCCTTCTCAATATGTTATCTACATGACATTTTTAACACAAACAAAAAGATGCAAAAGTTTGAAAAATGCAAAACTTCGAAATTTTTGGACATTCCAGTGCCATTTTGAACACTCATGAAACAGCTGTATGTACAATGTGTGTAGTTTCATAGTTGGTGAACAGGTACTTTATACTAATCAGTAGTCTCTGGCATGTACAGGCTGGCTTATGATTTTCAGTGTAAACACACAATGTGCAGGCAAATTGACAGCAAAATCAGACTACAAGCAATGATTGAGATTCATCTTAAATAAGTAAGAAACATATGGAGAGCATAATTATTGCACAAAATTGAATGTGTTCATGTTGGTCAAAATTAAAAAAATCTTGAATTTACTAATGCATTCACTGTTTTGTAATTATCTTTATTCAATGTTCATAATTACGTTTATAACATTTAATTGATAAGAACATACATAGAATTTTATCAACTGTTTCTAATGGTTTTTACAGCAACAAATACAAGATAGATTACATATGATACAAATTGCAGCCATAATAATTGCAAAAGAATAAACAATATATGTGTAATTTGTTGTTACTTTGTGATATAAAACATGGTGGCCATGGACTCTGGAAAACAATCGGTGAATTTTACAAGAAAATTCTGGGAAAATGATTGGTTACTGGTAGTTTCTGTTATGATTATATGAACAACTTTTAAATTTTGACAGCAATATCAGTATTTCTTTATGCAATCTTTACACATTTTAAACTTGTTAGTTGTAATATGACAGTGATTGTTTCTATAATTGGTATAAGCAGGAAAGTCAACACAGACAGAAGACAAGTTAATCAGGACAACCATTAAACCTAAGCTCAAACTAAACCTAAAGTTTTTAGATTTTAATACAGAAGGCAGATCAAGATGTTGCTGACTTAACTTGTTCACTTTTGGCCTTTTTCACTAGATTTTCTTATTTACAGGGCAACGTGGAGAGCATGCAAGGGAGCATGTAGTCCTTTTATTACCTTTTATTGCCTTACTTCTTCTATGCTTGCAGTCATTCCTAGTTTGTCTAAGTCAGAATCTGTTCTTGACACAAGTGAATATCTGGAACTGAAGAAGAAACATCTCTCAACTTCCAACCAACATTGATATTGTAAATGATGATAACAATAATTTTGTTGAAAAACCAGTATCTGATCCAACATTATCAAAGTGGTTGTCGAGGAAGGAGTCAAAAAAGGCTGAAATTTTAGATGTGTGCACGATCACTATTTGTTCAGGTCTAATGAAATGATTTCAGACTTATTCAAGACAATGTTATGGGGTAACACTTCAAAGTAGTATAGCCTATGGAAAACTAAGCAATCATATCTGGTTACATTTTGACTTGCTCCATACTTCAAAGACACTGGTCCATTCATTGAAAACATGTGTTTTCTTCACAGTTATATTTGATGAGGCATTTAATGAAGCTTTGGAGCGAGAATAGTTTGAACAAGAATATGTTATGGCAACTGACACTAATCAAAATTTGTGATGATTGTTACTAATTTCAATTTTGTAATCTCAAAGAATGTACAGTGTTACTTGACACTAATATTTGATTTGAATGATTAGTTGCATAGGCAGTTTGTTTGGTCTTGATGGCAAAGCGCTTTGAAATTTGATTACAACTAAATTCCCATTATGTCAGAATGCAGTGTTGATAATTAGTCGTACATCTATGACTGTCAAGGTTTGACTATATTAACATAATATATGTTACTGTCTGGTGTAAAACGTCCTTGGTCAGTGACTGAAATTGAACAAATGCTTGTGGAATTGATCAATAAAGTTCAACTTTACAAAATTAAAAAAATAATAATGAATGTTTTCCCAAACTTGTTCCAAATTTTATAGAACTTGGAAAGGACGCCTTTTTTATTGGTATTATGTTTTTCATTTAAAGAGTGGTAGTGTAGTGTTGAAGGTAACTTATATAATTCATGAAACTTGGTCTTATATTTTTAATCTTACAGTTAAAACAATTATATTTTGCTAAATGCAGCCACTTTTAATACATTCCAGGTTGCTGTTGAAATGAGTATTTATGACTTGTTCAGTGAAGTGACTTCACCAGACAAAGACTCAAAAGGACTTTATAAAACTACAAGGTACATAAGGCTCATTTACATCATTGTCTTGCATGCAAAATTAGAAATACTAATTTGCAGCCATATTTTATGAACTTCTAAAATTTAGAACATGAGCACATGGGAAAAATTCAGTACCGAAAGGTAACCAGGGAGTACTGACAGGTAATGTGGGAGCACTGAGAGGTAACCTAGGAGTACTGGTAGGTAATCTAAAAGTACTGATAGGTAACATGGGTGTACTGATAGGTAACATGGGTTGACTTATTAGTAACCTAGGAGTACTGATAAGTAACATGGGTGTACTGATAGGTAACATAAGAATACTTGGTCGCTAAGATTGTTTGCAGTTCTAGCCGTTCTATTTGAAACCTTAGGCAACGTTTCCAAGCAACATGACGTATGGAAGATTTACCATGTAGTGGACTTCTGTGCTTCACAATGCTTGGTCAAGACCTCTATATCATGGACACACACCTACACAATCATTTTCAAACTGCCGCTGCTGCTAACATCCCTGGTACACATAACAACCGAATATCTGCCCAAACTGTACACAATCATCTGAACGAGGGTGATCTACATGGATGTCGTTCTTACGTTGGCTGTGTATTGACGCAATGTCGCCACATAAATCGTGTTAATTAGGCACATGCACACCATCGCTGGATGAATAATATTGTATTCATTGATGATTGGCTTGCCAAAAGTCCAGATCTGAACACCTGAGGGATAATTCGGACCAGTGTGTTTGACATCGCCCTATTCCACCGTAGAACATCACTGAACTAACACAAATCTTAATACAGAAGTGGAATAACATTCCAACACACTTGTTGATTCTGTGTGCCAATGATGCAATGCAGTACTCAATGCTCAAGGAGGACATACCCAGTATTAACGTGTGATTTTGGTCTACGACCCCCACCACATTTAATCAACCATTTCATCAGTTTTCCATGAACAAAGAGCAATAACATTCTACACACAAGTTCACATTGAAATACCCTTCTTTCCATATTATGTATATCTGCACTTTAACACGGTGGAAGTTTCTTTTTTGTTCAGTATACTTCTCTTACCCACAGATTTCAGACCTAGGGCTTACCCCCAATTTCAGAAGTAAGCGGAAACACTGTAGATACATGTCCATTCACTAGTACAGTAAGTTCTGCATGGTTTATCTTGAACTGATGAACATGAAATCACACGCAAATTGTACATTATGGATAGTATCCCTTGCAAAAATAATAACAGGGCTATAATGGCCCTGTTTTGCTCACCTGAGTAAAGATTGCAACATCTATGGTTTTCCTGAGATTTAACCTGATCACCTAATTTTTAACCTGAGTTGGCTCATGTTCAAATCTGTTCATGATATGGTTAAACATTCTGACAAAGTTTGGGGAAGATCCAATCAAAACTGTGACTTCTTGAGTGTAATAAGAGTTTTCAGGAGATTTGAACTAGTGACCTAATTTGTGACCCCTAGATGATTCATGTTCGAACCTATCCAAAACATCGTTAAAACAAACATTTTGACACAGTTTAACAAAGATCCAATCAAAACTGTGGCCTCTAGAGGGTTAACAAGGTTTTTCAATTATTTGACCTAGTGACCTAGGTTTTGATCCCATATGACCAATGTTCGAACTTGTCAAAGATATTATAACAAGAGGGCCATGATGGCCCTGCATCGCTCACCAGAATAAATATTAATTAACTTGATACTAAAAAGGTAATAATGGTACACTTGTGGGCAAATAATGGAGAACAATAATAAACTTGATAAAGGATCATCAAAGGATACTACAAAAGAATATTCGTGATGACTGAAGGATGCCACAGACCAAATTTGGAGATGATCCAACCACTGGTTCATGAAAAGAAGTCATTTTAAGGTATTTCTATGTTTAGCTCTAGCGGCCCCTAATAGACCTTTTCAGTAAGTAGCCAGGTTATCTCCCTTGAAAAAATATGTCTCATTCGGATTCCTTCGGACACTGGGTAGTATTTTTGATAATGGCGTCTCGAGACTTACAAAACCAACATCGATATACTATGTGTTGAGGCACCAAGGAGGGCATTAATTGAAAATAATTGATAAACACAATAATCAACTATTTAAAAAGATGTCAGATACTGATAATGATGGTTGTTTGAAGTCAAATTAATAATGCTTCCTTGTTTAATGTGTTTTTGAAGAACATTTAACTATGACAAAAAGTCAATCATCATATCAGAGAGGTGTAAAACAGTTATGTTAAAATTTCCGTTAAGTTCCTAGTGGTACTTCATGAATGCATAAATGCTCGGCCCACATTTAGAATTGATTTAATAGTTTTAAATGATAATACGCTCTTATTATACACATAATATATTTGTGACACTAAAACAGATGTGAGCAAATACAAGATCAAACAAATATAATGGCGCACATCAGGGCATGGAAAATTTTGAAATCTCAATCGGTCCAGGCCCGCGGACGCCCCCTCCCCAATTAAATTTACCCCCCCCCAGTTTCTGAAAATGGCGGAGATTTGTTCATAGTTACACTACAGTACACGTAACAGTAAAAACGAAACAAAAACGGAATTGAAAATTCAACCAGATACTACTACAATGGAATCACAAGCACATACTTGATTGAAATAGCTAATATCAAACATAGTCCCATTTTCCAGCTTACGTGTTTTTTCTAGACACAATTAGAAATGTCAATCCACAATTTTAATCCTTTGACGTCATCAACGATGACGTATCACATTGTAATAGATGATGTATTTCTTAGTCACGTGACCGCTAAACCACAGGAGCTATAAGGAAATACGAAGGCGGAGCAACGACTTTGATATCGACAAGCGTCTTGCGTTCGGAGCTGTGATTGGTTGATCGATGAATGGCAATTGCAAAGTGTAGTCTGCAAAATCTGAGCAATTAATGTCGGCTTCCTTTTTGATGTCATTAAATTTTCTTTCATACTGTTTTCTGTTACGACTTCTTAAACAATTCACCGCCTTTGATCAAACCGAAACAGTACTAAACTTAAAATAATGACAGTATGTAAACTCAAATATTAATACACGCAGCAAACACATCACTTAACGCAATTGAGTATGCATAAATTGTTTTTATTATCTACCACGTGTTTGGACTGATTACGATCGACCCCTATTGACAGACATCCATTGATCGGATTAGCAGATGATCGCTCCAGGCTATTGAATATCTTGACATATTTATTGGGGTATTGAGAATTGCGCGAACAACATACAGTAAGTTTTGTGACATTTTGCACGTACTTAGCGATTTCGGACCGAAATTTATAGAACGTTTATGGACCGATTTTTAACAAATTTTCACTCCTGAACTCGGCCCGGGAACTTGAAAATCGGTCTGGACCGGCAAATTTTCGGTTTTTCAGCGCCCTGGCGCACATATCTACAAGAATGCATTTAATAAACGATATTTATTACATAACACTTAAACAGTGACCATATTATGTATTCAACCTTAAAAGTAGATAAGGGATCAAATGGTCTTATAAAGTATAAAAGAATCGAAGTTTAGTTTCAAATTCTTTCTTTAAAAAAAATTTTTTAAGCATAAAGAAACTGCCCTTTTATTTTTATACGTGTTTCTCAGCACGTTTAAAAAATTAATAAAACATTGTGAGAATGATAGTTAGTGTTTCACACATGCCATGACTGATTAAATATAGAACATGTTTGACCCCCAGACAGCTGTAAAAACAATGTAGATCCATAAAACAACGGGTGGTATAAATATATATGACTGCATACTGATTTTCCAGCTTAATTAATTGCTATCAGTAAGGATCGTGTCACCCAGACTATGATTTGACAACTTGCTGATATTAAAGCAGCAGATTTTACTAAGATAAAATAAAAACACAAGCGCGCCGAATTGGCAAATTTGTGACCACAGTCATCAAGATAAATCACAAAGATAAACATTCTTGTTTAATTACATTAAAATGTAAATCAGTGTTTTTTCTACAAGCAAAATTTAGCCCAATCTCTTGCAAGCAAATAAAACGAAAGATAACACATAGCCGGGTGTGTGTTTTTTCATCCCAAAGAATATAAATGAGTGTACATCCATGTAATGTATTGTTGAATATTTCATCTTTTTTTTAAAAAAAAAGATCTTTTCAAGTATAGGAAGGAGGTAAAATGATGGACACAAATTAAGACACAGAGCCATAACCACTTGTTTTCTATTGCAATACACAGATCAATAATGTATGCAATTTTATTTCAGAGTGTTGC
Organism: Lutraria rhynchaena; assembly: GCA_008271625.1. Classification (NCBI taxonomy): domain Eukaryota; kingdom Metazoa; phylum Mollusca; class Bivalvia; order Venerida; family Mactridae; genus Lutraria; species Lutraria rhynchaena. The sequence continues at coordinate 1,965,696 of VIBL01000059.1, forward strand.
GGATTAATTTCAGAGTCACACTTAAAAGAAAGAAAAAAAAACAGTCATATGAAAGACAACATCAGTTTACCTGCTCGCTGTTTACGAGAAAACTTGAATTACTTTATATTTCATTAAATATTTTGAATCTTAAATGTTTGATGCACCCAAAGACCCAAATAACTGTGCAAAATTCATGTTTTATCGGTAGGAAGAATTAGTAAATATCAAATACGTACTCTGCATCTTTATCAGATAATGCCTGAAAAGTTGAACGTACATGTAAAAATCCAAATAATTTGCCGTGCGTTTGTTGATTTTTTCACTCACACCTGCTCAATGGAACATACAGCCTGGAAGGACATGGTTTCCCTTTGTGGGTCCAAAGTGTCAGACCAAAATGTTCTCCACACAAAATGGTTTGGTCACTATTCCCAAACACAAAATTGGACAGATTATTCTTACAATGCTTAATCCCGGCCTTACTTGCTCGTAAATCAGTTCAAAATCGAGGCATCAGCAGATTTTTGTCAACTAGTTTCCCTACAAAGATCTTTCATACCCAACAATATCATTGGCGAGATAGCATAGCTATTTTTGTCTATTAAGTCAAAATGTTCTATCCTTTTGAATATCCTGTTCCCTCCGGGATATTCGCATGAGGCGAAATTCACTATTTTTGACAATATAACTTATTACACAAAAAATTTGTTCACCTCAGTAATAAGCTATATTAATGAAGGTTTGTATGTGTGTCTATGATTTTACTTGTTGTATATTAGATAATTAATACACAACCTTTTGAGTATTTCTGTTCTAAATAGCTATATAATAACTCTTTCTTTGCTATTATAGCTTTTTAAATCTGTTTTAATTTATTTTTCTTCTGTCATGACATAACAAGGATTGGAAACTACTATATAAATACATATACAGTAATTTTCACATTAGCAACCAGTTTGACATGCATTTGATTAGGATACGATATTTATCCTGTGTTAATAATCATACACCTAAGAAGTGCAGTACTACCCGGAAGTAGCAGGTGCGCGTTTTTTTATCTCCTAATGAAGAGCTATCAAGGGCAGATAAATCATGTTTCTGAAAAGGCCTATTGGGGCCAACCATTTTTATTTGAGTAAATCTGATAGAACACTATCTAAAGATGCTAAAAGCCAAGTTTGGTGACAATCCAACCAGAGAAACATGAGAAAAAATCATTTTAAGGTATTTCTATTTTTAGCTCTAGTGGCCCCTAAAAGGGGCCGACCAAATTTATTGAACAAACTTGAGAAAGGACCATCTAAGGATGCTACAGACCAAGTCTGGTGATGATCCATCCATTGGTTCATGAGAAGAAGACGATTAAAGGTTTTTCTATTTTTAGCTCTGGGGGTCCCTAAAAGGGGCCGACCAAATTGTTTTGAGCAAATCTGATATAAGTCCATATAAGGATGCTACAGACCAAGTTTGGTGATGATCCATCCATTGGTTCATGCGAAGAAGATTAAAGGTTTTTCTATTTTTATTTCTAGTAATAAAAATTGTGACCTATAGAGTGTTAACAAGGTTTTCTGGTGTGTTGACCCAGTGACCTAGTTTTTGACTGAAGATGACCAATATTCACAGAATTTCATGAGATCATTAATACAAGCATTCTGAAAGTTTCATAAAGATCCAATCACAACTGTGACCTCTAGAGTGTTTTTATTTGATCTGACCAGATGACCTAGTTTTTGATCCCTGATGACCCATGTTCGAAATTGTCGAAGATATCATTGAGACAACATTCCAACCAGATCTGATGAAGATTCAAAAGTGTAACCTCTAGAGTGTTAACAACCTCCAAATGTAGACGATGCACAACAGACGCTGGAGTAGGGTGACTGATCACTATTGCTCAAAAAAAAAATATTGGCAGTGTTTGGAATTGGCAGTCTTGATACAGACTGTCAATATCGCCAAAATTCAACTAACGCCGAAAATAATTTGTGTACAGTAGCGTTATTGTATGCTAATTAAATTATGCAGTATTGTATGCTATTGAAGTTACTTAACACAACCTGATAGATTACTTATGAATATTACAAGCAGGGGCGTACCCTGGCTAAACTGAAGTGGATATGTTCTGAAAGTAGCTAGTTTAACCACATTTCAGTCAAGAATTTGATTCATTTTAATTTCTTATTAAAGCCATTTTTACCATCCCTATGTATTTCATACTACATGTTATTATTCTTTCATTTTTTGAAAAATGACATGGACTCAACTGCATACTTGTGTACGCAGGGAGCTAGCACGTTGAAGGGATGGTGTATAAGGCTTAAAATGGCCACACTGACCAAAAACACCTATATTACATATATACATATACAAGGGTTACAACTTCCGAAATGACAGCTTCTGTACCAAGTTTGTTTAAAACTACGTTACTTTTCAAGAAATCGCTCAAATTTCTAATAACTGGTGTCTACGGATAGCTAATACATTATACTACACATAACCAATAAACATTAGGTCCAATTCAAAACGATGAAGCAGATATTTCAACTTTTTCCTACGAAAAATTGTCAATTTCGTTTAGTCCAACGCGACATATGATATACGTGTTTTTGGTCCATGTGGCCATTTCAGGCCTAATACACCATTATACTCCATCCCTTCAACGTGCTAGCCCCCTGTGCCCCCTGTATAGGCAGGTATGCGCCTGACATGTACTTATACATGTATATTGATGTAGTAGCAGAAATGTTGTAATGCCTTGAATTTCTAACAAATGATAGATAAAAATCAAATATTGTTACTTTCAGGATGGTAAAAAAGACTGCAAAGAGTGATGCACAAATCATGAGTCAGCAGTTTGAACAGTTATTCAATGAAGAAAATGATTTCATATTTCTTAGCTAAATCAGGAATATAAAAAATTGTTAAATAAGGAATTATTGCTGAATCAACCCAGCATCCAACTGCTTTGGTTCACGCCGTTAAATGGTATTCAGTTTTCTGTCAATAATTATGCTGCTCCACATCTACATTGACATATTTTGTTTAAATGAAATTGTTTTTTTATTGTTCTATGTTCAGCCATATAAATAATATTAAATTATGTTTACCCTTGGTGAAAAAACAAATAAAAGGGATAAAATTAAGTATCTCTTTTTGTGAAACATTTAATAGATAAGCTCTAAGTGCTTTTATTGTTCAATATAGGTTACTGAGCTCCAACAGCACTGCTATAAGAAGTCATCGCATAATCCTACCACTCCATCATAGTCATCTAGAGAGTCCCAAAAGTGACATTCTACACTTCTATTTTAACTTCTAGCATTCTTTTTATGTCCTTTTTACAAAATAACATTTCATAATTACAAAATAGTACTTCCTAATTATAAAACAGTATTTTGAATTTATGAAATAGGATTTCGTTTTTACAAATTAAAAATATTTTGTATTTACGAATTAGTATTTTGTAAAAAAGAATTATCATTTTGTAGTTGCGAAATATCATTTTGTAATTACAAAATAATAATTCATATTTACAAAATACTTCTTATATTCGTGAATATTTTTAATTCATAAATATGAAATACTATTTCATAACAACGAAGTGCTATTTCGTATTTATGAAATAATATTTACGAAATTACAAATATTTCATATTTACAAATTTTACTTTACGAATAAAATAAAAATAATTCGCTATAAATATAGTGCTATAAGTTAAAATATAAGGGTAGAATGTAGTCATCACTACTGCTTGTTAACCCTACTTCAGTACAAAATCAATATTAAGATAGTAATATTGTATAAACTAGAACTAACTCAAGTCAAATCATGAAATGATATGGACCTATCCTAACAGCAGCAAACAGTGATGAGCAAGAAATAATGCAGAAAATCTATGGGTAACTACTTGTTACCCCAATTGGGACAGCATAATAGATGATATTGATTTGTGACTTCACAGTCAGTCTCATACAACATACCAGTTTTAAAGTCAAATTGTTTTAAATTTTCATCATTTCATAATATTTATTTACAAAAACAATTTTAAGTAGTACAGACTTTCAAATTGTTACAATAAATGTTATACAAACTAACAAATCACGATATCTACTATCAGTAAATGTACATATGTTAACCTTATCTCAACATATGGCATTGAAAATATGATAATGTCCAGTTACCCACAACATAACCTCATCAAACTGATATTAACAATACAGTTATATTACTGATGAGTGCACCTACCTACATATATGTTCATTTGAGTAACTGGTACCAGTAGCGAAATCTTGCCAATGATTAATTAATAGATTAATTCATATTAAAATAGACCTGTGCAGAGCAGCACCAATGCTCATCTGTTTTACATCATTCTATTTAATAAGCATCAAAATTTTAAGTTAAATAGGGGCATAACTCAAAAAAAGCCTTTCAGAATAATTGTCTGGTCATGATAATCAAGTATTCCAAGTGTCATGTTGATATCTTTAAAGTGTTTGAGTAATGGGCAACATTACAGTTTTTACACAATGACAATGACGACCAGCGATCATAATAGCTTGACTTTCTTCGACTTCTTCCTCAAAACAGATGAGTTAAGACTTGCAACTTATCAGATAGCATGTACGTGTGCTACCATTTGATCTTGCACATATTGTCAACAACAAATAAAAACTTTCTAATTTTCCAAAGCCGAGTTCTTTACATATCTGTATATTCTACATAATTTCTACAATGTACTGACTTATCATTGTACAGATTCTGATTCTATTACATCATCACATATTGTTGACCTGACAACCATCAGTCATTCACACAAATCACAAAATATCACTTATGTTGTTTTAAGATTTTTTTGAACCACCAAAGCCAGAGAATCCCATCATAGCAGCCATGTCTGGATCAGCGTCTTGATCTAAGTCTTCATCTGCTTTTCTCTTTCTTTCTTTTCGCTTTTCTTTTTTATATGCTTTTTGTTTCTCTTCCTGATAAAAGCAATAAATGTATTTAACATTGGTCATGAATTATAATGAATAATGTGAAATTTCTATATAGATCATACATGAATTTTCCTCGAACAGTAACTTCAAAAACCAGGTCATACAACCACAGCTGTCTGTTATCAATTTTTATCACTAACAAGGTTTCTTTCTCATTAAGACTCTTGTTAAATCCATGTTGTGACTCTAGTAGATAAAGACTTTACAAACACCATGTGTATCTCAATCCTACATCTGAACATTCTGTTGTGACATAAAAAGCATACATGAAAATATTCACCATGGTTAATTACTTTAGTTTCAAGTTTGAAATCAAAACATGAGAGAGCTCAAGAGTTAATCTCTAGCAATATTTAGATGAAATAACAATAAAATGGGCAAAGCAAGACCTATCATTGAAGGTGATTAAATACCCCCACAAAGACCTTTTTAAAAAGCTTAATAACTTCGAACAAGCCATTTAAGAGAAGAGATGCTCACAAAATTTTGTCTACAGACGAATAAAAAGGGGTATTACTCCGTGAGAATAAATCGAACTATTTTTTTACAATATGCGCAAGGAGACCTAATGCCTAATGTGCTAGTAAAGTTTTATGAACATCAAACAAGCCATTTTGGAGATGATAGTATGTCTATAGACATATAAAAAGGGGCATAACTCCATGAGAACATATCCGAATATTTTTCTTATAATATGCGCAAGTAGACCTAATGCCTTATGTATTGAAAAGTTTTATAATAATCCAACCAGCTGTTTCAGAGAAGTGCACACATGATTTAGTCTACAGACAGGCAGACGGACGGACAACCTCAAATGAGTATGCCCCCTCCCCTTACAACTTTGTTGTGGCGGGGGTATGACAATGTGTTTCCATTCATTAAAGAGGAGACTTCAACTCTAAGGGATGTGACTATTAACAACTTGCTAGTACAAATGATACTTGTATCAATACATACTGTGGTATCATTTAATTTCGCTGGCATGAAATTTCGCGCAAATGTGGAAAAAGAAAGATTCACACGGTCGTAAATTCGCGAATTTTGAATTTTAGAATTTTTATTTTTAAAAATCCAGATGCTAAGGTGAATCACTAGACCACGTTCATGTTAATTACAGTGGTGCCCTTTGTTACCATGATCAATAAACAATGTGACAGCAGTCACCGATATTTGCTTGTTAATAGTCACTTTATTTAGATAAAGCGTGTCCATGATCAAAGCATGGATTAGCATTTAAAGTTTACACGAAAATACCAAGCATTAAATGTTTATTCTTTCTCTATGGGAAAATATCATGAACATTTTTTCTAATAGATATGTCTTGTATCCCTTTTAATTTTAAAAAAAAACTGTACTTCTTGCAAATCGGTAGTAACATAGCCGGAGGTAAATACACAACTTAAGTAGTATACATAGTATTCGGACATTGAAATTTTTGGATAGTCACTTCTCTATGGATGGTCTTTTATTAGCGCAGTTCCAAATTCACGCAATAAACGTAGCGCGAAATACACGAAAATTCGTTCTGCACGAACAAAAATGATACCACAGTGCATGAGAAAAGAGATATATCATTCAGTCATGTTAATTTCATCTATATTGTAAAAAAAATATAATTATTTATGCTCCAAATTCTTATTTACTTGACATAAATTAATAAAAAATGAGGCAGACCAATAATACAGACTGCAGACCAATGATTTTGATTGTAGACAAATGGTACAGAATGTAGACCAATGATACATATTGTAGACCAATGATACAGATTGTAGACCAATGATACAGATTGTAGACCAATAATACAGATTGTAGACCAATAATACATATTGTAGTCCAATAATACAGATTGTAGACCAATAATACAGACTGTAGACCAATGATACAGATTGTAGACCAATAATACAGACTGTGAACCAATAATACAGACTGTAGACCAATGATACAGATTGTAGACCAATAATACAGACTGTGAACCAATAATACAGACTGTAGACCAATAATACAGACTGTAGACCAATAATATAAACTGCAAAGTTGAATTAATGCAGATTCCATTTATGTTTATTCCACGTTTATTTTTGTTGAAAGTATTGTAACACCAAACAGTGCAAGCCCAAAAGCAAAATGAAAACAACATTTATGTAAATAGAAGATACATAACTCAAACATACACTTGTGTACACAGAAGATACATAACTCAAATATACACTTGTGTACACAGAAGATACATAACTCAAATATACACTTGTGTACACAGAAGGTACATGACTCAAATATACACTTGTGTACACAGAAGATTCATAACTCAAACATACACTTGTGTACACAGAAGGTACATGACTCAAATATACACTTGTGTACACAGAAGGTACATGACTCAAATATACACTTGTGTACACAGAAGATTCATAACTCAAATATACACTTGTGTACACAGAAGGTACATGACTCAAATATACACTTGTGTACACAGAAGATTCATAACTCAAATATACACTTGTGTACACAGAAGGTACATGACTCAAATATACACTTGTGTACACAGAAGGTACATGACTCAAATATACACTTGTGTACACAGAAGATTCATAACTCAAACATACACTTGTGTACACAGAAGGTACATGACTCAAATATACACTTGTGTACACAGAAGGTACATGACTCAAATATACACTTGTGTACACAGAAGATTCATAACTCAAGTATACACTTGTGTACACAGAAGGTACATGACTCAAATATACACTTGTGTACACAGAAGATTCATAACTCAAATATACACTTGTGTACACAGAAGGTACATGACTCAAATATACACTTGTGTACACAGAAGGTACATGACTCAAATACACACTTGTGTACACAGAAGGTACATGACTCAAACACACACTTGTGTACACAGAAGGTACATAACTCAAACACGCACTTGTGTACACAGAAGGTACATAACTCAAATATACACTTGTGTACACAGAAGGTACATGACTCAAATATACACTTGTGTACACAGAAGATTCATAACTCAAACATACACTTGTGTATATAGAAGGTACATAACTCAAACACACACTTGTGTACACAGAAGATACATAACTCAAATATACACTTGTGTACACAGAAGGTACATGACTCAAATATACACTTGTGTACACAGAAGATTGATAACTCAAACACACACTTACATATATAGAAGATACATAACTCAAACATACACTTGTGTACACAGAAGGTACATAACTCAAACATACACTTGTGTATATAGAAGGTACATAACTCAAACATACACTTGTGTACACAGAAGGTACATGACTCAAATATACACTTGTGTACACAGAAGATACACAACTAAAATATACACTTGTGTACACAGAAGGTACACAACTCAAATATACACTTGTGTACACAGAAGATACACAACTAAAATATACACTTGTGTACACAGAAGGTACACAACTCAAATATACACTTGTGTACACAGAAGGTACATGACTCAAATATACACTTGTGTACACAGAAGATACATAACTCAAACATACACTTGTGTATATAGAAGGTACATAACTCAAACATACACTTGTGTATATAGAAGGTACATGACTCAAATATACACTTGTGTACACAGAAGATACATAACTCAAACATACACTTGTGTACAAAGAAGATACATAACTCAAACATACGCTTGTGTATATAGAAGGTACATAACTCAAATATACACTTGTGTATATAGAAGGTACATAACTCAAATATACAAATAAGAGACCACAGAAATTCATGAACCACTGAACATGCAGGACACCTATCACTATACTAGTCTTACCTCTTCCTTTAATTCTTTTATTCTCTCTTCAAAATCATAATCTTTTTTCTTTTCCTCAATCTTTCTTTTATTCATTTCAAATCGTTTTCTAACTTGCTCCAGAGAAGATCTTTCAACTTTCATAGACATCCCGAGATTCCTTTGATCTGAGAAATTTTAAATCATAGGTTAGTTGTAGTCATCCAGATGCTCAAATAACCTGCCTGAAATTATGGCTGAGTGGAAAGAAAGAATTACAATAAGGATTTTTGATCAAACATGAATTTAAATTTTTCAACTCAGTAGTTACTATCAGTTTTGTTCTATAACAACAACAAAGACATGAAAACAAAAACAAAAATTCTAAATTTTGAACACAACAATCTCAGTTTAATGACACCACAAATTCACAGGTGATATTAAAGTATACAAACATAAATGAAATAGTATATTAAGCTTAAGTAACAAGTCAACCCACGTTTTTTCCCATTGATGTGATCTAAAAAGTTGATGGAATCCTTTACAACACAATCACATACATTGCAATAATACCTGAAAAATTAAATACATAGATTCAAACTATCAGTCAGTTGTGTCCAGTCATCATGAGTGCAATAAGTGTGAGAATTCAGTGAATTAATTAAAAATACTACAAGTATACCAGCTACTGATGTTCACTGATTCAGAAAAATCATAAGCCAGTTAGTGACCCACAGATTAAGAATCAATAACAAATTCGTTAGTAGCCTACTTGCATTAATTCAGATGTAGTAATAGATACCCCTGTTATACTTTCATAAATTCACATTTTATTTAAACTGGGTGAAAATTTTACAAAATTATGGTGATTTCAAACTCTACAAGAACTCAATGCATAGCTATTTTCCTACGAATGATTATGAGTAGTTTTTATCCACTTGTAACAGAGCTTACCCTCCTTGTTGACTGGCTGGTGTTGTTTTTGTTATAACCTGAGACTTTCCTAGTTTAGAATCTAAATCAACCTGAAATGTTCAAAAATCAATTGACAAATTCACTCAGCAAGTGACTGATACTTCCTTAATGTGGCATACCTGGTTTAATATGTAAAACAAGATGGCCATGATGGCCCTGCATCGCTCACCAGAATAAATGTAAATTAACTTGTTACTTAAAAGGTAATAAAGGTACACTTGTGGGCAGATAATGGGGAACAATAATACACTTGATAAAGGACCATCAAAGGATACTACAAAAGAATATTCGTGATGACTGAAGGATGCCACAGACTAAATTTGGTGATGATCCATCAACTGGTTCATGAAAAGAAGTCATTTTAAGGAATTTCTATCTTAGTCTGGTGGCCCCTAAAAGGGGCCAACCAATTTATTCAAGCAAACTTGAAAGAGGACCATCAAAGGATGCAACAAACCAAGTATAGTGCTGATACATCCATTGGTTCATGAAAAGAAAACATTTAAAGGTATTTCTATTTTTAGCTCTAGTGGCCCCTAAACAGGGCCAACCATTTTTATTTCAGCATACCTGATAGATGACCATGTAAGAATGTTACAGACCAAGTTTGATAATAATCCATCCATTGCTTCATGAGAAAAAGTCTATTTAAAGTATTTCTATTTTTGCAGCCCCTAACTGTGGCTGACCATATCTTTTTTAGCAAACTTGACAGAGGACCATCTAAGGATGCTACAAAGCAAGTTCAGGGATGATCCATCCATTGGTTCATGAGAAGAAAACATTTAAAAGTATTTCTATTTTTAGCTCTAGTGGCCCCTAATAGGAGCCAACCATTTTCATGTTAGCAATCTAATAGAACACTATCTACGGATGCTAAAAACCAAGTTTGGTAATAATCCATCAATAGAATAATGAGAAAAAGTCATTTTAAGGTATTACTATTTTTAGCTCTAGTGGCCCCTAAAAGGGGCTGATCAAATCTATTTGCGCAATCTTGCGAGAGAAACTTCTAAGGATGCTACAAGCCAAATTTAGGGATGATCCAGCCATTGGTTCATGAGAAGATGACGTTTAAAGGTATTTCTATTTTTAGCTCTAGCGGTCCCTAATATGGCCCAACCATTTTTATTTCAGCAAATCTGATAAAACACTATCTAGGGATGCTACAAACCAAGTTTGGTAATAATATATTAACAGAACCATGAGAAAGTCATTTTAAGGTGTTTCTATTTTTAGCTCAAGCGGCCCCTAAAAGGGGCCAACCATTTTTATTTGAGCAAATCTGATAAAAGACTATCAAAGGATGCTACAGATCAAGTTTGGTGATGATCCATCCATTGGTTCATGAGAAGATGATTAAAGGCGATATTTATTGCGATAAACACTGAACCCCTTTTATCGACTTCACTTTATCAGTGAGAATCATCTAGGGGATGGCTATGTAGAGAGGCTCCTTAAGGTACAAATTAGAATCAATCAATACATTACTTAGTATTGCCAGCATAATAATGACCAAAGAGGTTGAATTAATAATATTTTTAGAAATTTATCCACTACAGCGTCATTTATATTTAAGTACATTTTAATGCAATTTATAGAACTGCAGCATATTTAAATTGCCAGTTTATCAAAACTGTAAGATTTAGTAAATGAATATCATTGTTTCGATATTTTATTGACATGATCAGGAACTCTACATTACATACGTGGTAATGTAATGTCGAGTCCCTCACATAATCAATAAACCAATTTTATTTTAACCCAAAGATAAAAAAAATCTGTACTCCTGGGTGATATAGTGAAAACTACACCAAACAAACTATTGTGTAGAATGCGGTAATTTCTTACAGACATCAGACGAGCGTAATTTTCGAGATTATGTTATTCCAGAATATATATCATTTAAACTTTTTGCGCATGAACAAGTCTGTTTCTAAATTACTATATTAACAAAGCAAACACTTCTTACTAACCAATCACAATTTTTTTATAACAAACATCTTGGTACTACTAATTTAACTAATGCCGGGTTTTTTAACTTTATTTCCCTATCAGCAATTTTCCCCTTGGGGAGCCTCTCTATTAGAGTGATATATGATTATGACATGTTGTATATGGTGTTGGAACAATATGATACTATTTTGACAATAATTAGTAATTAAAACTTTTATTTGACATCAAATATAGGAGTGGTTCCAATAATTGAACCGTAAACAGTTTACGACTTTTGATGGAAACATTTCTGTGGGCAGGTAATTGTCTATTGAATTTTCCAGGTGACATTTCCTGAGAATACAATATGCTTCTGGAATGAATCTCATGGTCTGGTTATCAAAGTTGATGAAATGAAAGTCTTCTGTTTAACAGGACCTTTGCAACGAATTTGCATGGCAGTCTGCCCATTTGACCAAGAAATTGCATTTTATGATAATCAATCAATGTCTCTATTGAAGTTATATTTGAGGCGCAAAACAAAAAGTAAGTTGATGTAGACAGTTTTAGCGATTACATATACTTCATACAGAATCTATGTGAATGCTCTAGTTTCATCATTTGAGTAGATGGGATATGACCCCAAAGTTCAAACCGATATAAACCTTTTGGTAATACAACCAACTGAGTTGCAATGAAGATATTGGGTTCATTCCACTAGGATAAATACCACTGTTACATATGCTAAGGAAGGACCCCAGTATCTAAACACAGGCATTCTGGACAAGCACTGCTTAAGATAGAAAATTGTCACATAAAATTCCAAGACAGGTACACTCATTAAAAACATCTATTCTGCTGTACCAAGCTAAAATACATAATTGCAACTTTAGCAAAAGGATTCATTAAAAATGATTACTGAACATTAATTCTGGTTATAATCAAAATGCCATCTTTTTTTAGTATTTATCACAAATATGTAGCATTGCATAAAGACCGATCCTGGAATATCATACTAAAACCTTGCCATCCACTCCTGTAGAGGAAGATTACTTATGTCCATACATACAAAAACCATTTTGACAATTTTCTCATTCCTTTATCAAACTATTTATAAAGAGAAGATAAAGAATTGGCAAGCTTTTCCCTCCTCGTCTTGTGCCTTGCCGTAAACCAATCAGAATGCAGCTCATGGTATCTTACATAACTTGTCATGTCAAAGTAGTGGAGTCATATTGATGTTTGATTCAGTAAACAAGTTGTAAAATAAACCATTTCGTCAAACTTTGTCAAACACCTTCCAGCAATTCATAACACTGACGTTAAGTCTTGAGGTCTGCTCATGAGCAAACAGAACACTTTCACATAAATAAAGGAGGTCACAGTACATCCGAGTCCATCTTGGAATCCTCCTTGTTGAATGGCCTCTTTAGATCTGTTAAGAATTATACTCTCAAATAATTTTAGTATAACCAACAATAGAGTTATGACACAGTAGCTATCCAGATTATCTTTCCTTTTATTGTTTCCCATGTATAATGTTATAATCATGCTTTGTTTCAAGTTTCCAGGTACATAATTTATTTATACACTCTTCAGCATAAAGGAAAACTTATTGGCTAAGTTTGGGGACAATAAAGTCTTAGCAAGAATGAGATGTTTGTATTGAATATTGTCATGACCACTGGCTTTTGGTCTCAGGAATTTAGTGATTTCTGCATTTACTGTCTCTGGTAATACATTAGCGTCTTTATCAGGAACCATGAAATTTACTGTTTGAGTGACACTGGTATCAACAAATTGTTTGAAACTCTCATAATAGCTTTCACTATTTGATGGAGAGTAAATCATAGGGGTGTAATGGTTAACTGATATACCAGTTTATATTGCAATATGAATTCTGACAGTTTTTTACCAGTTTGTTTTTCTCTTAACCAGTTTTTGTAGTCATGGTGATGCCACTGATGAAAAGGTCTCAGAAATAAGACAAATTTACAAACAAACAAAAACAAAATTAATCGATACATATATGTAAATGTCGGAAGATGTGACTGTTATACCTACCTGTGATTGATCTGCGACACTAGTTAACATATCAGCGGGCGTACGTATATACATCTGCTTCCATCATTAACTTGAACGTGCATTTGATTAGCTCATCAATTAAATGCTATTTCATTTTTATAAATGATAGGATCACTGACTTCAGTCTAGCACTCTGTGTCGAATTCAGTTGAGTCACAATACAAGTGGGTAAATAGCAACGTGTTACATGGTTGTCCTTTATGACACCACATGGATCTCGTATGCAACATGGCTTTATGAACACTTGTAAGATCCATATCTCAGTAAGGTAAGCAAAGTTTACTTTGGGTAGATGAGTAGAAGCCGACTCGTAAATTTTAGTAGTTATCAAGTCATACGCACTATCAATTCCATCTCAGTCTAGATTGCAATTTTTGAGTCTTGACAAAGCTCTATCATTTACAGGTGTTTCGCAGTAATTGAAAATTTGATGAGGCCTTGTTTTATTCTAATTAATTTGCACCTGTTGATCAGTATCACAGACTCACTTTACACAATTAATTGTGCGATACAGACATGTGCTTAGATCATGCTTAATATATAAAATATTTCACTAAATTTCAGTACATAAATCAACATTCATGAGGTAAGAGATTTTTTCTCCCTTACAAAACCACATAATATGTAATAAGTACTAGAATGAACAGTTAGTGAGCCAGAAATATCACCAACTTTTACAATTTTAGAAATTAGCATCATTCCAACTTTGTTTACAAACAGCATTGTATTTATTTTCTTCAAAAACCAAATGTCAAGATATGTCTTAAAAGCACTTGACATAGGAATTCAAATTTAGACAAAATCAGAGACTTTTATTCACTTCTTCATTGATAGGTACAGAGTAGATAAATAAAAAAATAAACATTAACCTGTACTATGATATTTTAATACAGCAGCACGAGTCTTTAACAGATTATATAATTCTCTAGCTATGGTTTCAACCAATTTCTCACACCAGTTTTTGGTTGGACAGAAGATTAATATCACAGTCTCACTTTACACAATTAATGGTGCAGTATTTCACTATAATTGGCCTGTGACTAGATACATTAATGCAGTTGTCATCTAGAATTTCACAATGAACAATATGGTGACCTAGTTTTTACAATAATGGATGCTGGATACAGACCCATCAATATAGCTCACTCTCGAGCACTTTGTGCTCAGGTGAGCTAAAATATGTTGAAAAATGGCTTAAAACCCCAGTGTCAATGTCACATAAAAACAAACAAATAAATACAAACAATAAATATATCACACACAAAAAGCCTACTTGAATTTTGAAGATCCCTCATAGAAGGGTAAATTAATATAATGGCAAGGTTGTACCTTGTATTCCCTAGGTTTAAGCAGTTCCCTTTTTACTGGTATCTCCTTTGACAACTCTCTCTCAAGGGCTTTCTTTTCCTCTTCCTCAAGTCTTGCAGCTGCAATCTTCTCATATTCATCTTTGTCCCACTTTCGTCTGTGGTCTGGTACAGGTTTCTGTCAAAAAGGTATAACAAAAAATTAGCTTTTCAGTTTACAAACTTTACAAACACCAAATAAAATACTCAGTAGTTCTATCATCTATGTCATAATTTATTCAAACAGAGGGAATGTGAACTTAACAAGTGGGCCATTATAATTCTATATATTGCTTACCTGAATAACCAGATGAATTGACAAGTTGTTAAACAAGTGACCCCCGGGGTAGGGCAATTATTGACCCCCAGGGGCATCTCTTATAAAATCTTGACAGAGGGCCATCTAAGTAGCATTTCTTGACATTGGCTCATAGGAGATTTCATGTAAAACAATTATTGATAACACATGTTATAATTTAATATAAATCAACAGCCCAATTTTTTCACGAAGGAGCCTGTTTTTTCATTTAGCACATACTTTGTCTCGGTGAGTTTTTGAGCAGTCCTAAATTAATGAGAAAAACATTTCATCAAAGCTCAAAGCTAATGAAAATGATTCTTGCAATATTGAACTAATAGGAACCAAATCAATAACACTTGACAATAATTATTCAAGAAATAAGTACAGATGATTAAGTAGTTCTGAACCATGGGTAATTCTGGATCACTCAACTAACCACTGACACATGTTTTAAAAATAATTGTAGAATTCTTAGATTTTAATAGATGGGCAACAATGTCAATCAATAATTCTATTTCTGTTTTTAATGGGGCAAGACCATTTTTTTCAACAATATTTCAATAATGAAATAGCCGATATTTACCTGTTCAAATATCATTACACAACTGATTTGCAAGCAGTGACATATAACGTGATCCAGAATACATGCAATTGATTCTGACAAAGTGTATTAATAAACATGGCAATGACTATGACTCCCAATCAAGATAAGGCATCTTGATGTTCAAATAAGTCGCATTTTACTGAAACCTTCATCAGAAGATAAAATCATTCAGCACACCTTGACTTACTGTCTTTCACAGAGCTCTGTACCTTGTAAGCTGATGATATATCTACAATTAAATCTTGATTTCTCAAGGAGTCATCAGAACACACTAAATGCTTAACATAAACTGGGTGCTTGTAATAACAAAAATTTGCTAGTTAGTTGAAAAAGTTTTGTGTCATGTACAGGGTTCTCACTAGGATTTGAAAGTTGGAGTCCTGGGACTCCTTTGCCTGAAAATTAGGAGTCCCTTGGGACTCTTTTCGAGCCGCAGGTGTGGAAGTGGATATCCTCCTCCTGCTTGGAGGGTTTGGGGGCCTTCCCAAAGAAAAATTTCAATAAAGAAGCTAAAATCCTCTATTCTAGTGCAATCTGAGATCATTTCTTGAGCTTTTAAAACTTTTCTCAAATTTGATATACTTAAGGTCTACATCATGATGTGCCTGAATGAGTGTATTTACATGATACAAAATGTTTATGTAAAATGTCCTCTTTGAAGTAAGAGAGGAGTGATATAATTACGCTTGTTGATGATTTAAATATACATATGATATATTGATTTCGTGGTCAGTTGGTCAAAGGTCAAGGTTGCCATGTCCTTGACCACTAAAAAGCTTGTCCGATCAATTACTAGAGAAGGGCATACAGCACACAGTGTGGAGCTTGATTGTGGACAGTAGATGACCCCTTTTGATTTTGTGGTCAGTTGGTCAAAGGTCAAGATCACTGTGTCCTTGCACACTAAGGGCTTGTCCGATCAATTACTGGAGAACACTTTGGCCAACAGCCGACATATTTGGTAGAGGTCGTTTGTGGTCTGTAGATAACCTCCAATAGATTTTGTGGTCAATTGGTTAAAGTCACTGTGTCCTTGACCACTTAAAAGCTTGTCCGATCAATTACTAGGGAACGCTTCAGCCTACAGCCGACATAATCGGTAGGTAGGTCGGTTGTAGTCTGTAGGTGACCCCAATAGATTTTGTGGTCAGTTGGTCAAAGGTCAAGGTCACTGTGTCCTTGATTTTAAGGTAACTAAGTCAAATGTCAAGTTTACAATGACTGGTTAAGGTTATAATGACCTTAACAACAAAAAACTTGCCCTATCAATAAGTAGAAAATCCCTTGGTGTACAATCCTCAGGATTTGTACATGTGTTTGTCATGATCAGAAGATGACCCCATTTGATTTTGAGGTCAGCAGGTCAAGGTTAGCTTACCCTGACCACTAAAAGCTTGTCTGACTCGCTGATAACTACAGAACACTTTGTCCTGCGATCCATATATTCAGTAGGGATACAATGAATAGTGTGCAGTAAGCCCAGTCTCCCTTTGTTTCTGTACTCCATATACATTTTGTTTGTTTGAATTGGTATTCATTTAATTCTCATTTTTCATTGACTCTGATGATCAAGAATCCAGATGGAATACCCAGCTTTTATAACAGGTATTCCTCCTCAATCTTTAGGATCCTAAGGCTCAAGGGAAACCATAAATGTTGGATCCCGAGTAAACCAATTTTGTACTTTTCAAAGGGTATGAAAACCAATTTGTGATACTATTAAGTACACCTGAGGTTAGATGGAGGCATAGAATCAGCTGGTGACTTCTGAATGATATAACCAGTATCCAATTATAGTCAGTATTGATTGATCGGGAGTATCATGTAGATGTAGATAATAAAAATTACATAAGGTCACCTTTGTAGATAGTGATCCAGAACTACTTTGTCAACTGTAATACTAAAAGAAAATGAATATTCTGCACAAGAACTTCTACAGAAACAAAAATTTGCTTTTTGCTGCTTAATAATAGGACCTTGTTTAGTCTAAATATCAATAAAATCAAATACAGATACAAGCACAGGGCTCTCATTTGACCCTTGAAATCGGCCTGCCTAATTGAAGACCTACACGAAATTGAAGACCTACGGAAGACCTACACAATTACAGTATATATACATCAAAACTAGTGTCATTTTCGGGTTCAGCATCATCAAAATATGTATATATGATAAAAACAATATCTAAAAGTCATCTAAAAAAGGATTTTGAAAGCATTTAATGTGGGACTATTTTCTACCGAATGCGCGGAAGAACGACAACTCTTAATTGTGAAGTGTCTACGTTTCGCATTAACGCCCGTTCATCCTATCATACATTCATTAATTTGATTTAATATTAAAACATAGTTTTTTAATCTAATTGTACTTTAGTACATATATAACTATAATGAAAAACATACTGAATGATAGAAAATATAGATATTATAGATAGTAAAATAATTATTCGTATTGCATATATAAAATGCTGTTTACGTATAATTCCTTTGTGAAGATCTATACAAATACAGTATAATATACATCCAAACTAATGTATGCACGTTATGTATCCTGAACAATAAAAAAATATTGATTTTCCATGTTTGTAAATTTGATACCAATTTGCTACCGTGTGCAAAACATGCATTAATTCCAGCGATTTGCGAGAAGTTTATTTGTACAGGGACTCTACATTTTGTACCATTTTGATCATTTGTAATGATAATTGTAAAATGCTTGGATGGCAAAGTGATACAAAAAGTTTGTTCTTTATTACTTTTTAGAAATATTTTACTTTAGTATTTCCTAAGGAAAATTAAAAACAAGGACCATATCCACGTCGTCGGTTTTTATATTTTTGTCGTGCTGCTTTTGTTCTGTTTTGTGTACCATAGGCAAGTATTTGCCGATTTGTAAAAAGTTCTAAGTTATAATTTCTCTATACCACCGAAGACATAATTATAGCTAAGAGTTCTTATTTCCTTGGTATTATTACAAACATCAATTTCAGCTTTGATCATCATAGATTATCTCACCGGGTGCTAATTACTAGGTGACAAATAACGATACGGTTAGGTGATGATACTATGTTGTAGAGATAAGCATGACATACAGTTTTTTGGCGTCCCACTCAGTGGGAAACTTCCTGTCAGCTGGGACATAATTATAAAATGCATCGAAATGCGCATTTCAAGTTAGAAAAAGAGCTAAAACTAAATATTTTCATCATGATATATTGCAGAAATAGATTTTTAAGGACATATTTTTCGGTCGAAATTTGGAGTACAAAAATCATATACTTCATGTTGGGAATGCATGTAAAGCTATCAATTGTATTCAATTTAATGTTGCAATATAGATAGAAAAAATCTAAAACCGAATAACTTAGTATCTTATAGCTATACATGTATATATTAAGTGATGTGGTAGAATTAAGTAGAAGCCAGAAGCATATGTCAGTAATCAATTTTGGTGGAACCACCTCTCACATGAATCACAAGCTACTTCCCTGACCCCTAAACATTCATCACCACATTTTCCACATGGATAAGACATTTTGACCTTCAAAAATCTAACTGAAATCGCTAACACAAGTGTGTAATCCTACAGAACTTTTTTTAAGGACAGAAAAAAATGATCTTGAAATAATATAAAAAATCCTACTGAAATCGCTATCACAAATCTTAAGAAATGTCAACTGAATTTCAAAGCAACTTCTATTAACAACTATATCACAACTAAAATTTTACGCCTAGAAATCGATTGATTTTACGCAAAAATATTAGCAAAGAAGCCGAAATAGACAAGAACCAACAACAAGCCAAAATTGTTGGTGTTTCATGATTATAAAAAATCCCTTATATAACGAATCTTGGTAGCAGTTTGTCATCCAAGCAATTTACAACAATTTTAATTACAAATGATCAAAAGAAATAATGGTACCAATCAACTTCTCTCTGTTTCCAAGCAATTTGCAACAATTTTAATTACAAATGATCAAAAGGAAGAACTTCTCGCTAAACACATTTTTTGGCACACGGTAACAAATTTGCTAATTAACACTTTCTCAATATTAAATAACAAAGGTTGCATTGTCATGGAACCTATTTATTCTTATTTAAGCAATCATAAGCAAAAATTCATTTAACACCTTTGTTTTTTTTTCAAAAGATGGCACATAATTAATGGGTCCAGATGCATATTGATTTATTGCACGCGTTAATAAGCGATTGTTATTGGCACCCGCTATTTGACCTATTGTCCGGTGGCGATGTGGTGTTAAATGAAATATACAAGCATCTAATTATCACTGTGAAATTTCATTGCCTAAGGATATTATTCACAGCATACTACTGTAGTATTCTGCTTAGCTATATCACACAATTTATGGAATTTTACAAATGTTCGATCGAAGCCTTATGTTTATAAAACTACCATTTTGATCATGTAAATCAAATAACTTAAATAGCATATATCTCTATTATTAATTATTTGAAACCAAAAGTTGACATTTCCTTACGTAACATAATGATGTTTAGCATAATATTCAATTTAAACAACTTATTATCAACAAAATGGATGGAATTTTAAGTGCACAATCGAAGCTACTTTTCCCGTATACATCAGTCTACAATTTACAATAATACAAATAATTACTTTATTATTAAGAGTGCCCATCGGCCATTACTCTTGTTTTCATCGTCTTGAATTAAACTTCATACAGAAACAAAGTTACGTATATTTTTGCATTCATGTGCTAATATAGTATAATACGTTCAATTAATTCCTTACGTGCTGTTATTGAGTTTGTTTACCCTCGCCTCCGGAAAATTCCCGTATGTGAGAGCATTCACTCTCTTTAACATTTATTTATAGTGATATACCCTTTCTTACAAAAACATCTTAAGGCTATTTTTATGAATGTTTGTGCGTGTGTCTAATTTTGTTACCAACTTCAGTAGGAAAATCTATATTGTTCTTTTAATATGTATTTATTTTAATTAAATCTAAAAGGATGGGATTAATAGCTAAATTGTATCTTTCATACGTGCTGTACATTTTTATAATGATTATACACATACAAAGGTGTTACAAAATTTAAATGAATATGAACATGTGTTAAAACAGGTGACTGGACGAACTGGCGTTTAAACGAAACGTTGACTCTTCACAATAGTTCTCTTCCTCCGCGCATTCTGTAGAAAATAGTCCCACAATAAATGCTTTCAAAATCCTTTTTTAGATGACTTTTAAACATTTTTTTATCATTTATGCATATTTTGATGATGCTGAACACGAAAATAACATTAGTTTTGATGTATATATACTGTATTTGTGTAGGTCTTCCGTAGGTCTTCAAATTCGTGTAGGTCTTCAATTAGGCAGACCCCCTTGAAATGGCATTTTGACTCCTAAAATTAGTAAATTAAAGCTTCTGATTCATGAGAATTAGTATCTAAGGGTCAAATTCACCATAACATTATAAGAAAATTCTGTTGACTCTTCAACTTATTATCAGCCAAGTGCCATATTTGACATCTAGTGAGCACCATGCCGTGTAATCAATACGATAAACTTTCATAAAGCTTATTATCCGAAATGTGCTGTATCCGATTGCATATGTACAAGCATATTTCCTAAATAAGTCAGGTCACATCCGATTTTTGAATGGAAATGTTGACAGAGCATTTTGTAGATGTTAAACAGTATAAATCACACCGGGTTAGACATAAAAATGTTTGAAATAGAAATAAACAAAAGGAATAATTCACAAGCACTGCATCTTACCTCGTACGCCATATTGAAATAAAGTACTTAATACTGTTGATGATTTTTGGTACATTATCCGAATCAAAATGCCACAATGTGGTACATCAACGGATTTTTCGTCAGCACGAGAATTACAACAACAACAAGTTCACGAGTGACGTGGGCTGTATTTACATGGTATGTCTTTACACATTATGCTTATCAGTTGTAACTGAATATTTTCACTATTTTTTGGATCATTTAATGAAAAGTTTCAATGTGTAAATTATTAATGTAACGTTGTGACTATATCGGATAATCAGTTGTTTGTGTAGTTTCCAATGTTAAGGTTAAGTTTGGCAAATGTTAATTTAATATAAAGTTGTAGAAGAAGCTGTACAGAATCTTCTGAGCTATCATTGTAGATTTATGATTTTTGTTACTTTATTGACTTTGATTCTGTTTTGTCAGTTGTACTGTTGGTATACAACTGGTTAAGTATTGTGAACCATAGGCATTGGAACACTCCACTAATCAGCAATGCCTTCTTTAGAAATGATCATGCATTATTTTAGATTTCAGTAATTGGACACATTGCGCTAGGCTCAAAATTGTCCCACCCTAAGATTCACTTGTTTTTATATATAGGTTATATAGGGAAAACCTTTAAATACTTTTTTTAACATGCCTAAAAAAAAAATAAAAGGTCTGTTTCCAGTTACATGCTCAAACAAATATGGGTCTGTAAGTAGGGATTTTTTAAATCTTATTTCTTTTTTACATATATCAGCAACAATGTATGGGAATAATAATAACTTTGCAAAAAATGTATCTAGTTTATATATATTTTTGATGTTACCATTTAAGATTATCACACAACACGCAATAGACTGAAATCATGTCAGACTCTGACGATGACTTTGCTAGTGCTGATGAAGGGGAAGTGGACTGTTCTACCACAGGTACAGTAGCTAAGAGTTCATATTTCACTGATATAGTTGCTAGAAGTCAATATTTCACTGATGTAGTTGCTAGAAGTCAATATTTCACTGATTTAGTTGTTAGAAGTCAATATTTCAAAGGTATAGTACCTAGAAGTCAATATTTCAAAGGTATAGTACCTAGGAGTTAATATTTCAAAGGTGGCTAGTGATCAATATTTCACAAGTCCCATGGAATCAGTGTTTCAAAGGGACATTTATTGTCAGCTGAAACATGGTGTTGGTGCTGATAGTAGCCTCACTTACATGGATCCGATTTAGTTTTTTGTGAGCGTGCATGCATTGTTTTTTATGCCCCATTTTTGTCCTGTGGTACAGCGAAAGTTACGGACTCTATACTAGGTGTTTAACATGAAAGAAAAACATATAGAAACTTTAAAACTGTAATTATTCTTACCATAACATCCATACCTGATATAAACATTGAAAGTAAAAAACTTAACTGGAAGTGATATAATGTTGTAACAAAAAAAATCAGATTGTTTATGAAGCAGGTATCAGACCAAAAAAGAACTTAGCAAGAAAGTTAACTTTCTTAAAAGACCCTCAAGAAGGTTATTTGGGCATTTATCTGACACCAAGAACAATATTTGAACAAAACAAATCATCAATACTGGTCTAAAGAATCACAAGTGCTCATAGTAGGTAGAATTACAACATATACATTTGGTTGCAGACACTACCAAAATACACCATTTCAATGCAAGTGTAGAAACATTTTAGTCTTGACAAAATTCAATATCAAAGCAAGTCAGAACGAAACACTGACTAGAATATTATATCAAATGATTGTTGATTGATTAGAACTATAGTGCAAACACATTTTAACAAGTATGTGAACTTCAAGTCGAAATTATGAACAAGTGAACAGAATAGTCAAGTTGGAAATGATACAATCTTAGAAAGCTGTAAAATATTTCATGTAAATGATTGTACATTAAATTATAGTCTATGAAATAAATTCTCAGGCAAAATACTTACTCATACTGAAGCATATAAGTGATTGTGAATTTGGTTACAAACACTACATGTTGGCTATTTTTCAGATAAACTTTATTCCTACTTTAATTAAATTCACTTCAAACAGAAATGTTGGTAATTTTTTTCAAGGTCAGCTTTAAGGTTAAACGCATTATTTGCCTCGAATTTGAAATGACCCCTTTCATTGACTATTTCTGGATCTTGTATGCTACTCAAGATTACATCTAACAGTTCTGAGGAATCTTCACTATCAGGCCAGATGTACAATTCACCTGACTCATGTATTTCAATCTGATTTCTGTGTCAAAGACGTCCATTGCTTCTGCTAAGTAAACACAGAGAGGTCCCTTCCTTGGCTTTAGCCCAACAGCTATGAAGTCACCAGGGTTGTATATTTGGTATTCTGTTGGTTTCTCTCTCTCGGTTGGTACTTTGTACTTTATTTATTCCTCTTTGCTGTGCCTTTCTGTTGACTTTCTTTTTTTAGGAAGCTTTTCTAGTGTTACTTTGTTCTGATCCTTTTGTTTGCTTGCTTGTTTTCTTTTCTGGTTTGAACTGTCATTGATGACTGTTAATTTCCACGTCTCCGAGGCATTAACATGTCGCTAAAGTTGCATTCTCCACTTCCTTCTATGCATTGCTGACAATAGCAACTCAGATTTCTTGTGCTCAGTTCATAATCCTTGCTGCCTGACTTTGTTTCAAACGTGATTGCTAAGTCAGCGTCATGTTTGGTTTCCTCAAGTATGCCAAATAATGGCATCTTTGATCTTAAATTCTTTTTCTTCCTGCTTTTCTCTCTAGTAACACTTTATGGGATGTATTGTTACTTGGTTCCTATCGAAGATTCCTTATTGTACTTCACTAGCTCTCACTTAAGTCCATAAAACTCTTCACAGAATCCTTTATACTAGAGTCAAGTGCATCCCTTTTTTTTCTTTGTTTCTTTTCCAACCATGTTTATCACAACATCTATGGATGGATTATTACCAAACTTCGTTTTTAGTATCTTTAGATAGTGTTCTATCAGATTTGCTGAAATAAAAATGGTTGGCCCCAATTAGGGGCCGCTAGAGCTTAACATAGAAATACCTTAAAATGACTTGTTTTCATGAACCAGTGGTTGGATCATCACCAAATTTGATCTGTGGTGATCCTTCAGTCATCACGAATATTCCTTTGTAGTATCCTTTGATGGTCCTTTATGGAATTATTGTTCCCCATTATTTGCCCACAAGTGTACCTTTATTACCTTTTTAGTAACAAGTTAATTAACATTTATTTTGGTGATCGATGCAGGGCCATAATGGCCCTCTTGTTGGAGCATGTTTCAATGCATATCTCAAGAATGTGTAACACTTGCCTCTTGAAATTTTCAGAAAAGTAAGAAACTTATTGCCAAGCTAGTAAAATTAGTTTCTATCTTGCATATTTTTTCTGTGCTATTGATTTTACATACAAGACCCTGATCAGCACCAATACCATGTCTTAGCCATATACTTGTATTTTCAGTTATTTTTATAGTTCTGTAATGTTGTTTCAAGTGTTTTTTTTTTCAAATTTAAAAAGAATCTCATCTCGGACCTCTGAAGGTTGATATCTTACTTTTGTATTCAGTATGTTTCCTTTATGACTTTTGATTATGTCAAAAATTCTTTCATGTTGTATTTATTTGGTGTTTTGTGTATTCATTTCAGCAAGTTCGGATTATGAATAAATTTTTATTCCAGATGCACTCAGGACACAAAAAATTGAAAATGCTTCATCAGTTTCATCTGATGTTGAAACTAAGTCAGAAAATAAATCCTCAACCACTAAAGATACATCAAAGTCAGTAACAAATAATGGTCCAACTGAGGTGAAAACAGCTGAAGTGTCAACACCATTAGAGAAGACAAATAAAGCTAAACATATTAAGAAAGGTGACAAAACAAATAAAACTGAAGCCAGTGGTGCAACACCAGAGTATGTGAAAGAGGATGACATTAAACCTAAAGGTAAAAAATGGAAACAAAAAAATCTTTCAGGGAAAGCCAAAAAAATTAAACAAAGGGAAAGTAACAGCAGACCTCAAACCTTACCTTCAGAAACACTAGCAGACAAGCATGATGTATCTGTGAGTGAAGAGAACAAATTTGCTGACTTGGATTCTGACAAGGTTGATGAGGTAAATGCTATAAAACCTAGTGAAATTACACATACTGACAATAGTAATGAAAATGAAACATTGGTTAAAAAGACAGATATTGATAATGATAGTGCTGACTCATCTTTGGACACTCAGAATGATGTGCTCCCAGATGATCTGGCTATAGAACAGAAAGCAGATTTGATAAAATCCCCATCATCACAGAGCATATCCAGACCTGCACCAGATCATACAGATAAGCAAGAGGAAGTCTTACTCAAATTGGCATCATCTGCAAAAGAGACTTCGGTAGGTATTGAATGTTACAATGTTTCAATACACTTGATACAACTTCTTTGCTTATAAAGTACATGTCTGTGATTATAAACTGCGAGCCAATACTGTTGTTATGTTGTCAATGTAAATGTACCAAGAATGCTTGTTTTATGTTAGGTGTTAGATTACTGAAATTTATAATTAACACTATTTACCCTTTATTAATTTGGCTGAAAACATGTACTATGATGTTGAATTAATAATTTGATAGTACAGTATAACTTGTCAGTAATAACTTCTACTTGTTTGTGTATTGATTTGTCTATTTACACATTACATTTACACATACCGCATAAGATTCAATATAGAATATCAGAAGTATGAGTAAACACTTATAAGTTGTAGAAGTGTTACCTGTATTCAATTATGCCAGATCTTTGAGTTTTATAATGAACTCATAGTGCTTATAAATGATCAGTTACGCTATTGCGTTATATAGATATATAATGCTTTAATGTGAGCCCCATAACTGCTATTTGTGTAGATTTTTGTTCACTATTTCCTATGTATTTTGACAACAAAGCAATCAATTAGTGTTGCATGTAATAATATATGTATGTAGAGATGAGAATGGTGTGGTTAAAGTCTGAATCTGACCAAGAAACTTTAAAAACGGCAATAAAGAAAGTGGCACTTTCAGAGTACAGTTTAAACAGTACAGAGCAAGTTGTATTGTTTCTCTTTTAGTGAGTGATGTTACAGCATTCTCTGCAAGATTGTTGAATTGTGCTGCTGTGTTTAATCATTGAATACTGTTTTTCTTTATTGATAGATGTTTCCTCTTTTCCATGCATGTTGCCTTGAAAAATCATTGTTATTTTGTTGTTAATTTTACAACAACTCTTACAAACTGTTTTAAATGTATCATGAAATAATTTTTTTAGGGTAACTATCATATTCACATATTCAGTTGCATATAGCAGATACGTAAAAAAAACAAGTATATTCCATTATGGATATAATACCTTAAATAGTCAACTATTGCTCAACTGTGAGTTTGAATTTCACCCAGGACTGGACAAATTTCACATGTGAGAAAGCTGTCTAGCTAGCTTACTTAAGGTCAGTAGTTCTACTTAGGTGTTTGCCTGCAGCCTTCCTCCCGTTAAAGCTTGAAAACTTGTCAAATAACCATGGCTGTTTGTCAGACATTAAACCTAGTGAAAAAATCAAATATTACCATATTTTTATGCTGTATCTTTTTATTATGTATTTTCAGGGTGGTTGGGGATGGGGCTGGGGTTCATCTTTACTTGGTGCTGCTTCAAATTCTGTATCTACATTTACAAACCAAGTTGGTATGTTTAATTAGAAGTAACTTATATTTGGTATACTTTTTATGGAGACTGTACTTATGTCTGTGTGTCTTAAAATTGTCTCTGTATATCGATTAGTGTTTGTATTTCTAGGAACTACTAATGTATTTGTTGTTGTCTTTCTGTTAAGATTGACTACATGCCACATAAAATTATGATGAATTTTAGTTTAAAAGGAACCACTGTTCATAATTACAAGTTTTTATATTAGTTTATAAAGTGCTTTGTGATTGGATGTTTGCATCTTTAATTAGGTGAAGGATTCAATACAATGATAGAGACTGTGGAATCTACTCTAAATATGCCCAACCCAGAAGAATTAGCTAGACAAAATACTTACACACCCGGTCCACAAGATGATGATTATTGCGTGAATAATCCAGGTAACTGTATATCTGAATAACGCATCATAGATGTAACAAGAACGTAACAAATTATAAGTTATAGTGAATTATTTCCATTTATTGTTCTGTTCACAAAATACAGTTTGTATAGGATGTTTTTTACTGATTAATGCCTTTTCTATAAGTTTTAGAAGATTTTTCAGAAAATGAGAATTCATTAATCATCCATACATGACTGTATTTTATTTTTCTGAATGCAGTTGAACCTCGTTTATTTGAAACGACAGAAACAAATAATCCATGGTTTCCAATAACACGCAGCATAACGAAAGTGGTATACATGTAAAATAATCACTGAACTGTAAGATATTGCTACTAATGTATGGTGGCGAGTTATTGATAATAATTAATAGATGTGAGAACAAAAATTATTGTTGCTGTAATTATTTGACCCATTAATCACCTTTAATAAGCCTAGATATTCCAACGATACATTTCAAAAAATAATGTGTTTTTGTTGAAATTTTTACAAATGAAATTGAGGTCATATAATTGTTTAGAATAAAATTGGTCATTCTGATTAACTGTTGTGAAGTAATTGAGTTTAAAATGTTGCCATGAAAACATGCTGTTAGTGATATAGATTCTTATTTCTATGTTGTTGAAGAAAAGACTTCCACGGCAGATATAAATGACGAGGATGTCAGTCATATTGATAAGAATGATGATGGATCTGATGACCAGTCAAGGGAAAACACTGGAGCTGATGTCCAGTCTGAGGAAACTGAAGAGAAAACTTCTACCCAGTCTGGGAGTGGTTGGTTCTCAGCTTGGGGCGTGTCAAATATTACTAAAATGGTTGAAAGTACAGTACGTAGTTTCAGATGATGTCGTTTGCTGTTATGACCAAGTAATGATAATGTCCAAAATTGTTTAACCTCCATTTCATTGTTTTTTGTTAATTTTAAAATCTTGCTATATGCTTTGGCACTTTCAATTATACTTATTGCATTTATTTTCTAAATGTAGTGTTAAACATCCTCATTAGGTTGAATTGCTTGTGTTTGAATTTTTTAGAATGTGTTGGTTTATGGTTTCATACTGTGAATTTTCATATGTAAGTATTGAAATGCTATGTCAGCTTGGAGTTGAGCTAATCTTAAGTGTGTATTACAGAGTAAAAATCTTGTAACTGGTAGTTTAGATGTGCTGGAGACTCTTGGGAAGAAAACATTTGATGTTATCAATGAACATGATCCAGGATTGAAGAAAGCAAGATCATTCTTAGATGATAGACAAGACAAACCAAATCTGTCAGCTATATTACGTGATGCAAAAGAACAAGAGGAAATACGTGCACAGCATGAAAAAGAATCTGAAGAAGCAAGGAAAGCACATTTTGGATCATTGTTTGACGAGTTTCAAGGTAAAATAAACAACTGAAAGTCGACTTGAATCATTATAGCTGTCTCCTCCATGGCAGATATAAACAATGAGGACGTCAGTGTTGTTGATAAAAATGATGACGGATATATATATATACTTTTCTGAAACTGTATATATATATTATATTTATATATATATTGAAGTTTGATGCACAATTGAAGTTTCAGAAAAGTAGATCAACAGTAGATGCTAATTTTGTTATCATTTACACAAAATTATCCTAACGTAAATAAGAAATTGTATGTTGCTTTCAAATATTTTGAACCATTTATAAGAATGCAGTTCAAAATGTACAATTTAGGTAATCAAGGGAAGTTACTTTACCTTATTTAGAACCTGTACTCATGTGTAATATCTTGTTCATCTTTTTCTCGCTATTTTATTATCTTTGTTTGTAGATTATGTAGAAATGTTTTTATTATCAAGTTATGAATCTGGCCTAAATTTTGTTGGCATTATTTTAATGATTTTATTATTATTTTTAGCTTGTCTGTTACAAAGATAGAGTCAAGCTATTATGATTGCTGGGTCATTGTAGTCGCCATTGTTGTCTTGTATGAACTTAATTGTAGCCCATTACTCAAACACTTTTAAATATATCGACATGACACTTGGAATACTTGATTATCATGTCAAGGTGCAGTTGTAAGACTAGGTTATTATTCTGAAAGCTGTATTTTTAGAGTTATGCCCCTTTTTAACTTTGAGTTTTGTCAAAATTGCTACTTAAATACAATGATGTAAAACAGACGTTGGTGCTGCTCTGGAGAGCTCTAGTTTTGTTATCTGCTGATGACATACCGGTAGTAACATTGGTGTAATCCCTGTTTGAACTACAAAATTGTGTAATCTTTTAAAATTCATATTGCAATACATGGATGTTAAAAGTGAATCCTTCTAAAACAAAAGCAATGGTTTTTAACAAACATGCTCATTTACTATAATAAGGAGATTTAACAAGTGGTTGATAATTTCAATTACCACATTACCTTGTAAGCATATTTTGTTCTCTTCCAAATTCAAATCTTATAAACACAAGATCAATTTATTTAAGAAAACTGGGTTATTTTTGTCTGACAGAGTGAAAAACATTGTGATTAAAGAAGTTATTACTCAAAACAACCAATGGCTTTTTTGCCACAATGTTTTCAAAAGTCGTCTGCTTCAGATACAGGGAAATGCGGTATTATGAGGCAAAGGGTTAAAACCTCTTTATTCATTTTATCCCAATATTGGGATTTCAAGATATTTTAGTCCCAGTAATACAACCAGTCAGATTGTTTAATCATTTTACCTAACCTGATTCATGTATGTGTTAACACGCTTGTATGTTACCATGGGAATCTTGGTAGAAGTCATCGTCCAATTGCTGAAATGTTTCAGTGGCATGTTTCAGCAGTTTAATATTAATATTGAAATGATTGTAATTCTATGTCTCTATGTCTGTATATTTCAATTTATTTACTTAATGATATTAATAAGTTTGTTACAACTGAGAAGTGACATGACAATCAGTTATTGAATACATTAACCAGTCATTAACCAGCACTAATACAAACAGAACTAACCAAACAAACTCAACTGTCTGTAATATATTTTTTACAAAAACAAAAGGAAGAAAACACATGAAAAAATACAAATAAATCAAGGAACAGAATGCATGTCAAATGGCTTGTATAACTGAACTACATATTACTATTGACAAAAGATATACCTGTCTATTAGGACTTCCTGGACTTAAGTTCAGAATCCATATTGGTCATTTAACAAACATATTACATTAGGTATTGTGAATTAGGCAATTCCCATGATTTAGAAGATGAATATCATCTCGTATGTAAATGTCAATTCTATAACATGTCACAAAAAAATAAAGACTTTTACAAAAGACCATTAATGTGCAAATTTACTTAATTATTAAACAGCCAAAGTATTTTAGTTCTGATAAATGCATCACTATTTATAAAGAACTCTTAAAAACAATGTAACAAATAACAGCTACCATATAGCGGGTCATTTCTGCAGAGATATTTTTCTGTGATTCTGCGATCTCTGATTAAAACCACAGAAATAATTCCAAGCAGAATATTTTCCCAGCAAAAATTAAAAGTTACACTAAATCTACACTTGTTTCAATATGTATACCTTTCACCATATCGGAAGTAATCCGATTTAAAGATGACTGCCTGGTCTAATTATCAGCAATCACTGTCATTATCGATCTATTTTATTACAATGTTGTTTGAATGTGACGTTTATTCAAAAATTTATCCCTTGTGAGTTTGGATCTGCAGAAATAAAAACCACAGACATTAATATCTTTATTTTGTTTTGACCAAAATGCAGAATTTTTTGACACATGAGATTCAGTTACCTGTATTTTTACTTCACTGGCGAGATTAATTCATGAAGAAAATGATAGAGAATGAAAAGAAAAAAAAAGAAAAAAGAAAAATCCATGAATTTACGTCCCCACATATATTTGCCATTTTAGTAAAAACCATGAAAATTAAGCCCAATGAATATAAATGATACCACAGTACTTTTACTATTAAATTAATTCTAGACACTCTTTTTTGTTAAACAGTGCAGTGATTTCATCATGATTAAACTGTAAATGCATGAATTTGTATTGCCTTCAACAAAGTATTGGCATAATTATCTTGGTGTATCGGTTTTTTATCCAGGCTTGGCACATTTAGAAGCATTGGAAATGTTATCAAATCAGTGTGAGAAGAAAGTCAACATCTTACTGAATGCTCTGTCAGCTGAAATGATTTCTACAGTAAAGCCACAACTGTTATTAATTAAACAGAACTTTGAGATAAATGATGATGATGATGATGATGATGATATCACAGAACAACAGTTTGATGTTCTCGTCACAGATCTACTCACACATTTAAATATTGGTACAACGGCAGATAAACTTATCAAGGTATATACATTTTGTGATCGTATAAGCAGCTTGTAGTTATAGTTTTAGATCTTTTAACAATAAAGATGATTCTGGCTTGTATTTAAATTATGATTATACATGATTATGTATGGAAATTTTTTTATCAAAATCTTGGTTGTATTTGCAAATACATGTTTATGGCAATTTCATGGTTAAGTACAATTTTTGTATTGCCAGTAAATCAGTTAACATGACAACAAGGACTGTTTGACAAGTGCATGTATCACTGTCTTTGTATTCAACTGTTTTTGTTTTGAGTTGTGAAATCATCTCATTTTTATCATTTCCAGGCTCGACAGAACATTGAGGAAAGTTATAAACACTGTTGTGACTCTGCTGAGAAGTGTGAGATAAAAGTATGTTATAGTACTTATACTGGATGTATCGCACATGTGTAAAGTGACTGTCAAAACAATACCAATCTTAACAATGTAGTGGTCAGGATCATTATTAATTCATAGGAGGAGTTTGGTCATTGATGGATAGCACTTGCTTAAACCATAGCCAATTAGAATGTTGCTTGTATCAAGTAGGATATGTCCAGTACACTTATTGTTCTAACCTAAATTACTGCAGTACACACACATGTTAATGTTTCATAGTATTAGCTTTCCAAATCTGTTGAAGGGTTATATCCATAATACTGTACTTATTTTATGTTATCTGCTCAATGCCACTCGATGATGGTAGTATTATAAAAAATAGTTTTGCCCAATTATCATAATTTCTTTGATAGTTACTCTAGATACTTCAATTTATTTTATGACACATTTTGAAAATTTTGTAGTTATTGTTCTTGTTGAAAGATATGCTTTTCTACATATATTACATCGGTTCTGTGTTTTTGCATCTTTTTACCATGACTTCATTGAAATATATCTTCCTTTTCTTTTAATTTTAAAAAAAATGGGCTACTCCCATAGATTTTAATGTAAAGTAAAAGGGACAATAACTCCAATGATTGTCATTGTTTTCAAAAAAATCTCACAGTAAATCATATTTTATCATGGAAACCTTTAAAAAACACGAAGAATCCCAAAATCTGCTCCTATTTGTGATACTAATTTTGAACATTCTGGGTATAAAACCTTAATAGTGTTTACATGATGTATAACATACAGATGGAGTGTTTTATGTATCAGCCAGTATTAAATACAGTATTTTGTTCTATATATGAATATTTGATAACACCAATTTTTACATTGCAGGAGATACACAGAGTGGCGATCAGCAGTCTTGCAGAGTTGACTTCAAAATGTATTGAACAGTTTCATAAAGCTGGTGAATTGATTCTTTTCCAGAAATCCAAGGATTATAACTATGTTGATAGCAGTAACTTGCTTCAAAGGTGTGTCATTACTGACATAGTTTTGATGTTTCTTTACAAAATTATATGGAATCAATCACTTAGTTAATGTTGTGCTGTAGTTTTACCAACTTATGTCTGGTAAATTTAACATCTATTGTATTTTTGTTATTGACTGATCTTCACATAGGAACTTGTGATGAGCTAAAGAGATCTCCCTGTGTGGCATGTGGCATCAACATTTGTTTCAGATGAAATCACTGAAAAAACTTCTCGGCCAGTTTCAAGCAAACTTCACAAGAATGGTGCTAGAGCTAAAAATAGAAATACAGTCAACTCTCGTTATGTCGATTTTTTGGGCCCAAAAAAATACTTCGTCTTAACAAAAATTTGACATAAAGTCCAATGAATACCGGTATTGTATTAGACATTTTGGCCATTGATAGAATCACTAGTTCATGATATTTGGTGTCTGTAAGAATTACTTATTGTGATATTTTATTTTTATTTACAAGTAAATAAACAAATAAATGATATTTACTTCATCTATGATGATTTATATAAAAATATACTATACTACAAATATCTTTCACAATGACATGTTTTACAAATCCAACGTTTTGTCTGCTATTAAGTTACATATGATGATATGTTTGTATTTAAGAGTAAACAATAATAATCTCCCTATTGTTATTGATTAAAAATTAAATCGAACCCTTATGCTCAGCGAAGTGTGAAAAACATTGGGGGCAAGTGCATAATATTGTCTGACTTCATAATAAACAAAGTAAATTAAGTGCAAATTATTCATTCAGACTTCAAAATTAGTTCGACATAATAAAAAATTTCAAAAGCAAATTCATCTTAAGTGACAGACGTTTATGTACTTTTAGAAGGAAAAAATCTGTACTTAAAAAATACTTTGCCATAACGGAAAATTTGTGTTAACCAACTTCGCCATAACGAGAGTCGACTGTACCTTTAAATGTCTTCTTCTCATGAACCATTGGATGGATCATCACAAAAGTTGGTTTGTTGATGGTATCAAGATTTTACTAATGATGCTCATGACTCAGGGATCACTTGTTTAGATAGGGAAAACCTTAAAGTCTTGGCCAAATCTCATGACCTAGAGCTATAATATTCACTTTGTTGCATTTTCTTGTGGTCCTCTAATTAGTCTTCAATTATTTCTCAGGGGTCAAACTCGGCCCTACTCTGCCCTGGGGGTCGCTTGCTTTATATAGATTATGAAGGGAAAACCTTTCAGAATCTTTTTGGCCAAACCCATATGGCCTGGAACTTAGATATTTGGTTTGTTCATTGTCTACCAAGAATGTTGCAATTATTCATCTCTGGTAAAAATTGGGCTGTCCTGGAGTGTGATGCATAGACTTATTTAGAGAAAACCTTCAAAAATCTTCTTGGCTAGAACTAGTAGAAGAACATGGCTTAGAACTAAGATATTTAGCGTGTAGTATTGTCAAGTGGCTCACTACAAATAATGATCAAATCATGCTACTGTGATAAAACTGGTTCTGCCTTTTGAGTCATTTGTTTATAATCAAGTATTCACTTCTATAATTTTGTGATTAGAACCTTCATTCAAATTTTGATCTTTTGTTATTTCAGTTTAACAAAGATTCTTACAAGTGAAACTGGAATTCTGTCAACAAAATTTACTGAATGTCTGAATAAACTGGTAATGTTAATATTTTAAATCAGTGTGCTTTATTAGATTTATTACTGTTGTGGAAAATGCTGAACCTTTTCTCAGAAGGGTTAAAATGATTTGTAAGGAAAAATGGTTTCTCATGAAAACCTACATAAATTATCATAAATGTGCAGGCTATTACTGATTTGTCTTTGTAGCCGTAAATTTATGAATGCTACAATATTAACCAGGCTACAAGTTGATTCAACTATCTGAGAATCAAATTTGTGTGTTGCATGCTGGTATGTTTGTGTGACTACATTCATTAATGTTAAATTTATTACATTTTTGTAAGCTTTGAGAAGTTCTAAGAGTTCGGTAAGTTTGTCAGAAACAAGATTGAACAAAATTGCAAGCCACCTCGATACGCTTGCAATATGCTTTATACATGTAATATAAATTATTCATCTCATTTCAGGAAGGTGATGATGAAATTAAAGTGAATCATGTGGTGACTAACATATTTCTAGAGGTATCTACTGTTTTAATCATTTCTCACAAAGTACACTTCTATACTAACATTTTATATGAACTAAATTTTGTTAAACATTCTAAGATGCAGAAGTTTGTGAGTTTTTGTGAAAGTATATACTTATTACAGAAAGGTTTGTTTTAACTTGTATGATGGGTATCGTAAGGCTTTTTTTGTCATTCAGAAAGCTTTATAATCCCTTCATTAAATTGAATATAAGTAATGTTCCAGAACTTGGAGAGGTCTTCATGAAAATATTATTGATGGATCAAATGAAATCTCAAGTCTGTAAATGACTTCTATTACTGTGTTGAAAGTTTTGAACTTTTGATTTTAATCTTTACATGCATCAATCTAAACCTGAGAAACAATGAGAAACAATATGCACATTTAGGTGTACAATTACTGTCTGTGTAACAAACTACACATTAATGCTCACAATTACCCTCAGTTTAACAAGCTACACATTCATGTGCACAGTTTATGTCAGTTTAACTAACTACACATTAATGCTCACAATTACCCTCAGTTTAACAAACTACACATTCATGTGCACAGATTATGTCAGTTTAACTAACTACGCATTCATGTGCACAATTTATGTCAGTTTAACTAACTACACATTCATGTGCACAAGTTATGTCAGTTTAACAAACTACACATTAATGCTCACAATTACCCTCAGTTTAACAAACTACACATTTATGTGCACAGTTTATGTCAGTTTAACTAACTACACATTCATGTGCACAGTTTATGTCAGTGCAACAAACTACACATTCATGTGCACAGTTTATGTCAGTTTAACAAACTACACATTCATGTGCACAATTTATGTCAGTATAACAAACTACTCATTAATGCTCACAATTACCCTCAGTTTAACAAACTACACATTCATGTGCACAGTTTATGGCAGTTTAACAAACTACACATTCATGTGCACAATTTATGTCAGTATAACAAACTACACATTAATGCTCACAATTACCCTCAGTTTAACAAACTACACATTCATGTGCACAGTTTATGGCAGTTTAACAAACTACACATTCATGTGCACAATTTATGTCAGTATAACAAACTACACATTAATGCTCACAATTACCCTCAGTTTAACAAACTACACATTCATGTGCACAGTTTATGTCAGTTTAACAAACTACACATTCATGTGGACAATTTATGTCAGTTTAACAAACTACACATTCATGTGGACAATTTATGTCAGTTTAACAAACCACACATTCATGTGCACAATTTATGTCAGTTTAACTAACTACACATTCATGTGCACAGTTTATGTCATTTTAACAAACTACACATTCATGTGCACAATTTATTTCAGTTTAACAAACTACACATTAATGCTCACAATTACCCTCAGTTTAACAAGCTACACATTCATGTGCACAGTTTATGTCAGTTTAACAAACTACACATTCATGTGCACAATTTATGTCAGTTTAACAAACTACACATTAATGCTCACAATTACCCTCAGTTTAACTAACTACACATTCATGTGCACAGTTTATGTCAGTTTAACAAACTACACATTCATGTGCACAATTTATGTCAGTTTAACAAACTACACATTCATGTGCACAATTTATGTCAGTTTAACAAACTATACATTCATGTGCACAGTTTATGTCAGTGCAACAAACTACACATTCATGTGCGCAATTTATGTCAGTTTATCAAACTACACATTAAGGAGCACAATTTATGTGTGTGTAACAAACTACACATCAAGGTGCACAATTTATGTGGGTGTAACAAACTACACATCAAGGTGCACAATTTATGTGGGTGCAACAAACTACACATCAAGGTGCACAATTTATGTGGGTGTAACAAACTACACATCAAGGTGCACAATTTATGTGGGTGTAACAAACTACACATCAAGGTACACAATTTATGTGAGTGTAGCAAACTACACATCAAGGTGCACAATTTATGTGAGTGTAACAAACTACACATCAAGGTGCACAATTTATGTGGGTGTAACAAACTACACATCAAGGTACACAATCACCCTCAGTTTAACAAACTACTGTTTTACTACTGCTTTGTTTACTTGCACATACATAAAATATGTCTACTGTTGAGTCAGTCAAAGATTGTAATGGATGATCTTTTATCAGGGAATGTTTGTGTTTCAGGCAAGTAACAGCAGTTCTTATATACAGGATGGTTTTCAGCTTCTTCTTCCAGTTATTCAACAAGCCGTGTTAGAGTGTAGCCAGATACCAGAATAATATTTTTTGTAGCTGTGATGTAATAATGGCCTGTATTATGATTCTTAATTCTGGATTTCTGCTTTTTAAACTGAGTTTGTACTATGAAGCATTGTAAATTGTCTAACTATGGCCATAGAAGCATGCACAGTTGGATTTACCATGGTAAACTGAGAGCTCTCCCAAATCATATTCAATTGATTCATCATTTACTCATTATTTACAGTATTGTATGGAATGTCATTTTTTGTCTAGATTGGTATCCATTTCTTTGATATTCCATATTATTTTATGAAATGTTTGACATTATTGTGGTTGTACAGGGATAGTAGTCAAGCAAGCAATATGCTCATAGTATAAAATTTTCTCACACGTTGTTGTAGGTTGTGGTTTAAATGTGTAGGTGCATTACTTGTAAATTACTGCTATGTATGTTTGTGTACATTATTATAATGAACATTATTATAATGTGCAAATTAATGGATATCAAGTAACATATAAAGAATGAAAAAAATAACACTCTTCTTTTTCTTTTTGAAATTTTATTTTACCAGATTATACATATACACCTTTCTTATACCTGAAAGACATATATAAACACAAAATGTAGCATTTACAGCTTGTCACAGAAAAAATACAACACTGAATCAAAATGAGATTCATAAGTATTCTAATGTTTGCTCAACAAAATGTGGCATATTGATGAATTAATTCCATTACAGGGAACATAAGAACAAAATATTAAAATCGTTATGATGAATTGCCGTAACACAAGACCAGTGTAAAAAATGTAGCTTGAAATGTAGGACTTGTAGCAAACAAAGAACAAACCAATAAGAATTTCTATTTGACATATTTGGTTCATTCACGTTTGATTAGAAATTATCAAAATTCAAGTATACAATCAATTATTGATAAAATGTTGTAATGTATATGTGCCTTCCAAACTCCATTTGCAGATTCATTAATGAGCTAATATAATCCCGAAAACATATACAGTAAAACCTCACATAACAACCATCTCAATATTATTACCTTGTTATAACGACCACTAATTTTGGACTAATCAACCATTCAATTTGATAACAAGACCGCCTCATAATTACATCTGATTTCTCAGGTCCCAAAGGTGGTCACCTTATCAAGGTTTTACTATACATGCAAGTCTTACAAAATTTAAATACTCTTCACAAGTCACGATAAACTTTTCTCACACAGAAAATCTTCTATCTCTTGCCACGTTTAGATCCTGGAGGTCGTGCAAGCTGAAAGGATTGGTCAGCTATAGATTTAGGAAGAGTACAAGTAAACATAGTACCAGCTACTTGTGCACCAACTTCAGAGCTTTTTTTGTTTATGTCTGTTCCCACCCCAAATCCACTTATCCCACTACCAAGTCCACTTGTTCCAAAGCCTATAATAAAAATATCCTGTTTGTATACTGACATACAAGCTTGATTAAGTCTTGCTTAAGTAATTTTATTGGGGGGAATTCATATACTGTGTCTTCTAAAGGCACTAGAATAAAACCTGGTAGACATACATCCTCTCTGATGGATGTTATGATTGTAACAAAACTACAGTTTTTGTGCTGCTGTATTTCTTATTTTATCAAATCCAATTCAATGTGAAGATTAGGAAAACTTATATGAACAACATACCTTGTTAATGTACCTGAACAGCTCCATGCAGCAAAATAATGTTTTTATTTTGTTAAATTGTTCACGATGGTATAATTAATGATGGTAGATATTTTTTTAACATACATTATCATGACAATCAATATGATTAGTGTCATAAATATGCAGTAGTCCATAAGCATTCTGGATTGTATATCCTAAAGCCACTATAAAAAATATAGAAATTCAATACAACCACTTACCTGTTGAAACATTTCCAAACCTTGTTGTAGGTTGAAAATTAACAAATCCAGTAACAGGAGGAGCACCAGTTACAGCCTGAGGCTGCTGTGTTCTGGTTAAAGCTGTTGCCATAGCAACAGCTGCAGTATTGTTGATACCAGGAAAGGGTGACTGACCATATGTGTCTGTATTTAGTGATTTTGATGTCAACTTTACTGGTGCCTTTCTTTGACGTTCAAATATATTACGACCATCTCCGTGAAAGACTTTTCTGTAGTTAAGGTAATGTTCTTTCTGTGTCTAAGATATAAAGCATGGAAATAAAACATTAACACTTGGATATCCTAGGTTTACATGAAACAAACCAGAATCATAAATGTGGGAATTGTATGCTTTCAAAAAATAAATGGAGCATCAATTACAAAAACGGCCTAATTGACTATTAATAATCTCATCTATACCCCCCCCTCTCAAAAAATGTTACCCAATTTTGTTTTGGAAAATTACAGCATATGACCCTGATATTGTACAAAATAAATTGTTAACTTTTATCATTCACAGAACCCAACGTCAAACTGGATTTCTGAAGCAACAGATCAGTTGATGGGTTCACAAACTATTACCTTGACAGACTCATGTATCTGTTGTAACTGTGCAGCCATAGCAATAAAAGCTTCATGCAACTTCCTAAGTAACAGTATAAGCTCTGAAAATACAAAAAAAATGATAAGTTTAAAACAGAGATGTGTACACATTTTGAAACAAGAGGGCCATGATGGCCCTGCATCGCTCACCAGAATAAATATTAATTAACTTGTTACTAAAAAGGTAATAAAGGTACACTTGTGGGCAAATAATGGGGAACAATAATAAACTTGACAAAGGACCATCAAAGGATACTTCAAAAGAATATTCGTGATGACTGAAGGATGCCACAGACCAAATTTGGTGATGATCCAACCACTGGTTCATGAAGAGAAGTCATTTTAAGGTATTTCTATGTTTAGCTCTAGCGGCCCCTAATTGGGGCCAACCATTTTTATTTCAGCAAATCTGATAGAACACTATCTAAAGATGCTCAAAACCAAGTTTGGTAACAATCCTTTGAGATTCATGAGAAAAAGTCATCTTAAGGTATTTCTATTTTTAGCTCTAGTGGCCCCTAAAAGGGGCCGACCAAATATATTTGAGTAAACTTGAAAACCATCTAATGATGCTACAGACCAAGTTTGGTGATGATCCATCCATTGGTTCATGAGAAGAAGACGTTTAAAGGTTTTTCTATTTTTAGCTCTAGCGGCCCCTAAAAGGGGCCAACCATTTTTATTTGAGCAAATCTGATAAAAGTCCATATAAGGAAGGATGCTACAGACCAAGTTTAGAGATAATCCATCCATTGGTTCATGAGAAGAAGATGATTATTGGTTTTTCTTTTTTAGCTCTAGTGACCCCTAAAAGGGGTTAACTGATATAATATGAGCAAAATGTACTTAGAACGTCAAAAGGCTTCTGCACAGCAAATTTGAAGTAAATTGGACTGGTAGTTTCTGAGGAGGAGACCATTGCTGACGACAGACGACGGACAACAGACAATCCACCTACCCATCCTAACAGCCCACCCTGAACCTTCGGTTCTGGTGAGCTAAAAATACACGCCTAAAGTTAGAGAAACTGAACACAAACTTCATTTACAGAAAATTTGTGGTTAGAAAATTGCTCAAAGCAAGTAAATTTAATTTGTCAACATGTGTTCAGCATCTCAAGGTCCTTTGTTAACCTTGACTAGATTGAGGTTCACTTTGCATGAGTGACATAATGTAGATCATATTAAATTTTGTTCCAAGTTAAATAAATTATGTATTGTAGCAATCATTTCGACAGGTTTGGTCTATCGTGTATCAAAACTGCGACCTCTAGAGGGTTAACAAGGTTTTCCAGTGATTAGACCAGGTGACCTAGTTTTTGACCCCAGATGACCCATGTTCGAACTTATCCAAGATATATATCATTAAGATAAGCATTTTGATAAGGTTTGGTGAAGATTAAATCAGCTGTGACCCCTAGAGCATTAACACGGTTTTTCTAGGATTTGACCTGGTGACCTAGTTTTTGACCCCAGATGACCCATGTTAATAGTTAAGTAAGATATCATTAAAACAATTGTTTTTACAAGGTTTGGTGAAGATCCAATTAAAAATGTGACCCCCTAGAGCGTTAACAAGGTTTTGCAATGATATGACCTGGTGACCTAGTTTTTGACCCCAGATGACCCATGTTCGAACTTGTCCAAAATATCATTAACACAAATCTTCTGACAAAGTTTGATGTGATGAAATTCAATCAAAAGTGCAACCTCTAGAACATTAATAAGGTTTTCTGGTGCGTTGATCTAGTGACCTAGTTTTTTACCAAAGATGACCCATATTCACACAATTTTACAAGATGAATACAAACATTCTGACAAACTTTCATGAAGCTCCAATGAAATCTGTGATTTCTAGAGAGTTAACAAAATTTCCATTTTAATTGACCTAGTGACCCAGTTTTTGACCACAGATGACCCATGTTCGCACTTTTCCAAGATATCATTGAGGCGAACATTCTGACCAGGTCTGATGAAGATTCGCTCAAAAGTGTGACCACTGGAGCATCAACAACCCCCAGGTGTGGACGCCGGACGCTGGAGTAGACTGACTGGTGAGTATAGTTCACTGAGCACAACGTGCTCAGGTTAGCTAAAAAGGGGCATAACTCCATTAACATAGCTTTCAGAATAATGCCCCTTGTCTTTCAACTGCGTCTGCAACTGATAATCAGGTATTCTAAGTGCACTGTTCTGCCAAGGTTTGAAATAGTTGGGGACAAATATCCCCTTAAATAAAAATATTGGGACATTTTGAAAATGAAAAGAATTTCCACATATATTGTAACTACTTGTATGAAGAAAATTTTGATGTGCATCATCAACCTAGAAGTCTCAAAATGGCAACATGTCGAGCCCACTAAGATTCCATTTTACAGTCCGGACAAGGCAAAACATGCTACAGTATATTCCCATATATACGCCCCTCCCCTAATAAATGCCCCATCCCTTTTTTTTTGACAAGAGAAAAGTGACAAACCATGACAGGCTATTTTAATCTGAGATGAACAACAGAAATCAGTAGGAAACACTTTTTAAGTCCAAAGAATGACACAAATTCATTTTAAATCCAGTACATGCGACTGCTCTCTACCGAAATCAAAGAACTTGAGCCACTAGATGTGATGTCACTTCAACCTAGATTTCAAAGAGATGAGAGTCAGCAGACATTGCCGTATATACCCAAACTTATAAGACCAGTGTAAAAAGTGTAATTGTTACGTAAAAAGCTTAAAGAATCTGACATTTGGACAATTTTCAAAGGAGATGAGAGTCGGCAGTCATTGCCGTATATACCCCACTTATAAGACCAGTGTAAAGAGTGTAATTGTTACGTAATTTAAAAGCTTAAAGAATCTGAAGTTTGGACAATTTTCAAAGGTTAGTCTGCGGTTTAAATTTATTAATACATACTTGGAACTTGTTTCAAATTTTATTTTTTGTTCTCAAACACCCCATCTTTCAAAAATGTAACGCCTCCCGGGTCATTTAATAGGGAATATATATGGTAACTTTTACCCTTTAAACCTCAAGTGTGACCTTGGCCTTTGAGATATGGACCTGGGTCCTGCACATGACACACCATCTCAACGTGGTGAACAATTGTGCAGTCATTTTAAAATCCATTGATGCATAGGGAAGTTATAATCTGGACAAAAAGTCATGGACGCACATACACGGAACCGCCATTTGGACAACTATGTTGAGCTCATCATAAGCGAGCTTGACAATAATCACAGTTAACATACTTATATGGTCAGCACTACTACAGCTCAGGCAGAATGTCAAAAACTTTAAATTGAACTGCTTAACCTTGTAATAGTCGATGACTAACTGGAA
This sequence comes from Lutraria rhynchaena, assembly GCA_008271625.1. Lineage (NCBI taxonomy): Eukaryota > Metazoa > Mollusca > Bivalvia > Venerida > Mactridae > Lutraria > Lutraria rhynchaena. Next base: position 2,009,528 of record VIBL01000059.1, read on the forward strand.
ACCATGTAATTACTGTCTGAGTCATAACTCAACCAAGAGTGATCATTAAGCCATTTCTTTTGGAATAAACGAAAAGTGACACGTTTGTTTACAACACTTTCATTCGACTTTTCAGATGATGAGGCAAATAGGGGTGTAACTGTGAAAGGAGGGTTGGTGGGTGGAGGGTAATCTGTCGTATTGTTGTTTTCATCAAATTTAGGGCTTTTCTTTTAAAAAAAAACTGAGAATAATCCTCGACATTTTTGCCTGCGTCACCATTTTCCCAAAATCAACCAGCATAAGAAAATACAATCAATTTCATAGGCTGATGCAGAATTACATACCAATCAGAATTGTCATAAGAAAATGCCTTCACATACTGTACACTGCTTGCCTGCAATATTTTCACTGCTGTGATTTTCTCAGATTCAACCCAAGAAATTTCATACATGACATGATTCGCACCAAAGCAATATTTCATGCGGCATCTGCATTTTCTTAATGGAAATGTCGCAGAAACGTGTCCTTGGCAGAACACAGCAAGTGTATCTTTAAAAGTGTTTACGTAATGTGCTATATTAACGACAATCCAGTGATCATAATAGCTCGACTTTTTCTTTGAAACAGACGAGATAAAAAGGGCGACAATTAATTACTCCACTTGTGGGCAAATAAGTTTTTAAATAAATCTTTAAGATTCAACTTATCAGACTATCTGACAATGGTCACACAATGATAATAATGGTGATTACCTTCATGTGTAAGCCTATTTGGTTGATGTAAAGAAGCTAGATGGTTTTCTAACATTTCTATCTGCTGTCTATATGTAACCATCTGAGTCTCAAAGTTTTCTATTATACACTGAAAATATCTATAACACAAACACAGTGAAATGTCAGTTATCTATTCTATACAAGACATATCTTTCACACATGAAACAAGAGAATCATGATGGCCCTTTTTCACTCACCTTAGTAAAGATTGCAACTTCTAGTTTCCCTGTGATTTGACCTGGCACCTAGTTTTTAACCTGAGTTGACACATGTTCAAGCCTGTTCATGATATCATTAATATAAACATTCTGGTACAGTTTGACGAAGATTCAATCACAACTGTGAACTCTAGAGAGTTAACAAGGTTTTTCTAGTGATTTGACTGGTAACATAGTTTGAGACCCCAAGTGACCAATGTTCAAACTTGTCAAAGATATTATTTATTAAGACAAATCTTCTGACAAGGTTTAGAGAAGATTCAATAAAAAATGTGACCCTAGAGGGTAAACAAGGCTTTCCAAAGATTTGACCTGGTGACTTAGTTTGTAACCCTAGTTGACCCATGTTCGAGCTTGTTCAAGATATCATGGATAAAAACTTTCTGACAAGGTTTAATTAAGATCACTCAAAGTGTGACCTCTAGAGTGTTAACAACCCCCGACAGATGCCACAGTAGACTGATTGATAACTATAGCTCACTAGTAAATATTCGAGTAATCAACATATATACTTTTTTTTTCATTTAAGGTAATTCTGGGTTAAATCATGATGTTTTATAAACAATACATTGCAATTTTACCATTATAGGTCTGTTACTAGTGCCTGAGTAGAATAGTAGGTATTCAATAGTTAATTGATATGCAGGTTAGCACCTTTTTGTACTAAATTAATATATAGTGTTTAGAATAAATTACAAAATTATAAAAAAAATTACATAATTCTTGTACCACATTTCATGACTCCACATGTAGATATTACCATTGAAGGCTAATTTAAATTCTTTAAGATATCAGTTTCAATCAAAGTGTTAATATTTCAATACTTACTGAGTAGGGGCAACATTTTCATACTGGAGTCCAGGTGGGGTCTCTTTTGTACGAATGGCCATTTCTGCATTTTTTAATTCCTTCAGAAAAAAATAATATACAGTCTAAACCATTGGGAACTGTTACAATGAATTGGGAATGTCCAGTAAAAATTTGATATAACTTTCATATGTTTTCTAATTTATCTTGTATGTCAGTGAATTGCTTTTAAGAAATTGTTCCACAGTTTCACGCATTAGTATCCATCAATAGAGAAATTTCAATCACTTGAAGCACTATTCTCATATTTCCGACATACGACCATGAAAAATTTAGAATTTTAAAATTGAAAATACTATTCCGAAACAGTATCAACCTACAAACTATACGTAAATAAGTTAGCTACACTATACCACACTGTACAGTTTGGCATCAATATATAAAGTAGCTATACAATGTTATCTTGGTTATTTTAAGACAATTCTAAACATTCATTCAGGTGTCAAATGTAAAATTTTTCACAAGGGAAAAAAAATTATTGAGATTCTGTTATTTGGAAGAATTACCATAATACCAATGTTATCTTCATTAAATACATAACTTTTGTACAACTTTTTACCTAAACCAAGCATGCTAATCCATAAATCAATAAAAAACAGCCTTTAAGAAAGTCATAAACAAGAGGCCCATGATGATCCTTTATTCGCTCATGTGATTAAAGACTGCGACTTCTTAGGTTTTCCTGTGATTTGACCTAGTTTTTTACTCTAGATGACCAATGTTCAGACTTGTCCAAGAAATCATTACGACAAAAATTCTGACAAATTGAAACTGTGACTTCTAGAAAGTTAACAAGGTCGTTCTGTGATTTGACCTGGTGACCTGGTTTGTGACCCTAGATAACCCATGTTTAAACATGTCCATGATATCATTTAGACAAAAATTCTGACAAGGTTTTATGAAGATCCAATGAAAACTGTGACTCCTAGAGTGAGTCTAGAGAGTGTTAAGGATTTCCAATGATTTGACCTAGTAGCCTAGTTTTTGACCCAAAATAATTGATGTTTGACCTAGTCCAAGATACCATTAAAACAAACATTCTAACAAGGTTTGGCGAAGATCCAATAACAACTGTGACTTCTTGTGTTAACAAGGTTGTCCTATGATTTGACATGGTGACCTAGATTTTGACCCGATGGCCAATGTACAAACTTCTTCAAGGTATCATTAAGACATATTTTTACAAGGTTTGATGAAGATCCAGTCAAAACTGTGACCTCTGGCGTGTTAACAAGGTTTTCCAGTGATTTAACCTGGTGATCTAGTTTTTGACCCCAGATGACCCAAGTTCGAACTTGTCCAAGATGGCATTAAAACAAACATTTTATCAAAGTTTAATGAAAAGCCAATCTAAACTGAGACCTCTAGGGAGTTAACAAGGTTTTCCAGTGATTTGACCTGGTGACCTAGTTTGAAACCCAAGATCACCCTTGTTTCTTCTTGTCCAAGACAGCATTAAAACATCATTTCTTTTTGTCAAAGACAGCCTTAAAACAAACATTCTGACAAGGTTTGATGAAGATCCAATCAATACCATATCACTAAATCACTACATGCTCAGGTCAGCTAAAAACTTGCCTGTGTCATTTCCTTTTTTAATTTATCAACTGCACAAGCATTCCTCTGTAAGCCACTGGAAACTACTGACAATAACTGCTTGAGTGCAGCATTATCTTCCTGTACTTTCACCATGGGAGTTGATGATAAACGTTTCATCTGCTCCATCTCACTTTTCTCTTCCTTCACAAATTTACTGCAAAAACAATGAACTTTAATTTGTTCATCAAGTCATTTCAGCACATGTATTACTCTATGCTAGCTAACATAACTAGGTTAGCTAGATACTAACAAGATGATCTTCAAAGTTTAATTAAATCAATGTAAAATAATACTTGTAACAACTAATCATTGATAATCACACATCAGCAAACTTAAGTGTTTTTTAAAAGAAGCAAGATGTAAAGTTCCACTTAATAAATGGTCTGATAATACAAACAACTCAATATTATGACTGCTTTTCAGTAACAAATATTTCCATATAATTTCCTAAATATTCACAGACCAAAATTACAAGTCCACTATTACTTAATACACCTGGTTTTTGCAAGTGCCAATAAACTGACCACCCGGCTTCTGCTTGTGTCAAAATGTTAGTGTTGTATATCCAGTTGTTGTTAACAACATTTGAACACTGTGTAAACACTGGAACTAACTTGTGAAAGAATGTGATGATCAAAGCCATTGAAGGATTAAATGATTATTTGATCTGTTTAATTGACATAAATGCCAACAGTCAAACATAAAAAATGAATGTTCACCTAATTATTGTACAAGTACATACAACTTACAGTGTGATAATTGTAACAGTTTTTTTTTCTTTGCTTGTATATGAAATTTTATGGTCTTGCAAAGCATAGAATAGCATTAACATATTATTGTAATCGATTGAAGAAAAGTTTGTACGAAATATGTTGAATATGTTGGGTCTCAATATTATGACAAACTCAGTAATAAGAACACTTTCTGTCAATCCACCTGATGGTCTTAATAGCAGAACATTACTGCATTAAGATACGGAGAAAAGTACTTCCAAATTGTTCTTAAAACGATAAGATCAATGAAATGATTAGATAACTCACACCATAATTAAGTGGTGTATTAGATGAAGTCAACAAATCAAAGAATGTGTGTAAATTTATAACTGTGACTATGAAATGTAAGCCAACCTCAATTAGTAATTTTCAAAAAGTATAAATACCCCCCCAAAAAAGGATGTTGGTAATTCAAAGGTCAGTGCTCTTTGATTTTTCAATGTTCAGACAAACCAGAGTCACATGTATACTGAATGAAAATCTGTTCAAATTGGGGTCTGATGTTTAATACTTTATAAGGTGAAAATTCAGAATAGGAAAAACCACAAGCTAGGGTACTTATTTATCTATTTACTGTAAACTGAAATCTTATGTCAAGACACCTTTTCATTCTCATGAAAATCATAAAGCAGATAATTTTGGATCATTTTTCTATCACTGTTTTTTTTCATTACTTTTTAAATAACAATGCAGCAAAAAAAGATACAGGGTTAGATTAAGCAATTATGAGCCAACAAATTGAATCAAAGCTGGTTTCTGCATTTGTGAAGTGAGATTTGTCTTCTTTCCTAACAAACAAAACAATATCGTAATGCCAATATGATCTAAGTCTTTCCTACATCATGAAAGATGCTTTATTATCTTTGTAAATTATATACATGATTTTTGTAACTGGAAATAAGAAGTAAAACACATACATGTTGCTAATCAATAAATAAAGTTTATCAAACATAGGTCCAAATTATAACCCATATTTCTCACTTTGTTACAGCAGCAACTTTATAGTATCAAAATTGAATATGGTTTAGATGTGTTGTGTGTAGTGTATGACTCAGGAATGCAGGTTTTAGGGTTTATTTATTCTTATTTTCCCTCCTCCAGTGGACATTTTTTAGAAAAAATCTGAGTAAAAATAAAACATCTATGGTCTATCAAGTCATAAAAACATCTTAAGTTTAAGAAATAAATAAGTAATCCGATCAACTACATGTTATTCCATATTTAGTTTCATATGGTCATAAACTCAATAAATCTAAGAACATTGAGGCCACAACCATGGTCCAATGGTTAGTACGCTGGACTTGTAATCCAGCGATCAGGGTTCAAATCCCAACAGCAGTAGGTCATACCCTTCAATGAAAATTTGACAAAAATGTCCATTGTCCTCCATTGGTGGGAAAGTTGCCGGTTCCTTGTGGAAGGGTAAGTTAGTACTGGTTAGTATACAGACCAGGAAAACTAGGTAGGTGAACTAAATGCCGTATATAATTGAAGAATTGTTGAAACACTGCATGTTTCAGTGAAAAAATAGTAAGAAAATTGGATGCTATATGTCAGAATACAGTACCTAAGTTCATCAACATCAAGCATTATATTATTCTCAACAGCCGTCTCCTTTACAGCTTTCCCATCCCTGAAATATATCACACAAAAAAAAATTACCATTACATAAATATTATGATCAGATCTAAAAACAAATTTACTTGCATGTAATTCTAATTTATATGAAACAAGCATTGTCACTAAATGTGACATATGCCCACATGTTGCAACACATTTTAGCATTAGTTCCATGACACTTTTCTCATAACCCACTAAGTCGGTATTCATATGACCAAGATTGGCTGCGAATGATATATTGGAACAGAATGTATATACAAAATACAAAGTACATAACGGATAACCTTAAATATGACCTAGACCTTAGCAATTAAGGTCAGAGTCAGATTTAAGAGTTTTTTTAGACAAATAATTTAGTAAGAGGGTCAAGATGGCCCCTTTTTGCTCGCCTGAGTAAAAGTTGCAACTGATTTGACCTGATGACTTATTTTTTTGGACCCCAGAAAATCCATGTTCTAACTTGTCCAAAATGTCATTAAGACAAACATCCAGACCAGGTTTGATGAATATCCAACCCAAACAATGACCTCTAGAGTGTTAACAAGCTTTGACCTGGTGACCTATTTTCAGACCCCAGATGGCTCATGATCAAACTTGTCCAAGATATTATTAGGACAAACATTCTGACAAAGTTTGATGAAGATTCACTCATAATTGTGACCTCTAGTGTGTTAACAAAGATTTCTGGTATGTTGAACTGGTGACCTAGTGTTAACAACTCCCAGATGTGGACCATGGACAACGAACGCCGTAGTTGACTGACTGATCACTATAGCTCAACGGGCACTACATGTTCAGGTGAACTAAAATGTGGCATAAAGAGTGTTCACAAGGTTTTTCTTCCATTTGACCCAGTGACCTAATTTATGACCCTACATAGTCCTTTTTCAAACTCATCCAAGATATCATCAGGACTTAGCCAATGGCCAATTTTCATAACCCTTTGACCAAAACTGTGACCTTTAGAGTGTTCACAAAGTGAACGCTGACACCGTACAATGCACAACGACCCATAAAGACCCATCAATATAGCTCACTCTGAGCACTGTGTGCTCAGGTGAGCTAAAAATCTATCAAGGATATGAGACATTATAGCCAAAACACAAATTTACGGCATCAAAACCTATACATAACAAATGACTTTAATTATGACTTTGACCTTAGCACTTATGGTCTGAATTGGATTTAAGAGTTTAGATAAATAATTTAAAAATCTATCAAGGATGTAAATATAAAACAACTAATAATTAACTTACATAACACATAAGGAATGATTTCTAACATGAATCCATGTAAATAAAGACATGACATGACATATATATACATGAATCAACTTTGATTTCGACAACATTATCTTACTAAAATAAGGCATGATCTAAGATTAATCACTTTGAAAAAAAATTACCCAGGCTTTCCAGCATCACTTGAAGTAGTTGATGTGGTAGTTTTTGGATCAACCCCTCCGAGGCCAGAAGAAACTGTCTTACTTACAGTTTGTCCAAAAATACTTGTCCCTGTAGCAGCTGTAGAAGTAGAAGCAGTACCAAAACCTAACCCTACCAGTCCAGTAGATGACGTAGTGGTTGCTGTACTCAACTTGAGACCAAAACCAAACCCACCACCAGATGTTGTGACTGCTAATATACATAATTATATAAAAATAAACAGTACATCATTATTTCTATTTACCTAAAAATTAACATCAAGTGAATGAAATACCTATGCAGATGACCTATAAGGTTGATAATTAGTTGAGATAACACTGAAATATCATGAGTAGTTAGGGCTGATTAAGGGTACTGAATGTTCAAGAAGGGAAACCCTAAAATTCCATATAGAGAAATTTAAGCTTGTAACATTGCTCTAAAACTTAATTGATCTTATACACAATCCAATGAATCCATTAAATCTTGGAAAAAATATCCGAGCTTTTACCTGAATTGATCTAAAGTTTTGAGTAGTGTCACTTAAGGAGTGAAATAGTAAGTTTTTTTGTAAAGAAATAGTTTTGGAAGTTAAAATTAGAATAAACTTGAATAGACATTTAATGCAACATTCATCTGGTGCAACCTATAACAAATGATGCACATTAGCAGACAATAGGATGTTCCCATCAAGACAGTTTAAAAGTTTAAGAAAACAATACACTTATTAAAACATTTTAGGGAATATGTTGCAAATAGAAAATGGATAAAAGACAAACCTGCTGTAGGTTTAGCAAAACTGAATGATGGTGCACTTGATGTATTTTGAAAACCAGTTTTAGATACAGTTGAGGTGGTTGTTGCACCAAGTGAAAATCCTGCAGCAGCTGGCTGACTCAGATTCAAACCTGGAGCAGCTGTAGTAGATGCAGTAGTAGAACCAAATGAGATATCTGACAGGAAACAAATAATTATACTGTAATTAGAGTATGTTTAAAAATTAAATTTGGTAACTTAAACAGCAGAATTGAAAAGTGACAAATCTGCTCATTAGACTACGGGTGTTGTACCATTAATACCTGGAACATGCTTAATTTGGCATAACTGGCTATTCGTGATATCAAGTTTCACCAATTTGTAGTTTTCACCCGAGTAATACAAACATTCTGACAAAGTTTGCAGGAGATCCAATCAAACTGTGACTTTTAGAAGGTTTACAAAGTTTTCAGGAGATTTGACCTATTGACTTAGTTTGCGAAAACAAACATTTTTACACAGTTTAACAAAGATGCAATTAAAACTGGCCAATAGAGGGTTAACAAGGTTTTTCAATGATTTGACCTGGTGACCTAATTTTTTACCTCAGGTGACCCATGTTCGAACCTGTCCAATATATCGTTAAGACAAGCATTTTGACAAGGTTTGGTGAACCTCCAATCAAAACTGTGACCCCTAAAGTGTTAACGAGGTTTTTCTATGATTTGACCTGGTGACCTACTTTTTGACCCCAGATGACCCAAGTTCAAACTTGTCCAAGATATCATTAAGACAAACATTGTGACAAGGTTTGGTGAAGATTCAAACAAAACAGTGGCCTATAGAGGGTTAACAAGGTTTTCCAACGATATGACCTGGTGACCTAATTTTTTACCCCTGATGCCAGATTACCCATGTTCAGTCCTGTCCAAAATATCATTAAGACAAGCATTTTGACAGGCTTGGTGAACCTCAAATCAAAACTGTGACCTCTAGAGGGTTAACAAGATTTTCCAATGATTTGACCTGGTGATCTAGTTTTTGACCCCAGATGACCCAAGTTCAAACTTGTCCAAGATATCATTGAGACGAATATTCTGACAACGTCTGATGAAAATCCGCTCCAAAGTGTGACTACTAGAATGTTAACAACCCCCAGGTGCTGGACGTCTGAGTAGACTGACTGTGCTCAGGTGAGCTAAAAAGTTAACCATAATTGTATACATAAATAAACCCATTATACAGAAACAATCAGAAGTGATTTAAAACAAATATCATCAGTGGTCAGTCTTCTATAAACCAATATCACACGTAATTTACATATTTTTGAATGATGATAACTAATCTGTATATAAGGACATATTACAACTATTAGCCATAAAATAACAATCACAGCACCATGCAGGGAACCATGCCTGAGATTTTTGATAACGTCCTCCTTCATCAGATATTTGAATTTAAATAAATTCTGTAGCAGAAACCAGCTGACAATTACATACACAAAGATTAAAAACAGAAACAAATATCAAAATTCTGAGGCACAGTTCCCTAGATAAGCATTTCTGCTACAAAATACTGAAAAATGCTTTGAAATTCATCTTCAAATAAGGCAACAATCTTTACTCAAAAATAACACCTACAGCATTTTTTCTATGCAAGCAATTACCAATAAAAGTGTCAGATGCAATCAATGATTATTCGATTAATTAATGCAACCCATTCAATTTTGATAACCAATCAAAGTTATTAATTGTAAGTCATCAACTATTGATACCACTCCCATTTTTGATGTCTAATAAGTGTTTTATATAAGGAATTATCATCTAACCAAATTCACATCATAATTGGATAATTAAGTTCCCAAAATTGCAAACAATAATTTCAAACAAACAATATTTTGTTCAGTAGGGTTTCATAAATTGTTGTTTGCACCTTTTGACAGGTTAAAGAAATCCTTCAATGGACAAGACTGATCAATTGGAGTTGTCTATTTCGGATTACAAGTGTGAAAATAGCATTCAAATGAGTTTCGGGACCTGATTATCATTTTGGATAAGCCATGGTATTTGGATTAGACGATTCGGATAATTGGGGTTATTTTACAATGAAATATGTAGGGAAAAAATCAGGACTGAAATTTCTTTTCGGATTACAACAGGTTTTCGGATAATCTGCTGTCGAAAAATCGGGGTTTTACTGCATTTAATCTTTGTAAATAACAAAGTATGTCGTAGGTTTTTTTATGTATTAAGCCAGTCACGCTACCTCAAGCTTGTTTGTCTTAGCTATTTAAAATACTGACAAACTAAAAAGCACTTTAATGTTCTATTGCACTGTAATAATGAAATACAAATACACAACATACATTAATCACTTCATCAAAAGCTTACTTGTAGTTGCTGAGGCTGCAGCCCCTGTCACACCAAACCCTAATCCACTGGTACTTGGTTTTGAGAGATTTGCGGTACCAAACCCAATTTGTGGTGTTCCAGTAATTGAATTGTGAATTGTAGTGCTAGCAGGGACTCCAAAACTAAGTGTACCAAGAGGTCCACCACCAGCAATAGGTGTACCTGAGATAAATCATATAACATTCATTAATGTAACCAGTATCTGGACGAAAAACAAACTTTCAAATAAAGCCACACGGTAGTTGTACGAGTACCAGTAGTTCTTTACATTGAAGTCATCCACCACAGACTTCCTTATTAAATGGCAGGAAATATTCCAACAAAGTTAAAATAGTAAACTGTAAAACACATTTAATGGCAAGATTTTTGTTTCACTCCTTTTCCAGGAAGGGCTTTACACAAAGACTAAAAACGGGCAATTCTATCTTATAATAGATCATAACAATTCCAATTATAATAATTTATTCATCACATGAAATTATTAGTCACTGCCAAAGATATTATGCCCTCTCTTGTAGAAATAAATGGCCACTAGAGCATTTACAACTATTTGATCTACAATAATCTTGGATGACCTAACTAAACAAGCGGGCCTTGATGGTTCTATATATCACTCACCTGAATAATCTGATCAACTGACAACTTGGTAAACAAGTGACTCTAAGGGCAAAACCAGTTTTGACACAAGACCATAATTTGATCAATCTTAGTAAAGAACCACAAGACAATGCCACACACCAGATATCTAAGCTCAACAGCATGCGGTTTGGCCAATAAGAATTTCAAGTTTACCCTATACATTCTATGTAAAACAAGTGAGGTGGGGTGGAGCCAATTTTGACCCAAGGGGTATAACTTAAGCAATCTCAGTAGAGGACCAAGAGACATATGTCTAAGCTCAAGACAATACTGACCAAAAAGATCGTTAAAGGTTTTCCCTATATAATCTTTGTAAAATAAGTGACCTCTGAATCTGGTTAACTTGAACATAAGTCCCAATAGCGGCAGGTCATACCCTTCTATGAAAATTTGACAAAAAATGTTGATTTTCTTCCATATGAGGAGAACTTCCCGGCTCCTTGTGGGAGGGCAAGTTAGTACTGATAAGAATACAGTTCAGGAAAACTGGTTAGGTGAACCAGCTGCGGTATAAAACTGAAAAATTGTTGAAAAACAGTGTTAAATGCATTAAAAAAAATAACTTAAACAATATTGGTAGACAACCACAACACAACTCTGCGTTCCAGACTTCTAAGCTCTAGACCATACAGTTGGATCCAACAAGATGTTTAAAGTTTTTCCCTTTATAATGTATGTTTTATTAATGATCCAGAGGGCTTGTCAATTTTCAAATAGGGGTGTTAAAAGTTCCATTTTAATTTGCCATCATGAATAGTTCTCACGCCCTGAAACAATGGCAATAACCCAAACCAATTTGCCTAAGGTCCTGTAGAGCACTTATAGTAAACAAGCAAATTCATAGAATTTATATCCCCCACCGAACATACAAACTGAAGTAGGTGCTATATACAGCATGTATGTATAGCATGAGATAGAGTGTGAAAAGTGAAAAGTTTGGTCATGCTATTGGAAGTAATAATTTATCTAACATTTTGGGAGTGAAATAAAGGCAATATGCATTTTAATTATATTGTTGTGATAAACCACTCTGACTTCATTTTCTTTTTGATAAAAAGTTAAGGTGTGCCTTAGAATTTATTATTTTATCCAACATGTTATAAAGACACAAATCTTCAATGCACTAGCACCATATAAAATGAGACCTTTTTAATACCTGTGTAACTGGTCACTATGACTGTATATCTGTCTGTCTGAGTTTTTCATACAACTTCATGGCAATGAAATGATGGTCTGTGTAAGGGACTGGCTTTGCAATTGTCTTGTTTGGAATCTGGCTTATGATTAAGTACATTGTATCACCTAGGCTATGGGTAGGTGTCTGTATGTACTGGATTAAGTTAATTTTTCTAAGGAAACTGTTAAATATCTCAATGTTGCCCGTTTGATTAAAATCTCCAAGGATGACCAAATTCTGAAGGTTGCTTATGTGAGTCTGTAAATGCTGGAGAAAAGTTCTGACTTGGGAAGTTGGTGGCTTGTAAGCAACTACTATGTGGTATGTAACATGATTATAAAGTAGTGCTATTCCAAGAATTTCAATATCTGAGTCTTTAAAGTCCAAATTTCTATGTGGAAGATCTCCTTCAACCAGCATTGCCAGTCCATGATTTTTGTTGTTAAGCACCATCATCTCCACATAGTACTTAAGGATCTCACCCATTTTCATTGAAATCCAATTAGTAGTTGCCGAGAAATAGCGCAGATATGGATTTTACTTTATGTACAGAGTACAATAGAAATCGTGGGCCATAACTCAGTGTTAAATCATTGGACCATGACACAACGAAGACCACATGCACATCTCCACTTGGTACAGAAGGCTCTCCCCAAGTTTCGTTGAAATCCAATAAGTAGTTGCCGAGAAATAGTGCGGAAATGGATTTTACATTATATACATAGTACAATAGTAATCATGGGCCATAACTCAGCGTTAAATCGTTAGACCGTGACACGAAAATAACATGCACATCTCCAGTTAGTACTGAAGGTTCTCACCAAGTTTCGTTGAAATCCAATGAGTAATTGCTGAGAATTAGCGTGGAAACGAAATTCGGACAGACAGAATGACAAACGGACAACACCAAAACAATATACTCCTCCCGATTTCATCAGCGAGGGATAATTAATGATGACAATGATGATTGTTATAAACAGTACTATATTCAAACAGTTGATCTTTTTTTGGTCACAACCTTTTCCAAATGCGCTTGGTGAACAGTTCAGATGAGTAAGGCAATTAATTTTACAATAGGAACCTGGCTAAAATTGATAGGAAATGTTTCAAAATTAAGGACAAACTGGTTGCTGCATCAAAATCTCAAAAGTGCGCTTCAGGCAGTGGGTGACCCATTAAGATTAGATTTCAAGACATAAAATTCAGTTTGATGCAATGGTTACATGACTTGCGGACAGTAAGTGTACAAGTACCTTCAGTACAAGGCAATGCCATTTCATAAACTTAATGGAAATCAGTCATTTAACGCATCCAAAGGCTGGTTTGCTAAGTTAAATAAATGGCACAGCATATCATTTCATAGATCTATGCATATAAGTCCACATGTCACTTAAATCACTAGTGATAGGATGGACATTTTGTTTTGTTTTGCACAATTTAAGACAGACAATAAGTAAGTAAAAGCAAAATTCAGAAATGTCCCAAAGTTGAAATAAAAATAAAAGTAAGCAAGGCGATGTTTAATTTTGAAACCATAAGAATTAACGATTTGATAGAAAAAATACATCCCGCATGAATTATGATACAGTCGACTCTTGTTAGCTCGATTTTCATGGGACTGGGAAAAATACATCGAGCTAATGAAAATCGGGCTAAAAATCGACGATCATGATCCACTTCCTTGTGTGTGTGCTACATGTTGTACATTATCGTCTACCAGTGTGTGTTGTGTGAATAGCACATTGTGACGTTTACATGTTTGTAATTAATAAATAAACAAATAACCAAATTAACAACAGAAGTTTATGATAATTTATAAATTTTATTTGCTATAGCACTCAATGTTATACAATATTATCGTAAATCTCAATCTATCTATCATCAACAATGTACATAAATCACTTCTTCTTAAAAAAGTCCAATATGTCGGTTTGTCTCTTTGAACATAAACTAACCAAATGAGTCTTAGTCACTAACTTTTCCACGAACTCTAAGCATTCAACAGCACGCTCATTGTGGGAGAAATATCCAAGGTAGGTCCTTAAATTGTCAATTGAATCACTAGCACATGACAAAGATATTGTCACTGGATCAGGATCACACTCGTCTTCACTGCTGCTTAAATCGTCGTTGTCGGCCTATCGTTGATTGATAAGGTCTGATACTATGTCTGGTGTCTCTGAGGGAGCACAGACAGGAATTTCTAAGATCAACGGTCAAGTATTCCTCCATGGATGATTGGTTGTCGATCACACTCATTAGTTTGGATAGAGGGATGTTGTCGTCTGGGTCCTCGTCTGATTGTGTTCCATCGATGGTCGTCTCGGATTGGTATAAGGTTTTTAATAACCCCCTGGTCCATTGGTTGAGTAATGCTTGTGGTGTTAGGAGGTAGGAAGATAGGATCAATCGACTTAAGTTGCCTTATTTCGGGATGGGCAGGACAATTGTCGATGATTAAATCTATTTTCCATTTGTTCATCCAAATTTCTTAACCACTCAGTGAAGATAACAGATGTCATCCAAGCCTTTTTGTTGGCCTTGTATTGAGTGGGGAGACGTTTTACATTCTTAAAACATCTGAGTTTGTTTGATTTGCCTACGACTAACAAAGGGAGTTTCTCGTTAACGCTCATGTTAACACAGACCATTACCGTTAAACGCTCTTTACTAATTTTCCCACCACAACATTTAACATTCCTAAATTTGAGAGTTTTTTTCTGGCATAGCCCTATAAAACAATGCTGTTTCGTCGGCATTGAATACATTGTCAGGGTTATACTCAGAGAGTAAAGTTGACAATTTCTTCTGCCAGTTTGTAAACTCGGCGTTATTTGTGTCAACTGACCTACTCTCCCCGCTGACTTTCTTGTAGGTAATGTTGTTACGATTTTTAAATCATTCCAACCACCCAGAGGAGCATTCAAACTCAGATCTGGGAATGTTGAAATTGTCAGCAAATTCTCGAGCGTTGTTCCTTAGAACGTCCCCGTCGATGGCAACGTCGCTAGTATGCGCGTTTCTCATCCATTGTAACAGGGCTTCTTCAATTACAGGAAAAAAAATAGACAAAAATTTAGCCATAATTTCCGACTTTTTTGCCAACCAAGTTGACAACGTGTTGGAGGGAATACCAAATTTGAGCGCTATGTTCTTCTTTGATAAAATGCCCCTCTCTACTTCCTTTATGGCTTCATACTTCGTTTGTAAGCTGTGAGCAGTTAACTCTCTCTTTTTACCTTTGCTACCAGCATCCGATCTGGATATCCCCCCGTTAATTACGGGTCCTTCTCCAGATTGCTCGGACATAGCATTGGTACATGTAGATGTCGTGTCTATGTTTGGTTCATTCATTGTGAAATGTGAAATGAAGAAAGAACAATTGACTTTTATACAGGTAAAGTATTCACTCAAATAAACAAACTTACAAACATTATCAGGTTTCTATGGCTGATTAAGTGCCATTCAATATGTGACATGTTTGCACTCTGGAGTAAATGATGACAAACAAATTTTCAACTGATCTTTATCCATTGTTGTAATTGATAAAAGGTGTGAAAAACAGCGAGCTTGGTCAAATCTCAAACACATCGAGTTAAACTATTGATTTTATGTAGAGCTAAGTCGAACGGGACTGGATAATTTAGATCGACGTAACGAAAAAAATCAAGAGGTAAGTTCGTGTTAAATGCCGATTTTAATATGAATAAAGAAGGACAAAATTCAGGACTTTTGAAATTAGATCGTTCCAACGAAAAATTGTGCTAAGTGAAATCGACGTAACAAGAGTCGACTGTACATTAAATTTTATGAAACAATACAAATATATAGTTGTAACAAATTTACGGGGTAATATATAAACACTATAAACATCTATTTGCTTAATGTTACACAAAGCTGATAAACATAGAATAGATCAGGTGAAGTAAATACTAGCAGCAGAGGTTTTTGCAGTGACGAAGTATAGAAAATAAATTTCAACATTCAAGCAAAACTGATGAAACTGGATTACATACAAGCAAAGATTACAAGTGTCATCCTCACAAAAACAAAGAAAATGAATTATCAAGTTAAGTGATGCCAAGAGAAGGTAAAACCTCACTATTTAAATGTAGTAAACCAAAAAACAAAGAAAATTCTAACTAAAAAAGTGTTCATTACTTACTGGTAGTAGTTGCTTTACCAAAGTTAAATCTGAAATAAATAAATATATATATTATACATATACATGTGTATATATATATGTATTACATGTACAATTAAGAGTTCTCTGAGTTATCCAAGTTGTACGAGAATTGATTAAAGTCAATGGTGCAAATGAATCAACCAATTCCTAATCATTTACAAATTTTTTTATTGTATACTTAAGTGAAGAATTGAACCATCCATTAAAATATAATATGTATTGATGTCCATCATGTCCATTTGTGTTCATTATTGACTATTCAAACAGATTAACAATTAATATTTATTCCTTCATTCTATGTTTTACTTCTTTAAGTAAATGATATAAATGTAGTCAAAGGGAGCTAGCACGTTGAAGGGATGGTGTATAATGGTGTATTAGGCCTAAAATGGCCACACAGACCAAAAACACAAATATCATAAATAGACATATATGAACACATACAAGGGTTACAACTTCCAAACTAACTCTCAACCAAGTTTGTTTAACACTATGTAGCTTTTTCAGAAAGACAATGTTTGATGAAGATTCAATCAAAATTGTGACATCTAGAGTGTTAACAAGGTTTTCTAGTGTATTGAACTGATTACCTAGTTTTTAACCGGAGATGACCCATATCCACACAATTTTACTATATTATTAATACAAATATTCTGACAATGTTTCATGAAGATCCAATTAAAACTGTGACCTCTAGAATGTTAAAGTTTTCATTTGATCTGACCTGTTGACCTAGTTTTTGACCCCAGATGACCCATATTCGAACTTGTCCTAGATAACATTGAGACAAACATTCTGACAAGGTGTGATGAAGATTCACTACAATGTGTGACCTCTAAAGTTTTAACAACCCCAAGGTGTGGACGATGGACGCCGGAGTAGACTGACTGAGCTCTATAGCTCAGGTGAGTTAAAAAATGTAGTAAAGCAGCCGTTTTTTATGGTTTTGGGAGAACAGGTATCAGGTCCCTTTGATAGGGGAAAATTGTGTCATGAAGCACCAAATTGGGGAATTAATAAAGACTTACATTTGTTAAAGAACTAAACAGAAAGTTATGTCTAATCCACTCCCTATTTCGCACAAAATTTTACATGATTAATTCCATGGAAAAATAGTTTCATACATACAATGATAGATTATTTTCAATTTCTTTAATTATGGGGAAATTTTTCTCATTCAGAGGGGAAAAATATACTTTTTTAGGGGAAATGGGGCTGAATACTGGACCCAAGAAATGGCATAAAAAAGGCCTGCAAAGGTACACTTCAGATAAAAGGAACAATAATAAACTTGATAAAGGACCATCAAAGGATACTACAATGGAATACTGGTAATGACCAGAGGATTCTACAGATCAAATTTGGTGATGATCCAACCATTTGTTTATGAAGAGAAGTGATTTTAAGGTATTTCTATTTTTAGCTCTGGCAGCCCCTAAAATTGGTTGACCAAATTTATTTCAGCAAACTAGACAGTGGACATGCTACAAATCAGGTTTAGTGATGATGCATCCATTGGTTCATGAGATGTTCAAAGGTATTTCTATTTTTATTTGAGCAAACCTGATAGTAGAACACTATCCTAGGATGCTAAAGACCAAGTTTGGTGAAAATGCATCCACTGATTCATGAGAAAAAGTCGTTTTGAGGAATTCTACTTTTAGCTCAGATGGCCCCTAAAAGGGGATGACCAAATATATCTGAGCACACTTGATAGAGAACCCCCATCTAACAATGCTACAGACCAAGTTTGGAAATAATCCATCCACTGATTCATGAGAAGACGTCTTAAGGAATTTCTATTTTTACTTCCGGCGGCCTCTAAAAGGGGCTGATTAAATTTATTTGACTGAAACTGTTAGAACACTATCCAAAGATGCTAAAGACCAAGTTTGGTAATAATCCATCCATTGATTCATGAGAAAGGCATTTTAATGTAGCTCTATTTTCAGCTCTAGTAGCCCCTAAAAGGGGCCAACCAAATTTATTTCAGCATACATGACAGAGGACCATGGATGCTACAAACCAAGTTTAGTACCTGTAATGATCCATCCATCGGTAAATGAGAAGAAGATATTTAAAGGTATTTCTATTTTTAGCTCTAGCAGTACTATAAAGGGCCAATCATTTTTATGCAAGCAAATCTGATACAAGACTATCTAAGACACAAATTTAATCTACAGACAAAGTTTGGTGACAATCCATCTGTTGGTTCATGAGAAGATGTTTAAGGATTATTCTATTTTTAGCTCTGGTGGGTCAACTAAAAGAGGTCAACTGGTATAATATGAGCACATAGCGGTTGGAACATCAAAAGAATTCTATACAGTAAACTGGAAGTAAACCTGACCAATGGTTTCAGAGGAGAAGACCATTGATGACGCTGGATGACAGGCATTGCCCTTCCCATCCCAACAGTTCATCTTGAACCTAGGTTCTGATGAGCTAAAAGGGCAATGCCATCCTAAAAAGAAGGAAACTCTAAAATGCATACACTGTCATTAACTAAACCATATATGACAAAGATAACAGTGATGTTTAATTTTAGCCAATTATTTTGCAAATGTGTAGATAATGATGCTTATGAAAACCATAATGTAACATATAAGTTTGGAATGGTGCATTTGGACTGCTTAATTTGAAAGTTACACACTATTTGACTATTACACATTTCATTGTGTACACCAAAATAATACATGTAACTGTTTTCCAAACATGAAAAAAAGGTTTTTAAAATTTTTAATCAAATTCATAACCTGACAGTATGTCTGAAGGCTGTCACAATTTACGATAAGAATATATTAGAAATAAGAAACAAAAAAAGAAAAAGCATGAAACTCATGTGGAACATCCGGAATTTGTTTCCATATTATGCCAATATAAACAATTTGTGACATAAATGCAGCTGAGAGTACACATTAATCAAACAGAAACTAGACACAGTGCTCAGGGTATTCCTGGAAGCGAAAACCTGCTTCTCTGACCAGTGATTTTTTTTAGCAATTTTGGAAAAGGGTCCAGTCCAATTGGGAAAATACACGCCATGTGGCAAAAATGAATGCATGAATCGCGATTCAAATTGAATCGTGGTTCCAGAGAATTA
Source organism: Lutraria rhynchaena (assembly GCA_008271625.1). NCBI lineage: Eukaryota > Metazoa > Mollusca > Bivalvia > Venerida > Mactridae > Lutraria > Lutraria rhynchaena. The sequence goes on from VIBL01000059.1 coordinate 2,029,056, forward strand.
TTGCACCACTAGTGTCAGGTTTTAAAATAATAAGGGAGTCAAACATTTTTAATTGTTGTTAGAATGGTGTGAGGGGCAACCTTGGATGAGCCAAAATTGAAAACAACTCAGAAGAACACTTCATGGTTCTTTGTGCGTGTCAGTACAAAATACTTATACATTTATCTGTTATCATAATACTGCTATGGTATAAATTGATTATCATGTCGGACACACGCTGTTACTAAATTACAACTATTTTGACATAATTATGATAATAAATAAGGATCAGTTGAGACCATTATACACAGAGATTGGAAATGAGAGCAAAATTCAACAGTAATTCAACGAAAGGTAAAAATATGGTGTCATCATGACTTATCACTTTGTCTGATCTGTAATCAAATATTGCTAAAAGAGTTTTCATCAGAGTGAAGTATGGCGGGTTAAGAAACATGTTGGTTTATGCATCAATAACTAAATAACCATAACAACCAACCATAAACATTATACATCGTTAGAAAACTGAGAAAATACTTTTTTAATGGAATAAAACTTTTCCATTAAAATTACTCAACAAGAGGGCCAAAATGGCCCTTTTTCGCTCACCTGAGTAAAGAAATGCAACTTCTGTGGTTTTCCTGTGATTTGACCTGGTGACCTAGTTTTTAACCTGAGTTGACCCATGTTCAAACCCATTCATGATATCATGAAAACAAACATTTTGACACAGTTTAACAAAGACCCAATCAAAACAATGGCTTCTAGAGGGTTCACAAGGTTTTCCAACGATATGACTTGGTGACCTAATTTTTCACCCCAGATGACCCATGTTTGACCCTGTCCAAGATATCATTAAGACAAGCATTTTGACAAGGTTTGGTGAACCTCCAATCAAAACTGTGACCTCTAGAGTGTTAACAAGGTTTTTCTATGGTTTGACCTGGTGAACTAGTTTTTGACCCTAGATGACCTACGTTAAAAGTTGTCCAAGATATCATAAAGACAAACATTCTGATAAAGTTTCATGAAGATTCAATCAAAATTGTGACCTCTAGAGCACTAAAAAGGTTTTCCTGTGTGTTGACCTAGTGACCTAGTTTTTGACCAGAGATGATCCATATTTGCACAATTTTACAAGATCATTATTACAAACATTCTGACAATGTATCATGAAGGTCCAATCAAAACTGTGACTTCTGGAGTGTTAACAAAATTTCCATTTTATTTGACCTGGTGACCTAGTTTTTGACCCCAGATAACCCATGTTCAAACTTGTCCAAGATATCATTGAGACTAACACTTTGACCAGGTCTGATGCGAATCAGCTCAAAAGTGTGACCACTACATGCTCAAGTGAGCTAAAAATGATTTTGGATGAATTTTATGTTGGCTTTGTTGTGGTGATATATAAATTGATTACATTCAATATGCTCAGCGACTGATCAAAGCCACCCATGGATTACATTGTTAAACAGGGGCCACATGGTCAGCTGATCAGATTCATTGGCCCCCACCTGTAATAAGATCCATTGACTACAAATGCAGCATATGGGTCCAGGAAGTGATCCAGTCTGATTACATAATGTTGTATAATCAGTCTCAGCTGATCTTCAATCTTTTATGACCCACCTATATTGTTATATAAGTTATATAAAACAATAATTCAATGTAAACTGAGCTGATGAAATTATGAAGCAGTTTATGAACTTGTCAAAATTAGGGGAACACTTCATAAGACCTTAGAGGGTTGTGTTTTGACCAGATTCACTAGCTGTTTTTCTTCTTAAATCATTGTAACATCAGAATTATCTTCAAAATATTTTTTCATCTAATGACACTAGCATCTATTAAATTAGCAAGTTAATGATGAAAATTATATTTTCAAAAGGCTAAAAACAACATTGACCTTTCCAAATTATGGTTGCTGATTTCTTACATTCTCCGAATCTGTAATGGGTTTACACACATTAATACCATATAAGCTGAGTTCTCAACTGGGATGCAGACCCTATATTCACTAAATTCACAGACAATTCGTAAAATTTAAATGATTTACTTCATAAACCAGTCAACAGAGTATACTTTCAACCAACAATAAGACATTTTCACAAGCAAGATCAACATATTTTGCCATCTAAAATGAGACACTAGATCTGAGCAATTACAATAACATTGCCTAACAATGCAACCTCCTAGATGTTAGCTGCAATATGTTTTTTTACTAAAACTAAACTAAAAAAGTTCTATAGCATTCAAAAATCCCACCAATCAACAAAAATTTGGTGCCATTTTGAAAAAAAAAATCATAAAAAGAGCTTTTTGAAGACTTCCAACAATAAATCCGACCAATGTTCTTAAATATACATACTGCTTCACAACCCTATGTCTAAACTTTTAAATAACCATTGACATATAGCAAAAAAATAGATCTATACAAAAACGTACAAAATATGTTTACAATCACTCAAACCAAAATAACAGAATCCACCAATGTTCATCGAATCATAATGCTAAGGGATGTCAAGATTACAGGTCTGAAAACATGCTTTAAAAATAAATGCGGGAAAAAATATTGATGGTAAACAATAATACAATATATAAGATTGATGTTTGCATAAAAATATAATGGTTAAATGCCACTTGTCGATGATAATTCAATGAACGACACGACCAAAATTTTCAAGTTTTCGTCTTAAACACCATGCTGTATCTCTCATTGTGAATGCGTGACAACACCATATTTTAGATTTCACTTCTGTTGCCAATCTCTGTAATGGTCTCAGGGTGTTATTTAAGGAAATTTACATAAATAAAACATGATTCTATATGGTGCAACTGGGCTATATATATCATATGTGTGTTTATTGTAGTTAATACACCCATCAGCCCAATTAGCTCAGTTAGTAGAGCAGCTGACTTGCAAGCAGAACGTCGCGGGATCGAGTCCCAAATAAAAAACGAGGGAAACGCTGAGTTCTACAGCAGGCGGGGCTGTCCAAGTTCCAACTACCCCCCCCCCCACGCCTCAAAACACACACACGCACGTTACATCCTGACCTGAACACTCAAACGAAAAATGAATTTCAAAAGCCATGTTTTGGTGTTCACAAAAACAGGAACGTCTTTCGTATTTTAGAAACAAATTTAAAATAAACACAGCAATGAATTTAATTTTACGTCAAGTGTTGCAATAATTTACCCGCTGGAAGCCATCTTTGGTGCGGATAAAATCCGCTATCCGGTATTATAGCAGCTTAGGCGGCGAATACTTAAACACAGTGCCAGTATCAGCCGCTTTCCGTTATTATCGTGCAATGACACAAGGCTGCTTTAGATGGGCTCTATAGAGCTTATTAAGTATTATTTTTCCTTTGTTTATGTCAATAAAATTTCATAAAATATCGACAGCGTACATTTCACTTCACATATTAGTCACATCAAATCAATATTAATTTATAGAAAGGTCTGTATGTAGTTCTCATGGGTATATTTTTCAAAACCAAGCACGTAAACTAACCAGGTCCCTGATCTAATGGAAGATCACTCATAGTCAGTCGTCGTCAAAATACGACACATGCCATAAATATCCGTTACTATATCGTGAAGCAAAGAACTGTAATGCAGTTATTGTAGAGATTTTTGTTGTTCGGAACGAACAATAATGTAGCCATTTCTCAACAATCGTTGGTATTGAATTTTACTACATACCGAAGAGCTTCCGTTAACATTCCGACTGGAAAATAGTGCAAAACTATTTTCAACATCACACTTCAATGGCAATGGCGTGCGGACGTGAGGGTTCACGACGGAAAATTTACACAAATGGACTAATATTTGTTTCAAACATTTTATTGGAGGCAATGGGCCAACCTCGGATCATCTTGATCCGATTTACTCCATTAGAAGTAAGTTTATTTACAAACTCGACTGATACGTCCTGAAGTTATTTTCGATATTGATTAAACATAATAAATTCAATAATATGTAATTTCGATTTGAGCAAGTCCCAAACCGCCTCACGATTATTTTTAAAACAATTATGAGGGATTTTATTTAATATATCGATCAGAAACGGATCCTATGAAACGTGTCAACGCGACACCTGGGTTGTTCAAACTTCAAGTCTTCCATTGGATAATTTCCTTAGTTTATATAGGATAGATTAAGCATAACAATGTCTGTGTTACAAATTTTCTGCATTAATACCTTAAATATTTATGGAAATGTTAATGTCATTGCATGTCCGTGTGTTAGTCTGTCTGACTTTGTCCGGACCATAGCTTACCGATGCATCAATGAATTTTAAAATGACCTGGCACAATTGTTCACCATGATGAGATGGTGTATCATGTGCAAAACCCAGGGCCATATCTCAAAAGTTCAAGGTCACACTGAGTTTAAAGGGCAAAAATTAGCATATTTTACCTTGTCCGGACTGTAAAAAGGACGGTAATTAGTACCTTAGCGGAATCAACATACTGCCATTTGGTGACTTCTAGTTTAATTATATCCATATTAATGGTATTTATGCTGTAATTATGCTTGTCTAGAGCATACCTCAAAAACTATTCAAGGCATGATATGGTTCTTCACATATGGGTAGGACGTGCAGTAACAAAGAACCATAACTTTATTTTGCCACATTTTCTCCCCTTTTCTATTGAAATTATACTCTTGCCTGGAGCATAAGATACATGAAGTATTGAAAGTATTGAGATGAAACTTAATACGTTGATTGCAATAAAAGATAGGAACAGAACTGACCAAGAATCACAAATATTACTTACCCATTCTTAAATTATCTCCCCTTTTGTATTTATATTATTATCGTCTAGAGCGTACCTCATAAGCTATTGAAGCTTCACACTGGCTCATTAACTTTGCAACTGTTAATCACGTAATCATAATACCGCGAATATTTTCCTGAAAAAGACGCCATTGCCCTCGCCTTACTACGAAATACAACTTCTGATTACTTTAAACTTCCGAACAACACCAGTGCTTTCATAGCTTTGATTGTAAGTTGGTACGTTTCCTTATACTTCTAAATATAACATAATACTATCGTCAAAAGAGCATATCAAATTAATCTAACTTGTATAAAAATGACTGTCAAAGTTGATTGTATTGATTTATATCAATTATTGTTGGGAGTTGCTACATTAACTTGATAAAAATGTTTACAAAATCCGTGATCGCAAGGGGAAATTTTGGCGTTTGTCGTACATTTTCGTCACGAAGAATCTTATGTTTAGAGACAATATTTTGATAGGAACATGCATAGTAAGTTTATGCATCAATAGATATTTTCCTAGATTTTCTATAGAAATACCATTACGATATTTCTTTCATACTTAATAAAACATCCCATGTACAAAGCTCTTTGCCTTTTTGCCACTAATGTGTTGTGTTTTAGGTACACACAGGCTATATGATTTAGATAACATGTTCCTTTCTAGAACATGTTCTTTTGAACATCATGTTGACCGAAATGGGACACAATACGAACAAATATAATATCTGTTATTGATAAAATCATGCAACTTAATCGTGCAGAAAATTATTTTATATGTGACTCATTACATAAAGTGGAGAACATTTATTTCAACCAGACATCAGTAGCATTGCATTTAATTATAGTTTACTACAAGGATAATAATCTGAGCACATAATGAAATGGCACATAAAACTTCATCTATGATAATATAGTTACTCTATCTTCCCCAGGGTTAGAAAATAATGCTTCATGAAATGACTCAACATCGAGTCAAAGCAGAAATAAATACACGTTTACGTTGTTTCTGATCATCATGATATTTACGACATACATGCAACATGGAAATATTTAGTGGACATGTTAAATGTCCATGTGATAGTTTAGATGTGAGGTGTAAAATACTTGCAGATAAAGCTATCGGATGCGATAAATTTCCCACCAAATATGTCAAAATTTTCCTTGATTGGGCTAATCTATATTTATAACGTTGAATATTTTGTCAAATGTCCGCAACATTTGACATATTTATATCAAGAATAAACGAAAAATGATATTAAAATACTTAATTCTTCTTGATATCACACTTTTACTTCTATACTAGTAATCATATTATCAAATGCGTTGGTTTCTTGCGCGGAGACACAATCGCCAGAGGCAATATTAACCGGCATGTGATGGTAACATTGTAATAAATTCTTTAAAACACCTAAATTTGGTCTGGACAAGAACTGTCACTGAATATTACATATGCCCCCGAAGTTGCAACACAATTTTAGCGTCAGTTTCCTTGACACTTTCCTCTTAACCCACTAAGTAAGCATTCACATGGCCAAGATTAACTGCGAACAATATAATGGAACAGACAGTATACACCAAATACAACGAAAATTCCATACATAATAAACTTAATAATGACCTTGACCATCGCGCTTAAGGTCAGAGTCTGATTTAAGGGTTTACACAAATAATTTAAAAATCCATCATGAATTTAAGATGTTATAGTCAAGACACAAATTGACAGCATCAGAATCCATACATAATGAGTGATCTTAAATGTAACATTGACCTTGGCGTTATGTATTGAGCATGGTCTTACGCGCGACACATCATCTTCTGATAGTGAACGCCAGAACCAGGCAATTTCAAATTCCATTCAGAAATTTGAAAGTAATGGCTGAGACACGAATATTCTATAAATATTGAACGCTACGCACCAGGGTCTTCCGGGCAATACATCATCTAGTGATGGTGAACATCAAAACCAATTGATTTCAAAATACATTCATAGAATTAAAAAGTCAGTATGGCTGAGACAGGAAAATTCCATACATAATAAATAGCCTTGAATACGACCTTGAAGCTTATAGTCTGTGTCAAGTACGCGACACATCGTCTTGTGTTGGTGAATATTTGTGCCATGTTATTTCAAAATCCATGCAGAAATTCTTAAGTTATGGCCAAGACATGAAAATGGGACGGACGGAGAACCATTCGGACCCTAACATTTGGGTTTATAATTACCCATACAGTTCCGTTACTATTGTTTGTGACTGGTTACTAATACAGCTTATGTACCGAGGTCAAACATACCTCAAAATGTCCATGTTCTAAATTGCATACAAGGTGAGGTACATTTTTTATCGTTTTGTTATGGAAGTACCTCGGTTTGATAGGTACACCAGGCCGCGGCTGTGGTCCAGTGGTTAGTGCTCCTCGATGAAGAAGTTGTCGACTTTTTGTGGAAGGGTAACAGTTAGTACTGGTTAGAATACAGTCCGGGAAAACTGGTTAGGTGAACCGGTTGCCGTATATAACTGAAAAATTGTTGAAAAACGGCGTTAAACTCCACTGACTATAAGTTACATTAAAATCGATAAATCAATAAATAAATAAAATGATAGGTACATCAACTTGCGTGTGTGTGGTGTTAGTGGCGAGTAGTGTATGTGTGAATGAATGAACAGAAACAAGTACGTCCATAATATTACACTACGACTGGTTAATTAGTTTATACAGAAACGGGCATGTATGTTTTTTCACTGGATTTGACGCCGTTTTTCAAAAATGTTTCAGTTATATACGGCGGCCGGTTCACCTAACCAGTTTTCCTGGACTGTATTCTAACCAGTACTAACTCACCCTGCCACAAAGAGCAAGCAACTTCTCCACTTATGGAGGAAAATCGACATTTTTGTCAATTTTTCATGGAAGGGTATGACCTGCCGCGACCGGGAATTGAACCAAGATCAACGGGTTACAAGTCCAGCGCAATGACCACAGGACCACAGTCGCGGCGTAGCAGGTATGTCAACAGTCTAAAGTTTTTAATTTTTATATAACATAATGCTACGACTACACATGTAGCTGCAAGCAGTGTGCCCATACCAAGTGACTTCGACGCCATTTGGGGTAATACAGCAAACAACGTATATAGTACCCCCGTGGCAAGTGCGATCAGGAGGTATCTTGAAAGCCAGAAAGCCATCCTTTGTGACAACTGTGATCGATGGTTTCATACAGCCTGCCAAGGGATAGGTAATTCAACTTATGAAAAACGGTCAGACTCCCAATTTAGCTGGTATTGTCAATGTTGCAGTAGTTGTAATTATTCTATGTCCCTAAGAGTTTCCCTAGATTCTCTTAATGATACAAATATCTACTGTCACATTGAGTCTTCAAACCGATCCATTGAAAATGATGTTTCTCTTCAGCAAGTTGGGTCTTTCCTTAGCACGGACTTAGCTAGGACCGAACTTAGATAATCACCCCCTACCTCAAGCCTCATCCACCCCAAAATCAAAAGTTCCTACCCCAAATCTAGAGCCAGTACAAGACCTGAAAATGTGTTAATTAATAAACAACAACGCATAACTGTCCTTAACATATATTGTAGGTCAATCAAAAATAAAGTCCTTGAATTATATCAGATGATCGACCAGGAAAAACCTGATATAATCTGCTGTAGTGAAACCTGGCTCAAATCCGACATCCATACTGCTGAGATATTCCCAGACAGTTTAGGTAACACAGTCTATAGGGATGACAGAACATACAGTCAAGGGGGAGGAGTCCTGATAGCTGAGACAAGGACCCTATTGAGTCAGGAACAGCCTGATCTCAAAACAAATTGTAATATCTGTTGGGCCAAATTGAGTATACCTGGTTCCCGAAATATTTATGTCGGTTCATTCTACAAGCCCTATGAAAATGATCCAGATGCATTATCTCAGTTATGGTTGTCCCTGCAGAAAGTCCCCCAAAACAGCATTATATGGCTTGCGGGTGATTTTAATATGCCCGACATAGACTGGTCATCAGAATCTCTCAAGAACTCCTGTAAATTTAAAGCTCTGTATGAAAACTTCCTTGAAAATATTGTCAGTCTCAATCTTGAGCAAATGGTTAAAATTCCCACAAGAAATAATAACGTCCTAGATTTATTCCTTACTAATCTACTCTCCCTGGTATTTAATGTCAAATCCCTCCCTAGCTTAGGAAATTCCGATCATGATATCATCTTCCATGAATTAAGCATAAATAGAGGTCGTCCCACTCAACCTCAAAGGAAAATCCACTGCTATAAGAAGGCCAACTGGTTAAAAATGAAATCTGAATTGAACCAATTTTCCAGTAAATTCTGGGACTGCAAACATACAGACCCAAACATGGCCTGGACCGATTTTAAAGACGATTTCGGTAGTTCGTAACGCGCAACATTTCTGCACATAAGGGAGACAATAAAGCTCTTCACGGAAGAAACACTTGCATAGTTTTCGGACAACTAACGTATCCGCGAGCGCGCTAAATACGCAACATATAATGTGTGCTCTAATTTTTAATAGTGACTAATTCATGTGAAACACTTCATGTACAGTTCAAAATTGAATTACTTCATATGACTGTAATGGAGGTTCATCATTTATTGCAAATATTTGTTGATGATGTAGCTGACATTAGGACTCTGAGCTAACATTACCTCAAAGACTCAAATGTTCTTTTAAAGTGAAATATGCGGTACAAAATTGTTCTAAGATATATATCAAAACTAAAAAGTTTTATTGGATGATAAACAGAAAACTACACTTTATTAACTTCATATACACATTACAAAATTTAACTGAAATTGGCAAATATTTGTTGACAATGCAACAGAATTTAGAAGTTGGAGGTAAAATTAACTCAGTAACCCCATGTTTTTATCTCTGAAAATGTGTTTATTAGACATTGTTCTACGATATATATATATAAAAAAATTAGAAAGTTTTTTTTGGAAAATAGGCAAAATCTTTATTAACTTGATATGCATATTTTTTATATTAATCATATTTGTCGACTATTTTCGACAATATAACTGAATTTCAGAGTTGAGACTGAAATTAGCTCGGTAACCTCATGTTTTTATTACTGAAATATGTTTATTAGACATTGTTCTGAGATATATATCAAAAGTAGAAAGTTTTGTTGGAAGAATATCGGAAAAGGGGGAATAAAAGATGAAAAATAATATTTTTTTTGTCGAAATTGCAACCCATTTTTTCATGCATGCAGTTGAAAATAAAAACATAGTTTGACAGAATTAAATCATTTATGGTATAAATTGTGTTAAATTAACACAATATATGCCAAATGAATACCTACATGTAAAAACAGTATGTTTGAGCATGATTTTATCATGATATAACAGTGATAGTATGTGTTTAGCGATAAGCTCTTTATACACAGCAAATCTTAAAAAACAGCTGCACACCTACACAAAGTATGAGCTGTTATCTCGAAAACGAGTTCGGTGACCCCTGTTTTTCTTTCCATTTTTGGATTTGTTATACTTTTTTCTATAAAATATGAAAAAATGATCACTTTTCCTTGAATAAAACAAAATGCAGAAATCGTCTTTAAGCAAGAAATCCATAGACTCTGTGGCTTGTATATACCAACTAAAATTACCAAACATAAACAAAATCTCCCCTGGGTTACTACTGACATACTAAAACAAATACGGAAACGTGACATATTGTTTGTCAAACTTGTAAATAAAAATGTAGCTCCTAAATCCGATCCCCAATTTAAGATTTTAAGGGCGATCATCCAAAGAAAAATTCGAAACTCATATTGGTCATACTTAGAGTCAGTTATATACAACAGGGATTCCCAAACAGGTCATAAAAAATTCTACAATTTTGTTAAACATAACAAATCTGAAAAACTGTGGAGTAGCACCCCGCAAGTCTGAAGGTCAAACTTATACTAACTCAAAGGATAAAGCAAATATCCTAAACAGACAGTTTGAGTCTGTTTTCTCGCAGCCACAGCCATTAAGCCTAAAACAGATTTGCAAACATGCACTAAATCCTCCTCCCACAGTATGCCCTGTATCAAAATAACGGTTGATGGAGTTGACTAAACTCGTATCAGGTCTAAACCCCAATAAAGCTCTAGGTCCAGATCAAATATCACCAATGGTCCTTAAAGAACTCCACAGTGAAATAGCCCCCATCCTCACTTAGATATTCAGGTTATCTTTAGAAACAGGTATCGTGCCCGATGATTGGAAAAAATGCAACTATAGCACCAGTGTACAAAAAGGGCAATAGATCTAAAGCCAGCAACTACAGACCAATATCCCTCACTTGCATTTCCTCTAAATTAATGGAGCACATCATAGTCTCAAACTTGATGACTTACTTTGATGAGCACAGTATCCTTAGTCCGTATCAACATGGTTTCAGGTCTAAACGTAGTTGCAAAACTCAGTCGCTGAGTTTCTCCCAAGAAGTCTTTAATAGTCTAGATAATGAACAACAGACGGATGTCATTGTGATGGATTTCTCAAAGGCCTTCGACAAAGTCGACCATCACAAGTTAATCATCAAACTAAAAAATATGGGTGTTAATCAACAGGTATCCACCTGGATTAGGTCATTTCTAAGCAACCGCAGCCAAAGGGTTGCAGTTGAAGGTCATACCTCCGACCATTTGCCAGTGTCATCCGGTGTCCCCCAGGGTTCAGTCATTGGCCCCTGCCTGTTTCTGGCATATATTAATAAATTGCCTGAAACAATCAAAAGTAAGACCAGGTTATTTGCCGATGACACATGACACTATAGTCTACCTGACAGTCAAAGGACAATCAGATGCGGCCATATTACAAAATGACCTTCAAAAACTAGAACTTTGGGAACGAGACTGGGCTATGGAGTTCAACCCAGACAAGTGTGAGGTGCTTAGGGTTACCCGAAAAAAGAACCCTGTGATCTTCCCATACACCCTTCATGGAAAAACACTAAAATCAGCAGAAATTGCTAAATACCTTGGAGTAACTATCTCAAAAGAACTAAACTGGACCCACCATATAAATAACATCACCTCCAAGGCAAAAACCTCCCTAAGATTTATCCAAAGAAACATCAAAACTCATAATAGGCAAGTCAAAACTTTGGCATATGTAATTTATGTAAGACCGCAACTAGAATACTGCTCAATAATATGACGCCCTTGGCAGGAACATCTAACCTGTAAAGTTGAAAGTGTACAAAGAGCTGCGGCTAGATATGTTTGCAATAATTTTGATTTCCAACGTAGTGTCACATAAATGTTACATAATCTTGGCTGGCCCTCCCTAGAAAGCCGCAGACTCCATTCCTCTCTTATACTTCTCTACAAAATCCAGAACAACCTTATTATGTTGATCATAACCACCTCATCCCAACTAGAAATTTGAACTTCCTGATCCCCCAGTCCCGTACCCAGTATCACTTTAGCTCCTGTTTCCCCAGAACTATAAGGCACTGGAATAGTCTCCCATACCAGGGCAAATTCAGTCCCAGCCAAAATATCTTCAAGGAAAGGCTGGAGACAGCTCCTTTCTAACTCCCTATATGTTTTTAATCTTAACCTTGCACTCGTTAATCTGTAAACTTTTATCTTTTAACTGAGCACTTAATACTTTTTAACACAGTTTTCCTGACAAGCGCCTCCCAGTTATAATCAGTATTGGTTGATCTGGAGTATCATGTAGATGTAGATGTAGATATCTACAAACGGTTCGATTCGAAATCGTCAAGTTCACGTAAGTTTTTTACTTCTTTATAAAAATGACCAAATAAAGCGGTAACTAAGGCCAACAGTGTGAACTACAACCGCAATGCTATAGTTTTTTTCGATAGAATAACAGCTTTAGCCCGAAAACGGGAAAACTATTTTGCCGAACGTTATTTTGCGAACAACACTGTTTTCGCGTTTTCGGGCAAAAACTTCATGTATCGAAAAAAAAACATTACATCGCGCTTGTGGTTCACACTTTCGGCCTTAGCCTCCGCTTAATTTGGTCATATTTGATAAACAAATAAAGAACTTACATGAAGTTGATTATTTCGGATCGAACGGTTTGTTGATTAACTGCTTGTCGAATAACCAAAAGGTCACGCGGTATGGGCCCACTGGCAAGGGGAGACCACTAAGAGTAAAACTTGTTAATGTATTTTATGTGAATTACTTCCGGGAGGGGGCGGCGGAACACATTATACGCTATCTGACAACAACTATAGAACATGACCGACGGTTTCACTGTAAATTTCGCCATCGATGAATAATCCCGGTACTAAAACACTACAATTTAATCCTTTAATGTCATTTCTCGATCCTCGACTTTGAAATTCACGTTGAATTCGATAAAATGTCAAAGCATTATCAATCCATGGATACTTTATTTTGACCGATTTGACAGTACAGTCAGAAGAATGGAAATATTAAGTACTGCATAATCTAAATTGTACGTATCTATAGATACAGTCTCGAGAATTATTCATCGAAATCAGTTCTGATATTTTTCCTTACCATATTCCACTGTTTACCATCATAAAGACTTAATCTGCAAAAAATACAATTACGTCATTAGCTGAAAGGAAAACAACTAGAGCTGTTTTTTTTGCAAAAAGTTGTTTGCTGATATATGATCTAAAATTCTGGTCTTTGGTTTATTAAATATTCGTGTGGAATTTCTGGCAAACAAAAGTATCGAAACCGGTTTAAGTTATTGAATGCACAAATTGCGAATTTATTCTGTGAAAAATCTAAACGTTAGTCACTATATGTACATTGCCAAGGTACATAAATAAGCCGGTGTGAATGCAATCATTGAAAAATTATTGACTATTTCTTGAACTGTCACGTTTTAATATCCGGAAAATCTTAAATAAGGCTACTAAATAAGGCTACTAAATAAGGCTACACCAATATAATACTAATTAAAAACGAATGGGTAATTTGAATCCCTACAAGTAATTTGTAGTAAGAATGATTCCTATGTATATGAAGGCATATAGATCTTCCCGAATTGGATAAGAGTTCGATTGTTCTACAAAACGTTTGCTGAGTCAATGGTTGATTAACCCATTGACTCTATATATTACATATTGTCCCAGGTTATCCCAACATATTTCATGAACGAAAGTTGCTGTTTGTCTTAGCGAACATACGCACACGACTTCCAAAATTATTCTGTGATGACATTCATTCAATTTCCAATGACCGCCTCAAACGCCTTGTACATTGTGGTGTCACGGCAAATGATAAAGACGATTCCTGGCATCAACACACTGTATATAGCTTCTTCCACTACAACTAACTTGGTTGTAGGTTATTATACTGTCAGAATTAATTGCCCTGAATATATACTGAAACATAAATATCAAAAACTAATATACTACACAAAGATCTACTAAATATAGCATAGGCGGATTCAGGATTTCTAGTTAGGGGGACTGAAGCCCCCGGAAGCTCCTGAGTTTTGGTCATTTCTAAGGGATTCAGGCACATTTCCAGAACCTCACCTATCCTTTCCCAAGGTACACAATAAAATGTACGAGAGCTCTAATCTACTGTATACAAAGATAGAATAAAATACGGAAAGGAAAAAGTTGAAACGCAAAGTTCGAAAGTCGAATTTCAGTAGATTGTAGAGTAGATCAAGATGTTTTGTAAAACATCTAGATCTATCATATAATTTACTAAACAGCCGTTGGATCATGTTTCGAAGTACAAGGTTAAAATCTAAAAATAAATGAAAAGGAAGTTTTTGTGAATTGTACGTCATGTTATTGTGTTACTCGAGACTTAATACTTATTGCACGCGTAGCGTGCGAAAATTTTTTGACATTTATATATATTTTCGTGTAAATATCATATTTCATGACAAAAAGAAAACTTTGATCGGACAATTTTAGGGGTGCGTACGCCGGACCCGCCCCCCGGATCCGCCTATGTATTGCATAGGTCTTTTTAACATTGATATCTTTTCGTTCAAGATGCTTTGAGAATGATATTTAGATTTTAGAGTTGTTCATTTAGGTATTTTCCTTCTGTAGCAGGGGCCGTGTATAGGTGTCTTAAATTACCCTCTGGAAAAATCTTTAAAGTCATCCAGTTTTCCCATAAAGTTACGTTTACAACTTCCGCTTTTGCAAAAATACCGTGTTATTTTCCGTAAATTTATGGAAAAGGCCCCTTCCCCTATCTGTGAAAAAGCCCCATCATTGAGTTCCTGAGCAACTTCAAAGTGGACAAGTGACACAAAATATCAACCAGTGCTATTTTTAAGTAGATACACGTATTAGAGTAACTCTAAATATTCAAAAAAAAAAATTCAGACCAATAGATTCAATATCATGGGTATATTATACAAAAATGGTTACTCTCGCAGCTGAGTCCACACCATTTTCCAAGAAGTAAACTAATAAAAACATAAAATAATAATTACTATGTGGTACTCATAAATTATACAAGAATGGTAAAATGGCTTCAACATGGATTCAAATCAATCAAATTTTTGACTGAGATGGGGTTAAACTAACTACTTTCAGATCGTATCGTATTCTTGGATCCATTTCAATTTTTTTGTTTACACGCTTGGCTAGACATATTAAAGCAACGCACGAATGAGTATTTCAACACAAAGATATGACTTTTCCGGAGTGAAGAAATTAATCGACACCGGTTATTCTATTTCCGGTAAATATTGTACTCTACCAATCAATTGTACAAGGTTATTGGTCGATAGGTTGTAATGGCCTGACAGCGACGGGTGAATAAATTAAAGTGAAAAGAAATATTCTCCTACTCATTGACAGCATGGATCTTATTAAAACTCCGAAGGTAACTACTGATGACATTATTTTTCCTTTTTATTTGTTTGTGAATGATTTACTAATTAGATGCATTTTGAGTAAAATATATATTGCGCAAATTGAAAGTGCTGAAGTGACATCTCATGAAATGTACTTATTAGCCCGTTCCCCCATTATAAATGAAAGTAAACCTTTAAATTATAATAGGAAGTTTAAGAATAAAGTATTTTTGAAAGTTTTATATTTGTACACGATTTGCAATTACAATGTTTATTGAATCATTTTGATGATTTGTGAACCAGATCTTACGGTACAGTAGCCATAAATACTTAATATAATTAATGAAGACAAGTTTTGCGAGTCAGGATGAGTTAAAACAGTAATGAGTGTATACAAGCAGTCAATCAAATGCCAGTAATTTGACAGGATAGTTGTGAAATGACTCTCCATTTGACACTTTCTCTTGTATCATTAATCTTACAGCATATTTTGGAGCTGTAATCTCTTGCAGTAAAACTAAAACCAAGGTTGTCACCCACTTGTCTTTTTGCAATATTTTGTGATCTTATGGTCAGAGGATGCACAAAACAATGCTGTCTGATCTTTAATTAAATATTGCTAGTTTATCAATCCACATGATCGGTCACCAAATTGCTGTTCCTGATGCATTATTTAATTATGATTATGTTAAAAAACAATGTAGGTTAATTTTAATGCATGTGTTTTTGAAAATGATCTTTAAAATAATAACATCAGTAAAAAAGACAATACCAGAGTGACTGATAAGTACTGGAATTATAAAGCGACTTTCTTCATACTAATATTAATACCATTTAAGGAAGTACTGAAAGAATAAAGAAACACACAAAACTACCTTTATTGACCAAAATCTCCTAAATAAGTGGTCCACAATTCCATGATGGTTGAAGGAATGTGCCATCAATCTAGAGCTTGTCATTATCTGATATGCTCTTCACAAGCTGCTATTAACATCCTTACTTTGTAATGTTTGGAGTTACTGAGTGGTTTTTGTGACAACTGAGTGGTATGGCGTCAAGAACAATGTCTGTGAGAGAGGTAGTAGAGTGACATTGGACTCAATGTCCACCTGTGAGGAGAACTGAATGGTTTGACATTATGCATTGTCCTGTCCCTGTGAGGAGAACTGAATGGTTTGACATTATGCATTGTCCTGTCCCTGTGAGGAGAACTGAATGGTTTGACATTATGCATTGTCCTGTCCCTGTGAGGAGAACTGAATGGTTTGACATTATGCATTGTCCTGTCCCTGTGAGGAGAACTGAATGGTTTGACATTATGCATTGTCCTGTCCCTGTGACCAACACACTTGTCCAGTGTAAAAAAGGCTCATTCTAATAAGCATTATTTACTGGGCCAATTGACCAGCAAAATATCTCCAAAGATGTTTGTTTAAAATGGCTTGATAAATAACGTCTAACAGGTTTTTCCCAGTTGTGCTTTAAAAACTTGCTCACACAGAGTATTTTCATTCCTTTAGTTGCTTATTGTTTTGGTGCATGGGATATGACCTTTTAGTCATGCAGACTATGATGAAGTTATCGCCTGCTATACTAAACAATAAATTTTGCTCACCTAGTTGGCGACCCGAAAAGCACCTGGTAATGAGATGTCCATCAGTGATTAGTTTTCTCACATTCTTCTACACTGTTCGCCTTTCTGCCATATTATCCTTTAGCATACCAGGGTTTTCACTAGACATCAAAAGTTGAGGGTCAAAAATGACCCTTGACTGATGATAATTTAAAGAAACCAAATTTTTTTCTAATTTTATTGTAAATTTGACCCTGTGGTGCTGGTACAAATTCTCAAGAGTCAAAAGCTTTATTTTGCTGATGTCAAGAGTCAAAAAGCTGTTTTACGGGTCAAATGAAAGCCCTGGTTACCGTAATAATTTGTGTATAAGACACATGTTTTTTTATCTGAATCATGTACAAGCAACAGCTCTCTACCGACATCAAAGGACTTAGCAGCGTAGCAGCGACTTCAAAGAGATGAGAGTCGAGTCGGCAGTCATTGCCATATTTACCCCGCTAAGACCAGTGTAAAGAGTGTAATTTGTAGCAGAATGACAAGCTACAAGTTATTTGTACCCAGGTTCTTTATTTATTTACTTAATAAATCTAACTCAAAACTTAAAAGCTAGAAAAAACTGAAAACTACTGAAAAACTCTCAAAAACTGAAATTACCTCCAGAGTGCGGTGATTTAAATACCGGATTATGGTCAGGTGATCAATTAAAACACGAATATTTAACTTTTTATTCCAAATTGCAAATACTGACCAAAAACTCCAAGATGTAAAAAAAGGGCTAAGGTCAAAAGAATATATTAATTAGAATAAATCTCTCTGCCTGGGGATTCGAGAAATTCATTAGTTTTTCAGTCATCTATGAATTTATCCTAATTGAAACAACATGTAACATAACACATAAGGAAACAAATTAAGATTAAACTAATTTAAAAACATAGCCATTAAATTGAAATCGCCTTTCATTACTCTGAAGTGATTAATATGTTAAATAAAAGATACGAAGTAGAGTCTAACTTCACAACCTACAAAATGATATTAATACAGAATATTAAATAACATAAAATTATATATCATTATGTAATATTATATCAGTATGTAATACCAACTATGTTACAAATTGTTAGGTACAGAGTTTTTTTTAGGGATTAGTGAAGACACTGGATGCTGGTCAAAAGGGGAAAAATCATGCGAAAGGGGAAATTTGGGGAAATTATCAAATTTTAATACACTGTCACGTAACCAAAACCAATGATTTCATGAATCAATGATTATGACAATAGCATTCAAAACAACAATCTACAGGTCCATATCTTTGTCTTTTCTACATTTGAAATGGTCTACCACACTTTCATAGACTTCGTCAGTTAGATTTCTGGCCAAAGATTTATTCTCATGAGTGAATCGAGCGTTGATTGGTCCAGGGATGGTATCTTTACTCGCTACAGCAAAAAAAAGTTTACCCGTCCAGTATGCTTTGAGTCAGATATTGTATTTCTTAATTTCATTAATTGTGCGTCATTTTACCGGAAATGGAAACGTGCGCTTGCTTCCAGGCATCATAAGCATGGATATACGCATGCGACATGGGCTGGGATCTACTATTGGTTCCCGTCACTGTGTATATCGTTCTACTATCGCAGGTAATAAGCTCATTCAGATTGCTTCGGCAGACATTGTTTTAAAATTGGGAAATCCCGATAGGTTTGCTCAATCATTACAAAACAAATAAACTCTACAAAATTCTACTGTTTAAACTTTTATGGCTACATTCAATTAAACTATAGATATGTAACGGTAAGAAACATAGCAATATGATTGTTACAGAGAATGGAACAAATTCAATAAATCAGTTGTATTGCAATGTTTTCTACCAATAGGCAGACTTTGGATTAAGCATTTTGAATTTACTCACCAGTCAAGCCAGTGACTTTACAGATGTTACTCGCCTGAACAAAAATTACTCACCCAGATACAAACCCAATATTGAAATATTTTCTTCATATTAGTGTTAACAGACTTACCAGGCTTTGCGCCTTCGACACACCATAGAAAATTCATAATATCCAATAAATATTTACTGATTCCATTCTATAATTAGTGGTTGCTTCAAGCTCAGTGTCTGAAAAATTTATTTAGCTGGGCTACCAATTTTTTTGCTGGTAGCCCACTGGCTATCTTTTTTTTTCTAGTATTTTATATAAATATGCAGCAAACAGATTCATCATAACTTACATTACAAAGAAAACAAGCCTGGTTCATAAAAACACAGTTCACAAAATCAAACTCTTAGGTGATATCAAAATTTAACCTGAGTTACACATATGTCATTATTATATTAACAGAATAAGAAGGATATGTCTGATGACATATCTATGTACTAATAGTCTTGTACACAAAGCATTTCCGAATTCAGTTCATGTCTGAAATAAGTACAACTAGATGGTCAATAAACACTGCAAAGATCGATTTCGCAAAAGCTTTAACAAGAAAACGTTTTCACTAAACTTAAGTCTGGGAATGAAACCAATAGTCCAAGCCCGAGGCAATAAAAATGACCCAGACTATAAGATTTCCTTTACATGTAGCCTAATCTCCTAATTCTGGGAATCCAAGTAACTGTACTAGTAATAAATCATTTGCAGAGGCATGTGAGAATATAGTAGTCATCTGACCAAGAAACGTGTCATTTATTCCTTGCGTTACGTCATCAGCGATTAATTTCATTTCAAAAATTTACACTCAGCTGAATGACACACGCGAATGATGTTGCAAATTGTGGAATGTGTCAATCGTGCTTAGCTAACACCAATAAGTGTGAAGCATGTGACCTGGGTGTACACATAGACTGATTCATGAAATACCAAAACAGAACCAAAACAATATTGGTACCCATTTAATATATCACTTCCGATGTCTATTAGCGAAGAAAGCTGAGGAACAGTACTCTTGTGACGTCAGCGGTTTGAACGTTTAATCATTTTGTTGTTACAGTGAAGTAACTGAGCTTTTCTAAAAAGTTCTTAGTTAATTCTTCTTCACTATCATCTAAGTCAGACTCTGGCGTTTAATCCAAATCTACTGTCCTCAGATACCAAGTCTGTGACACTAATGGCATGTTAGCGGTATCAGAAGACAAGTTGTGTGCACTTACGAAAAAGCAGCATTTTGATTGGTTAAAATTCTGATATGATTTTTCCAAACGTCATTGTGCGCGAATATTTATAGTAACATGGAAAAACCCATATTTACGATTTCCCAAAACTCTATAGTTAGATCGGGCTACACTCACAACGAAAGTTTATAGTCCAGGCCAGATTTTTACAGCCTCGAGCTTGGACTATACACATTTTTCGCAGTCTGTCAATTGTGCCACTAATTACAAGAACCTTGAGATGTTGAGAAGTTTGAGCATGTGTTGGTAGGTTGAGAATTAAGTGGTATTTTACTGCACAAGTCATTCACATGTTTTTGTAATACTTATGTAACACAAAAACAAACCAATTGGCACATTTTGTTTTGATTTTTTCGTCCACTTTGATCATTTTCTTTGCAAAAAAATATTGTTTTACTCATGAATATATTTTTCCCCATGATTTCCACCAATTTTTAACTGCATCTTATGTGTAAGTAGTATAAAATTCTGTTGTAATGGTACAATAGTCAATTTTTAAGATGAGCCCCCAAATTTCTAGGTGGGCCCCTAAAGTTTTCTTTGCACTAGTGTAACAGGCATTTGAGCCTTTAATCACGCTCACACACTTAGTTGTCTAGAACACGCGCATATTAAAAATATTGTCCTCTAAAAAAAGTGAAAATGCAAGTTACAAATGTATTTTGAACAGTAGACTATCAGCATGTCTGCTTTGAATAAAAATAGAATATTTCTGCTATGTAAACAAGTGTCAACATTCTCATTTCAGCAGTAACTGTGTGTGCATAGCCAGTTTTATTGATTACGTCATACAAAATGGTGCTACCATACATTTTATGCGCTAAATTAGCTATATTTCAGGAGCTTCTGGGGGCGGCAAGGCCAGCTTTCAAAAATCGCACCTGAAGCTTGTTTTTTTCTTTATGCAAGCAAGCACCTAGCAGATAGACGCTTATAAATAGTTATGAAAACTGTTTTAATTGTTACTCAGTAATCGTCACATGAAAATGTCACATTAGTTTTCAAAATGTCACATTGATTTTGGCATCTGAAAGGTCCATTGCCCCATTAAGAAAATTTCTTTCCCAATCACTTGGAATGACGCATATTCAGTATGTATCTGTGGACGATAGCGATTCTTTTTATCATAATCACTAGTGTACAGGTCACGCCTGTGTAAGACAAAGGTAAAAATTGGTGGAAACCCTTGGAAAAATATGTGTATTCATGTTTAAAACATGATTATTTTTATAACAAGGAAAATGACCAAAAGGATAAAAAACAACCAGAAAAAATTTTGTTTGTTTTTGTGTTATGTAAGTATTACAAAAAACATGATAATGACTTATGTAGTAAAACACCACACTAAATTTCTTGACTTGCCAACATGTTTTCAAGCTTCTCAACATCTTGAGGGTCTCGAAAATTAGCAGCATGATTGGCAAACATAAATTTGTTGATTTTTAAAACTTGCATGGATGTCTTGACTATAAAATCAGAGAAAAGCATGGAACCTCAATGGTTCAGCTCACCTGAGCACAAAGTGCTCAGAATGAGTTTTACTAATGTCTATGTCCAGTGCCATGCAGTGTGCGTCATAAGAAGTGCTCAGAGCTTTACTGTTGGGTCTATATCCGGTGGTGTGTGTCTACTCTAGAAGCCACATTTTTGTTCAAAGGGTTATGAGAATTGGTCAGTGGCTTTATCTTGATGATATCTCAGACAAGTTTGAGAAAGGGCTATGTGGGGTCATAAACAAGGTCAAACGGAAGAAAAACTTTGTGAACACTCTAGAGGTTACATTTTTCATCACAGGGTCTTGAAAATTGGTGAGAGGTTTAGTCTTGGTGATATCTTAAATAAGGTTGAAATAGGGCTATGTGGGGTCATTAACTAGGTCACTGGGTCAATTGAAAGAATAACCATGTGAACACTCTAGAGGCCACATTTTTCATCAAAAGGTCTTGAAAATTGGCCTTATGCTTAGTCATAAAGATATCTCAGACAAGTTCGAAAAAGGGCTAGGGTGGGTTCATTTACTAGGTCACTAGGTCAAATGGAAGAAAACCTTGTGAACACTCTAGGGGCCACATTTTTCATCAATGGGTCTTGCAAATTGGCCAATGGCTTAGTCCTGATGACATCTTAGACAAGTTTGAAAAGGGCTATATGGGGTCAAAAATTAGGTCACCATGTCAAATCACCGGAAAACCTTGTGAACACTGTTGGTCACAGTTTTGATTGGATGTTCACTAAACCTTGTCAGAAAGTTTTTTTTAAACATGTCTTAGACAAGTTTGAATATGGATAATCTGGGGTCAAAAACTAGGTCACCCGATCAAATCACTGGAAGACTTTGTTAACACTTTAGACATCACAGTATTGATTGGACATTCTCCTAACCTCATCAGAATGTTTGTCTTAGAAATATCTTCAAAATTTTTTAACATTGGTCATCTGAGGTCAAAAACTAGGACACCGGGTCAAATCACTGGAAAACCTTTTTAACATTCTAGTGGTCATGGTTTTGATTGTATATTTACAAAACCTAGTCAGAATGTTTGTCTTAATGACATCCTTGAACGTGGGTCATCTGGTTTCAAAAAGTAGGTCATCTGGTCAAATCAGTTGCAATCTTTACTCAGGTGAGCGAAAAAAGGCCATTTTGTTAGAGAAACATGTAAGATTTATTTCCTTTAGTTGTTTCAATTCGCCATTCTATAGATATCTGGTACACAAATAAATCCAGTGTGTCCTGATTTTGTCTGGTTTTTTTTTGTCATGAAAACATGCCTCTTATAGATGAGTGATTATGATATTCTGTATAGAACACAAATCCCACCCTGCAGCACTTATTGAGTGTGTCCATTTCCTGGATGTTCCAAATACATTACAAGTGAGTCAATTGGTTGCCAAGTCTTCTCTGTGTGCCTGATTCAATTGTGATGCTTCTGTAATAAACCGTTTGGTCTCTTGTCTTTTGAATGTTAGCCCTAATAAGGTAAGAAAATAGTTATTGCTAGAGCCCCACTTTTTCCTGCATGACTCATTTTTTTTGTTACTGGGTGGGACAAATGTCTCCACTAGTTTTGATTCTAGAATGAACCCTGATGTTGGACAGTGTCTATATATGCAGAGAACTGAATCTTATAATTGTGAACCTAATGCGTATCTGCAGGCCTTTTTTATGCTATTTTTGGGTCCGGTATTTGGCCCTGTTCCTCAAGTAAAAAAGTATATATTTTTCCCCTTTGAAAGTGAAAAATTTCCCCATAAATAAAAGAAATTGAAAATATTCTGTCATCATATACTGAAAACTATTTTTTTTAATTGTAAAATATTGTGTTAAGTGCTCTAGGAAATGAAGAATGGTTTAGACATAATTTTGTGTTTTGTTCTTACATGATTATAAGCTTTTGATGATTCTTCAATTTGATGCTGAACAACACAAATTTCCCCTACCGAAGAGACTGGATATCTGTTCCCCAAAACCATAAAAGAAGGGTTGATCTGTGAAGAGTACAGAATGTTATGACATTAAACGTAGTGTCTGTGAGGAGAAGTGAATGGTATGACATTGAGTGGGTTTTTTTGGGGGGGGGACTGATTTGGTGCTAAATTTAAGCCCGATTCCCTTGTCTGAAACGTATGCTTTTTCAGAATGAATATTACTATGCTGCTAGATTTATTTATTTTTCTTCATGATTCTTTGGGTGCAGCGTTATTCAAAGTTGAAAGCTTTTGATTGATTGCTTTAGCGGATATAGCCTTAGGTAGACTGTCAGTTCTTTATCCTTTCAGTATATTATGTACACTAAGTGTACCATTATAGTTCAATAACAAGTTGTCTTATCAATTTAGTGGAAATCAGAGACTGTTATTTATCAATCTGCCTATTTGAAATTATGATCCTTGTATCAAAACACTACTTTTGCTCTTTCCATCAACAGGGTTTGTTTAGTAAGCTGACAAGTCTGGTCATTGTGAGAGATTTTTATACAAAACAGATCTTACGTGAATTATGTGTATAATAGCTTCTATATTATTGTGTTGTACAGTTGTATATGTAGAATGATTATATTGAGTTTTACTGGGTTTGTCTTGCTGTTTTTATGATTATGCTGACTGCTCAATTTGAAGATTCCTGACTCTTGAAATGGCCATTTTTGTATCCACATTTTTTCTGTGACAAAAATAGCACATCTGTTGTTAGCTCACCAGAACCAAAGGTTCAGGTTAGCTGTTAGGATGGTTGGGTGGATGCTCTGGTGTCTGTCGTCCGTCACCTGGTGTCAACAATGGTCTTCTCCTCTGAAACTACTTGTCAGATTTACTTCAGATTTGCTGTGTAGAAGCCTTTTGATGTTCTAACTGCAATTTGCTCACATTATACAATATAGGGGTCACCAGAGCTAAAAATAGAAAAACCTTTTAATATCTTTTCATGAATCAATGGATGGATCATCACCAAACTTGGTTTGTAGCATCCTTAGATGGTCCTCTGTCAAGTTTGCTAAAGTAAATTTGATCAGCCCCTTTTAGGGGCTGTCAGAGCTAAAAAAAGAAATGTCTTAAAAAGACTTTCTCATGAAACAATGGATGGATTATTAGCAAACTTGGTTTGTAGCAATCATCTATCAGGTATGCTCAAACAAAAATGGTTGGCCCCTAGGGGTCACTAGAGCTAAAATAGAAATACCTTTAAACATCTTTTTCGCATGAACCAGTGGATGTATCATCACCATACTTGGTTTGTTGCATCCTTTTATTGTCCTCTTTCAAGTTTGCTTGAATAAATTTTAGGGGCCAACAGACCAGAAATAGAAAGACTTCTTTTCATGAACCATTGATTGGATTATCACCAAATTTGGTCCGTAGCATCCTCCCAGTCATCACGAATATTCCTTTATGGTATTCTTTGATTGTCCTTTATCAAGTTTATTATTATTCCCCATTATCTGCCCAGAAGTGTACCTTTATAAGCATTTTAGTGACTAATTAATCAACATTTATTCTGGTGAGCGATGTAGGGCCATCGTGGCCCTCTTGTTTCTAAATTCTGGACACTGCATTTTTGACTATGATTGCATAATACTATAAAGTAGCTGGATTTAAACCCTGTAATTTACAAGATATGTATTTAAGTAGTAAGCTTTTACACATGTTTTGTTAGCTAATGTTCATTTTGTTCTAATGTGGTAGTAAAGTGTAACAGATTTTTAGTATAGTGATCAGTCAGTCGCGTCTGGCGTCCATTGTCCGTTGTCCACACCGGGGTGCGTGGGGGGGGTTGCTCTAGTGGTCACACTTTTGAGTGAATCTTCATCAGACCTGGTCAGAATATTCGTCTAAATGATATCTTGGACAAGTTTGAACATGGGTCATCTGGGGTCAAAAACTAGGTCACCAGGTCAAATAAAAAGGAAATTTTGTTGACACTCTAGAAGTCACTGTTTTGATTGGATCTTCATGAAACTATGTGAGTATGTTTGTATTAATGATCTCGTAAAATTGTGCGAATATGGGTCATCTTCAGTCAAAAACTAGGTCACTAGGTCAACACTCCAGAACACCTTGTTAATGCTCTAGAGGTTACAATTTCGATTGAATCTTCATGAAACCTTGTGAAAATGATTGAACATGGGCCATCTGGGGTCAAAAACTAGGTCACCAGGTCAAATCATAGTAACGCCTTGTTAACACTCTAGGGGTCACAGTTTTGATTGGATCTTCATGAAACCTTGTCAGAATGATTGTTTTAATGATGTCTTGCTTAAGTACGAACGTGGGTCATCTGGGGTCAAAAACCAGGTCACCAGGTCAAATCATTGGAAAACCTTGTTAACTCGTTAGTGGCCACAGTTTTGATTGGATCTTTGTTCAACCGTGTTAAAATGTTTTCATGATGTTTTGGACAGGTTCAAACATTGATCATCTGGGGTAATAAACTAGGTCAATTGTTCAAGTCATAGGAAAACCTTGTTAACACTCTCAGAATGTTTGTATTTATGATATCATGACCAGGTTTGAACATTGGTTGACTCAGGTTAAAAACTAAGGTCACCAGGTAAAGTCACAGCTAAACCATAGATGTTACAATCTTTACTCAGGTGAGCAAAAAAGGGCCATCTTGGCCCTCTTGTTTATATTGTCATCTTAGATTCAAGCCTCTGTTATTCGAGTTTTCAAGACATTCCCATAAAAAGAACAAATGTCATAGCAACTGTTCATTTAAGTAATGAACTTGTAAAATATTTGTTAGTAATCAGGATTTTTAAATGCCTTCTGCATTAATATTTGTTTTAATATGTAACATACAACCTAGATTTTTTAGCTCACTAAACTTTGTCAGATTGTTTGTTCTAATGATCTTGTAAAATTGTGCGAATATGGGTCATCTCTGGTTGAAAACTAGGTCACTTCGTCAACACACCAGAAAACCTTGTTAATGCTCTAGAGGTCACAATTTTGATTGAATCTACATTAAACGTTGTCTACGTTTGTTCTAATGATATCTTGGACAAGTTCCAACTTGGGTCATCTGGGGTCAAAAACTAGATCACCAGGTCAAATAATTGGAAAACCTTGTTAACACTATGGAGGTCACAGTTTTGATTGGATCTTCACCTTAATGATATCTTGATTAGGTTCGAACATAGGTCATTTGGGGTCAAAAACTAGTTCACCAGGTCAAATCACTGGAAAACATAGATGTTGCAATCTTTACTCAGATGAGTGAAAAAGGGCCATCTTGGCCCTCTTGTTTCGTTTGCCCTGTTCAACCTCTTGTATAATGTTTTGTTTTGTTTCTATATCCAATTCTTTTCTTCATCTCTGCAACATATTTACACTATTTCAAATGGGCAATCTGCTAGTAAATGTGTCGGGGAAAAAACACAAACTAAAAGGTTCAAAAATGTATTCATTTTAATATACAAGCACGGGCAGAAATGTGTTCACAATAAACTTTACCGAATTTCCTTAATGGCGTTTATTTACCATATACAGTATATTCTGTTAATTGGTTAAATTCCAGACACTACAATCAAATAATCAAGTACACCCAATACCATTTGTCAATTGCAGTTCTAAAAGTTTTGTTTTTCACACAATAGCCACTACAATATTGTATAGCTGTAACCAAAATATCGTCACAACAACACACCAATTACGGCACGTCTGATTTTTGTTTCGTAATGAGTTTTTAGCTCACCCTTTATATATTTTTAGTGCAAATTCTTGTGCCGACAACTCCTCCATTATTACTTGACCTACTTTATTCAAACTCTTACAGGTGATAACTATTGATGTTTAGTTGTGTGTAAAAGGGAGAATATTCACATTGCTGTTTTTTTTACGGAGGTATTGGCCCTTTTTATAATTTTACACAGCAAATTTTTGTGTAGACTATTACATTTTCATATTTCAGTTATAAGGTGTTTATCTTAAATTTCCACAAAGATCAAGTGTCTCAGTTGTGCAAGAGTGAACATAACTTATCATCATAGCCTGTTATGGTGGTACTCATGTTAACACAGCTTCCTATTTTGCCCCACTCTACAGAGCTCTTGTTTTTGTATACATAGTGGTTGGATGAAAGATTTGCATGGCATTATTATGTATGCCAAATGTCAGATGTAGAATTATGTCCCCTTGAAAGTTGGTTGGTCCCATGGTGTGTCATAAATGGTATAGAAGCTTTTGGAGAATATTTCACAAAGTGCTCAGAGTTAGCTATACTGATGGGTCTATGTCTGGCATCATGTGGCGTGCGGTGTTGCCATTCACCTTGTGAACACTCTAGAGGTCACATTTTTGGTCAAACGGTTATGAAAATTGGTCAGTCACTTTGTCTTGATGATATCTCGAACGAGTTTGAAGAAGGGCTATGTGGGGTCATTAACTTGGTCACTGGGTAAAACGAAAGAAAAAACTTATGGATACTCCAGAGACCACATTTTTCATCTAATGATCTTGAAAATTGGTCAATGGCTTAGTCTTTATGATATCTTGAATGAGTTTAAAGTGCTTTGGTACTACTACTTTATGAAATAAGGCTTATTAATTTTTAGATCCTTGAACAGACTGGACATTAACGGACCATTTATTGTGAGCAAATAATGCAGTTGTGTACATAAATGTGTACATGCTACAAATTTACATGCATGTGTTATTTTACATTCTTGTTTTAACATTGCTATGTTTTCAAATATGTATTTGTATGATTATTTATATATGTATGATATACATGTTTTTTTTTCAGATAATGTTCTTAAAAAGTTAGAACAGAGCGTGTAAATACACAGTGTAAATAAGAGCTAATAATTCGCTTGAATTAATGTAGTCATTCAAAATTCTATAAGTTTATGTTGTAAGTCATTGTTCTTCACCTAAAATAGTGAATGAAAATCATTGAACTTATGTCCATGTAGAAAAATGATCAGTGTGTGTGTGGAGCATTTACTGTTGATGTATGGAAGGTTGAGATTCATCATTTTGACTCATTGTTTCAAACTTATCCACTTCTTTTTTCCCTGATTGCTTACTGACAATTAAACATTATTAGTTAAATTGAAATGACTTATACTCTGTGTATACTGATAGGATGATCTCTGACTTAATGCCCTCATTGATTTCGTTTGTAACAATTATATACATGAATGATATTGATTTGCGATGCATTTCTAATTTTATTTGGAAGGCTAGATTAATCAATATTGATAAGATTTGCAATGTACAGAGTTAGCTTTGGTTATAATTTGGTAGAGCACTTCATACACTCAACTCTCATTATCATGAACTAGAGGAAATGCTTTGTCTGGATGAAAGTTCAACATAAACATCAGGAAGAACTTGTTTTGACTGTATGTTTGTTCTTTCTTATGGGAGCAGATAAAATGATGAAGTACAAAGTCCTGCTTAGATATCACCCAGACACGATTTCATCATATAATATGTCTGGAGATTGGTTCTAATCATCCCTGCAACATAAGAAATTAATAAATATTTTCATTCAGACTATGATATCTTTCTTGCATCCTGTACTAAGTACTTGTGAATAATTTTGATGACTGTTTTTGTGGTATTTTAAACTCTTTTTTCATTATAATCTCTAATGTAATAATTATGGGAAATATGAGCTGGAAGTCTGTAACCTGGTTAGCTCAGCAGAGAGGCTGTTTATCTCACATAACATGACTGCATATTTTAAATGAATTAAGGCAAATATTTAACCAATTGAGGAGAGTTATCTATCTAGTTTGAAGTATACATTAAGGGAAGTAATGCAGTTACAGTAACAGTTTTATCATTCAGGTTTACATGTAATTATATACTTTGTTGCATGCTAAATGATCAAAGCTGTTGATGTGCTGTAAAACAATATTAAACTGGTAGCTTTATACCTTGGTTGTAAAAAAGATTGCTACAATATTGTTACAAATGGCATTAAACCCACTAAGTTTAGTACTTGCAAATTGTTAATGTTCTCTGTTTAGTCAGTGTTTATTGTTTAATTGAACCATGATTTATTTCCAGGTTGAGAATGTAAAATTACTGGACAGATTCAGTGCTAGAAATACAGCTGTAGGAACTTTGTATCTGACCACAACACATCTTATATTTGTTGATAGTAATGGAAAGAAGGAAATATGGGTATTTGTTGAAATTTATTTTGTTTCTATTGTGTGACTAGAATATGTTACGCATTTGGCAATAATATACATAAGTCACATGTATTTAGTTCTTTCTGTAGTTGAAGAAATCCCACAAGTTGATCAGCATCTTCTAAAGAAATACCAGAACAAACTGTTCTCTTACATAGACACATTTTTCACATTCATGATAGAAACTATTTTTTGGCCTCATAAAATACTTACTAGCCTAATTATTCTTCATTCTGTATCCAAATAAAAAAAGTGCCACAAATCTTTGCAAAAGAGGTAAACCTGATGACCTGTTATAGAAGATTGTTCATATACAACTTTCTCTTTAGTTATGTTTACCTAAGCAGAGTCATTTTAATATGAGAAAAATCACTATATTTTTGAAAACTAATTAAATAAATGATCAGACATTTTTTTTCACTGAAATAACTGTTTCAGACTCATCCTACTAATTATACAAGAAAAACTAGCTACTATTTTGTCAGAATAAGCGTATATAGTAATTTGTCTTACATCTGGATTGAAATTACTAAACTGCACTTTAACTGCAAAGATTCCACACATGGTCACATATTTCAGCTGCAATGTCGGTTGACATGTTAGGGTTATTGTAAATGAGTTTGAATTACAGAATTGTATCATCATGATCAACTGTCATCACTCACTGCCTGCTAAATGGTGAAAAATACATTATATTATTGCACCATTAACTTTGTTTTGCACCCCCCCCCCCCGTGTCTTCAAATCAATATATCTAGGAGGTGTGAAAGTCCCCCATCTTAAGTTAGTGATGGGAACATGGATTATCAATACGTGTTATGTATTAGGTGCACAATCTATACTACAGGTAAGTTGTCATTGTATGATCCTTATAAAGTAGGCCCCTCTCCACAACTGCTTTGATTTAAAGAATCAGCTTTCAGTTTTTCGGATTGTACTGTTTTAGACTTGAAAAACCGTGTTAACATAATAAAAGTTGGAGTCAAGGACTCTTTGCATACATCACAGCAACTTCTGCACTCTACATGTATACATTTTTATATGCCTGAGGGTCATATTATGTTAAAGCGTCCGTCCGTCCATTTTCCTTGTGCGGACAACTCCTTCATTACTTGGCCTATTTCTTCAAACTCTCACAGATGATAGCTATAGATGTCTAGTTGTGCATAAAAGGGAGATAATAAGCATTGCTTTTTTTACTTAGTTATTGGCCCTTTTTATATTTTTATAGCAAATTCGCGGACAATTACACTTTCATATTTAGTTATAAAGTGTTTATCTTAAACTTTCACAAAGATCATGAAGTTTCTCAGTTGTGCAAGAGGGAACATAACTTGTCATCATAGCATGTTATGGTGGTACTCATGTTAACACAGCCTTTAGGTGTATTATGCCCCGCTCATCAGGTTCACCCATTGCTGATTTTAGTCGTCAAAAGCAACTAGGTGACTGTTAATTTATATCCCTAGTAAAAATATTTTCATGTTTAATATATGAGGAATATTCTCAGAATAAAATCAAATATTTTGCCGATCGACCAACCCTCTCTTAAAATCTAGGGTCAGTAAAGGGCAAACAAATTATTTTTTAATTTCAGCCTAATTAAATGTATGACTGTTATACTGTTACAGATATTACACATGCATTTGTCACAGATAGAGAAGTTGCCAATAACAACAGGAGGCTCTCCTTTACAACTACATTGCAAGAATTTTATGTGTATAACATTTGTTGTTCCTAAAGAACGTGACTGCCATGATGTCTTTACATCACTCCTTGTTTTATCAAAGCCAGGTAGGTTAAATGCAATGTATAGAAAAAAAATGTGTACAATGATAGACAACATTAAGTGTAAGTGTTGTGTGTAAAAATATAACATCATGTGTTAGTTTTCTTCCCAACAAAAATTAGTGAAACCAAAGTATTTGTTGATATAATTTGTTCTCATTATTAGCTCACCAGAACCAATTATACCAGTTGGCCCCTTTTAGGGGTCACTAGAGTTAAAAATAGAAAAAACCTTTAATCATCTTCCTCTCATGAACCAATGGATAGATCATCACCAAACTTGGTCTGTGGCATCGTTAGATGGTCCTTCCTCAAGTTTGCTCAAATAATTATGGTCAGCCCCTTTTAGGGGCCGATAGAGCTAAAAATAGAAATACCTTTTTTTTTCTCATGTTTCTATAGATGGATTATTACCATACCTGGTTTTTAGCATCTTTAGATAGTGTTCTATCAGATTTGAAAAAAAAATAGTTGGCCCCCCTAGTGAAACCAAAGTATTTGTTGATATAATTTTTTCTCATTATTAGCTCACCAGAACCGAATAATTATACCAGTTGGCCCCTTTTAGGGGTCACTGGAGCTAAAAATAGGAATACCTTTAAACGTCTTCTTCTCATGAACCAATAAATGGATCATCACCAAACTTGGTCTGTAGCATCCTTAGATGGTGCTTTCTCAAGTTCACTCAAATAAATTTGGTCGGCCCCTTTTAGGGGCCACTAAAGCTAAAAATAGAAATACCTTAAAATGACTTATTCTCATGATTCTATCAATGGATTATTACCAAACTTGGTTTTTAGCATCTTTAGATAATGTTCTATCAGATTTGCTGAAATAAAAATGGTTGGCCCCAATTAGGGGCCACTAGAGCTAAAAACAGAAATACCTTAAAATGACTTCTTTCATGGACTGTGGCATCCTTCAGTCATCATGAATATTTCTTTGTAGTATCCTTTAATGGTCCTTTGTCAGGTTTATTATTGTTCCCCATTATTTGCCCACAACTGTACCTTTATTACCTTTTTAGTTACAAGTTAATTAACATTTATTTTGGTGAGCGATGCAGGGCCATCATGGCCCTCTTGTTTATTTTCTTGATCATTTATCCAGCATTCAGAGTCGGTGATACACAGATACTGCTTGACCACATGTACCATGTTTTTTCAACAACCTTGCAAAATTTAATATTGTTGATTTTTCAGTGGGTTTAGAAAATCTTTATGCATTTGCATACCAGCAGTCATGTGATTATAGCAAGGATTATGGATGGGATATGTTTGATACCCAATCAGAATTTCTGCGTATGGGAATTCCTAATGATCTCTGGGCTATGTCAAATATCAACAAAGACTATGAGGTAAGGTGACCTTCTCTAGTAAAGTTTGGCCATTTTTAGTCTTCAATAAGAAAATCTTTCAACATTCTTGTTCCTACAAGTAACTACCAAATATTTGACTGAGCTGTACATAATAGTTACTATGACACTTCTTTATCCTACATAAGACCATACAAATCTTAATATGATTGTATTGATGTATTCAAAGTTTACAGTAAGTACAATTGATTGAATGCATGGTTATGTTTCAATGATCACCTTTTGTAAAGAATGTTTATATGCCATAATAATCTATAAAAAGTAAATTTCAACAGAAACAAAACAAAGCAAAATTGTCACAACTGACTTGCCACCTGTTCTGAGCTACTGAGCTAAATTGGTAATGTTTAAATTGTTGAGAGCTATAAAAAAGCACAGTAACAGCAAGGATATGGTGACTGTGAATTGGTAAAAATGTGGCCAGAACTTCTGGATCCTGCAGTAACTCAATAACTAAACAAAGTAGGATGATGAAAGTTGATATGTGGATAGGTGGCAATGTGAAGATTATGCAGATCATTTTGTTTTCTCCCATGGGTAAAATTGTGGTTACCATGGTAATGGAAATAGTAAAAATATCCACAAAAGTATTGATTCTGTCATAAATATTTCACTGTTTAAGATAGGGGAATGAAATTTGGTATTTGAGTATGTGAATAAGTGACAATGTTGAGATTATGTACACTATTGTGTTGTCTCCCAGGGTTAAAACCTTACAAGTACATTAGGCATTAGGTCTTCTTGCACACACAGGGGGCTAGCACATTGAAGGGATGGTGTATAATGGTGTAATGGTCATTGTGGTCAGAAAGCACACAAATATGTAAGTTGGTCAGAGAAAAGTGGTTGTATTTCATAATAGCAGGTTGATCTCAATTTTGAGTGAATAGGCCATAAACAATGGAGGAAAAAATATGTCCTTTAAAAAATGCCCATATTAGCAGGATGGTCTTAATTTTAGGGTAATCATAAGATGGGTTGTGAGAATTTATATCCACAAATCCAAATGACCTATCAGTTTTAATTTTCCTGTTCTTGAATGAACCAATCTGCTACAGATTAAAGATCATATTTGTCGCTTTAGGAGAGCTTGAAAATATTAAATATACTCAATTTTACGCATGTACACAAAATTTTACTTTTCAAAAATAAAAATTGGACGCATAAATCGAAATAAAAAACTGACAACTACCACGCCTGCAGAAAATATCAAAGTGGTTACTTCCCTAAGTTTGTGACGTCATAGTTGACATTGATCATTGCAACTACTAGCTATGTATGTGATATAGCCTGTCGTTAACATAACTGTCAACAACGTTGCGAGTGTATTTTTTTACGAAGATGAGCGATTTATTTCATGATTTATCATTGATGGAAAAACATTTTATCGTACAACTGTACCATTATTAGCCTTTTGACAAAAGTAACTGTGAAATTCGACATAGTTAGACCCATACGCGATTCGGAAGATGAGTGTAGACAGGACCTTTAAAATGATGCAGCACAATGTAAAAACAGGATATTTATCTACTGGCATTTATTCAAACTATCGCAATAGAATGCACCATTTAGCAAATTACCAGGAAAATGTCATCAAAAATTCAAACTAAAATATATATATGCATTATTCACTTAGACAAGCCGTACATTGATAATCCGCTGAAATCCTTAATCACGAGTAAGTTAAATTCCAAACACATTGTTTTACACAGAATGTACACGCATCAATATTTCAAGTAAATGTAGGTCATGCTTTAAAAATGTCGTCAACCCATCAAAATCAAGAATTCATCGATCACGCGACAATAATCCATATGGCAAGTGAGAAGCATCAGTATTTTCAAAAAAGTCGCAGATCAGTACAGAACATAGAATGTCACATGCTCTTTTGTGACTATTTGAATTGTCTATACAAAAAAAAGATGCAATTGATGGTGCGACAAACAAGCTTCAATTAATTTCGGAAATCATAGATTGATGTCAACAAGACATAATAATTGTATTGATTTTTTAATTATGTAATCGTAACAAACAATGTGGGGCGCATTATTTTTTTTGAAAACCACATTGTTGGTACGATATGATATGAAAAATATTTCGTTATTTGACATCAAAACTAGGAGTGGTTTCAATAATTGAACCATAAACGATTACCAAGTTTGATTACAGTTGTATGTACAGTTTCAAAACGTTCTTGATCCATAGCTGAT
The DNA here is from genome assembly GCA_008271625.1 of Lutraria rhynchaena. NCBI lineage: Eukaryota > Metazoa > Mollusca > Bivalvia > Venerida > Mactridae > Lutraria > Lutraria rhynchaena. Next base: position 2,064,417 of record VIBL01000059.1, read on the forward strand.
TATGGTATTGCAGTCTATCTAAGTGTCATTAACATTGCAGAACTATGTATTTAATTTTAATTAAATCAATAAATATAATATAGATAGAGTAAATAAAGTAAATCGACAAAAAGAAATTCCCCGGTCATAGAGCAGTACTTGATTTATTTATTAAGGGAGTTAATCTTCGCCGAATAGTTTGTATGTTGGTTTCAAAATTATTCGATATTGACTCTTTATTTTTGGTTCATATATGACTTCAATAAAACAATATATTTCCGGTGGGGGACAAAGCCGACAATGAAGGTGTGAAATAATTGACATGAACGGTAAAATATCTACTAAGTACTAGTATAACATGGTAGTTGTTGTTTTTGAATAAAGATTGCCACATTATTTGAAGATGGATTTCAAAGTGCTTTTCGGATTTCAACAAATACTGTCAACTCTTGTTATGTCGATTTTTTGGGGTCTGGAAAAATACTTCGTCTTAACAAAAATTCGACATAAATGTCGGACAAATACCGTGTTGTATTAGACATTTTTGCAATTGTTAGAATCACTAGTTCATGATAATTTGTGAGTATGTTGTAAGAATTACTTATTTGTGTTATAAATCCAACGTTTTGTCCATTATTAAGTTACATATGATGATATATTTGCATTTAAGAGTAAACAATAATATTCTCCCGATTGTTATTGAACAAGAATTAAATTGAACTCATTGTACGCTCAGCGAGGTGTGAAAAACATTGGGGACAAGTGCATACTATTGTCTGACTTCGTAATAAACAACGCAAATTAGGTGCGAAATTGTTCATTCGGACTTCAAAATTAGTTTGGCATAACCAAATTTCGAGAGCAAAATTCATCTTAATGGACAGATTTTCACCAAATTTTGTGTGTAGCATGTTTACATAAAGACCTACTTTAGGAATGTATTTGGTGGTTCTAGGTCAAAGGTCAAGGTCATTGTAGCACAAAAGTTTGATAAAAATTCTGAAAAATTCTGTGCACAACTTCTCCTACATTTCTCAAGGGATTTCAATCAAACATAGAACTATTGTCAACAAGTAACCCAGATTATGTCAGGGTTTAGTGTTTTTATTATTTTTGGTGGATTTATTTCTGGTGGATTTATTTGGCCCTTTGTTTATTTCAAACACATGCAGTTTTAGAAATACTCATCTGTATCTGTATTTTAGATCTGTGATACCAGTGCTGGGTTTTGTGATTTGATCATTTTTGACGGAATTATGGCTCTTTGTTTATTTTGCCTGTATGTGCTATTAAAATCAAACTTGCATGTCATAGGCAAAATGTTTCCACCCTTTGACTGAAGGTAGGAATGGGGTAAGCATCTGGAGAAGGAAAACCTGTTTTGTGGCAGTTCCTGTCATTTCTTGCAGGTTGTGATGTCTTACCACTCTGCTACATTTTAGGTCTGCGATACTTGACCACTTTGCTACATTTTGGATCTGTGATACCTATTCTCTCTGCTTCTTATTTTAGATCTGTGATACCTATTCTCTCTGCTTCTTATTTTAGATCTGTGATACCTATCCACGCTACTTGTTTGTTCCGGGTTGTGCAGCAACACAAGTATTGATTGGAAGTTCAAAGTTCAGAAGTCGAGGACGGTTACCTGTTCTCTCATACTTCAGCTTGAAAAATCAGGTAACATTGTTTTTACTTGTTAAATATAATTTAATTTCATTTTATATAAATGCCGGCCATGCTTAGCTTTACTCATATCCACTTTTTAGCTCATCAGAACCAAAGGTTCAGGATGAGCTATTAGTATCGTAAGGGGGATACTCAGGCATCCGTTGTCTGGACCAAAGGTTCAGGATGAGCTATTAGTATCGTAAGGGGGATGCTCAGGCATCAACAATGGTCTTCTCCTATGAAACTATTGGTCAGATTTCCTTCAGATTTGCTGTGTAGAATTATTTTAACATGCTAACTGCAATTTGCTCATATTATACTAGTTTACCTTTTTAGGGGGGGGGTCACTAGAGCTAAAATTAGAATTATCTTTAAACATCTTCTCATGATTCATGATTGAACCAATGGATAAATCATTACCAAACTTGATCTTCACCATTCTTAGATAGTTTTGTATCAGATTTTTTCAAATAAATGGGTTGGCCCCTTTTAGGAGCCAATAGAAGTAAAAATAGGAATACCTTTGAACTTCTTCTCAAGAACCCATGGATATGTCATCACTAAACTTGTAGCATTCTTAGATGGTCCTCTGTCAAGTTTGCTCAAATAAATTTGCCAGAACTAATAATAGAAATACCTTAAAATTACTTTTTCTCATGATTCAGTGGTTGGATTACTACCAAACTTGGTCTTTAGCATTCTTAAGTAGTCTTCTATAAGTTTTGCTCAAAATAGAATGGTTCATGAACCAATGGATGAGTCATCACTAAAGTTTGTTTGTAATTAGATGGTCCTCCGTCAAGTTTGCTCAAATAAATTTGGTCAACTCTTTTGGTGGCTGCCTGATTTAAAATGGAAATACAGTAGAACCCCGCTAATAAGACCATCTATGGTTCTTTGAAAATGTTGTCTTAATAGCGGGGTTGTCTTAATATAGGGGAAGACTGACCAGAAAAGTAGTTCGTGTTAAAGTATGCAGTATGCTATGTGATAGTCGCTCTTAAGGGATAAAACACACAAATGTGATATATTGACTAATACATGTCTGAAAATATATTACTATTCATTTTAGTTAGTGACCATGCTTGAATAATACACAAGACAACATAAAACAAAAATATCTATTCCAATGTTTCCAGAAACATGTACGACAATTTGATATTGAAAGATCAGACAATATAACGGTCATTCATAATTATTATAATTAGTTCATTCGGCGATGTTCTGACATTATTTTTAAGCATCAATTGAAAATCAGCAGAAAATCTAAGATATTGACGAATTTCTTAAAGTGAAAGTGGATTTTCAGTAAACCTGTAGGTTTTTCCAGCAAATACTGCAAATAAATTAATATTTAAAGTTTAACCCAATGTATTAAAATTATGTCCATCCGGAAATTTCGAGTAGGAGTCATTTGTGAAAAAATGCGACATTGACGATGATTGATGATTTATGCGCCAGTGATTCCAAACAATTTCTATGAACTAATCAACATCTGGTAGCTCTAAAAACAACAGAAAGTTTTAATTGACTGTCATTAATATATGCTCTACTCAGCACATCAACCGTAAAACGTCACTAAATACTGTTAATACAAGATCCAGACTGAAAATAATTTAAGCCTTGCAGCAATCTCATTATCTGAGGTGCGAAGGTGATGCTAAGTGTGATCAAGCGTGGTCTTAATATCTGGGTCAGAAAACACACAGATATACAAGTTAGTCAGAGAAAAGTGGTTGTATTAAGTAATAGCAGGATGGTCTCAATTTCAGGTGAAAATACTATTAAACAAAAAAGGAAAAAGTCTGTTCTTTAAAAAAATGCCCGTATTAGTGGGATGGTCTTAATTTCGGGGTGGTCGCAAGGCAGGGTTCAGGTGTATTGTCAAACTTGTATACAAAAGGACACCTTGCAGAAACCCCAAAAGTGCCCTTTGTAGACAGGTATCCTTTGTTCACATATGTAATGAAGTAGAGTATAAATTACAAAGCATAAATAAAATATAAAGAATGATATTAATTGACTGCTTCCTGGAATGCTAATCGGTGTATTACAAAATGAGCATATTTGTGTTGACGCATTCTTTTTGAGAAAAGTACAAAACACACTAAGATGTTGATACATTTTATCATTCAGTTCACAGAATAAGCAAGTTTTACAAAGAAAGTCTCGGAAATTCAATGTTTGATGCATGGGCTGCATTAAAAAGCATGACAAATCCAGCCCTATTCCTTAGACAGACTCATTTCATGAACATCAATACCAAGATATACTGGTATCTGAAAATTAACCATCCAATATTGGTACACTTTCATATGATTTTATAACAGTGAAGTCATTCCTTTGTTACATACAGACACCAATTTTATAAAAGTACTCACTTGACATAATGTTTATTATTTAAATCATAGAGAGCAGAAAATCGTGTATATTGGTCAGAATGTTACTATACGCTAGAAATTCCATATATTGGTCAGAATGTTACTATACGCTAGAAATTCCATATATTGGTCAGAATGTTACTATACGCTAGAAATTCCATATATTGGTCAGAATGTTACTATACGCTAGAAATTCCATATATTGGTCATAACAAGGGATGTTACTCTGATTTTATGAACAAAACATTTGTACTTGAGGCATTTTTGCATGAATCAAGCTCTACAAAGAAAGCATTGACATGAATGTTTTTGTAGTTGGAAAATCGTAAAGTTAAATATTACTTGCAAGCCTAATGACACACTGATTGTCTGTGGGTATCTTTGATTTCCGCACCTTTCTATGACAATTATCAATTAATCAGGTCAAGCATTCACACCTTTTCACCTTCCAATGTCAACTTTATTGTCTTAATGTAAACTGCAATATACAATCAATTGTCAACCTAGGATGTCAAATTCACAAGTGTTATGATCACGTGACATGATTAATATCTTGGCATCAGTTCCCTGTAATGCATGTTTACGGTCAAAATGCTGATGCGGGAAATTAGTTGGGGTAGGAATTACTCTGTCCGTTTTAGACTAGTGTAGACTTGTGTACATTCGCACAGGCTAGACTGTTAATATGACTTCTCATGAATCAGTGGATGCATTAGCATTACCAAACTTGGTCTTTAGCATCCTTGGATAGTGTTCTATCAGGTTTGCTCAAATAAAAAAATTTAAGGGCTGCTATAGCAAAAAGTAGAAATACCTGTAAACGTCTGAATGTTGCATCACTAAACTTGTAGCATTCTTAGATGGTCCTCTGTTAAGTTTGTTCAAGTAAATTCGGTTGGCCCATTTAAGGGGCTGCCAGAACTAAAATAGAAATGCCTTAAAATGACTTCTTCACATGAATCAATATATGGATCATAACCTAACTTAGTCATTAGCATCCTTAGATTGTCCTGTATCAAATTTATTGAATTCAATAGAATTTGGCCAGCTGCTGTAAGGGACCACTAGAGCTAAAAATAGAAATAACTGTAAAAGAACTTCTTTTCTTGGACCAATGGATGGATCATCACCAAATTTTGTCTGTAGCATCCTCAGGCCATCACCAATATTCCATTGTAGAATCCTTTGATGGTCCTTTATCAAGTTTACTGTTCCCCCCCATCTACCCACAAGTGTACCTTTATTACCTTTTAGTAAAATGTTAACTTACATTTATTCTGGTGAGCAATGAGGATCATCATGGCCCTCTTGTTTGTAGTTTTATGCATCTGGACTGGTTTATTTAACATGTAAGTGCATCTGTTCTATAACATTAAATATGTTTTAGTTGTTACCTCATTGTCAAGTTTTTTCTATCTTCAGCTCCTTAAAAATTTTGGCCTGATTGACATCGAACATGATAAAAATTTTCTTTATAATTTTTCTTGTTTGGTGTTAATGTACATTACTGGATGTACATATACTGTACTATACTGCATATGCTGATTAACAGTATGGTTTATTTGTACTTAGGCCTTTTTGGTTTATGTCCACTTTGTTTATACTCTAGTGTAGCTACTTGTATGAAACTATTGGCTTTTGATTAATTTTATGATCAATAAGTGAGTGAGTAGACTATATAATGTAACGCTCTTTGCTCTCTTTCATACATTTTGTGGGTTTTTATGGCCCTTATTGTGCACAATGTCTGGATGTCTGGTAACTATGTAAGATAGAGTTTTGTATCCCTTATCTGTCATGTTTGGGTGGTTTGATGTGTTACAAGCCATTATTCTCTTGCATTCTGCTACAAATTTGACCAGCCATTTATTTAAACATGTAGGATTTTTAGCTCACCTGAGCAAATAGTACTCAGTGATGAATCACTATCCGGCTCCTCGTGTCCATACCTGGGGGTTGTTAAAACTCTATAGTTCACACTTTTAATCGAATCTTCATCGAACCTTGTCAGAATGATTGTCTTAATGATATTTTGGACAACTTGAACATGGGTCATCTGGGGTCACCAACTAGGTAATCAGGTCAAATCAAATGAAAATCTTGTTAACATTAAATCACAGTTATGATTGGATCTTTCCCAAACTTTGTCAAAATGTTTGTATTTATGATATCATGAACAGGTTTGAACATCGGACAACTTTGGCAAAAACTAGGTCGCCAGAACACTCTCGAGGCCACATTTTTCATAACATTGGTCAGTGGCTTAGTCTTGATGATATCTGGGACAAGTTCTAAAATGGGCTATATGGGGTCATTAACTAGGTCACAGGGTCAAACGGAAGAAAAACCTTGTGAGCACTCTGGCGGCCACATTTTTGTTCAAAGGGTCTTGAAAATTGGTCAGTGGCTTAGTCCTGATGATATCTCAGACAAATTCGAAAAAAGGGCTATGTGAGGTCAAAATCACTGGAAAACCTTGTGTGGTTGCAGTTTTGATTGGATGTTCACTAAACCTTGTCAGAATGTTTGGCTTAAAGATGTCTTGGATAAATTTGAATATGGGTCATCTTGGGTTGAAAACTAGACCACTAGATCAAATCACTGGAAAACCTTGTGAACATTCTAGAGGTCATTGTTTTGATTGGATATTCACAAAACCTCGTCAGAATGTTTGTCTTAGAAATATCTTGCAATTTTTTAACATGGGTCATCTGAAGTCAAAAACTAGGGCACCGGGCCAAATCACTGGAAAATCATTTTAACATTCTAGTGGTCACAGTTTTGATTGTATATTTACCAAACTTCCTCAAAAGGTTTGTCTTAATGACACCTTGGACAGGTTTGAACATGGGTCATCTGGTTTCAAAAAAGTAGGTCATCTGGTAAAAAAAGTTGTAATCTTTCTCAGGTGAGCAAAAAAGGGCCATCTTGGCCCTTGTCTTTTACCTATATCCATAGATTTACTTACGATACATACTTGTATATACTTTTTTTTACCTATATCCATAGATTAACTTACAATACATACATATACTTGTTTTTACCTATGCATGAACATAGATTCATTTAAGTGTGTATATATGGTTGTAGGCTGCAATATGTAGATGTAGTCAACCATTGGCTGGATTTAGTGCACGGTGTTTAGAAGATGAACAAATGTTACATGCTATACTGAAAGCTAATCCAAATAGTTCATATATGTATGTGGTGGATACAAGACCTAAGGTATGTGTTCTTTAATAACAACATGATCATTCAGTGTATTAAATGGATGCATCTTAATGTTTACAATACCTACCCTACAATAAACTTGCTGACTCTTTATGCTGTAAGACCCTCATACAATACACTAAAGTAAGCTTGCTGACTCTTTATGTTGTAAGTCCCTCATACAATACATTAGAGTAAGTTTGCTGACTCTTTATGCTGTAAGACCCTCATACAATACATTAGAGTAAGTTTGCTGACTCTTTATGCTGTAAGACCCTCATACAATACATTAGAATAAGCTTGCTGGCTCTCTATGTTGTAAGTCCCTCATACAATACACTAAAGTAAGCTTGCTGGCTCTCTATGTTGTAAGTCCCTCATACAATACACTAAAGTAAGCTTGCTGGCTCTCTATGTTGTAAGTCCCTCATACAATACACTAAAGTAAGCTTGCTGGCTCTCTATGTTGTAAGTCCCTCATACAATTCACTAAAGTAAGTTTGCTGACTCTTTATGCTGTAAGACCCTCATACAATACACTAGAATAAGCTTGCTGGCTCTCTATGTTGTAAGACCCTCATACAATACACTAGAATAAGCTTGTTGGCTCTCTATGTTGTAAGACCCTCTTACAATACACTAGAATAAGTTTGCTGGCTCTCTATGTTGTAAGACCCTCATACAATACACTAGAATAAGCTTGTTGGCTCTCTATGTTGTAAGACCCTCTTACAATACACTAGAATAAGTTTGTTGGCTCTCTATGTTGTAAGACCCTCATACAATGCACTAGAATAAGCTTGTTGGCTTTCTATGTTGTAAGACCCTCTTACAATACACTAGAATAAGTTTGCTGGCTCTCTATGTTGTAAGACCCTCATACAATACACTAGAATAAGCTTGTTGGCTCTCTATGTTGTAAGACCCTCATACAATACATTAGAATAAGTTTGTTGGCTCTCTATGTTGTAAGACCCTCATACAATACACTAGAATAAGTTTGCTGGCTCTCTATGTTGTAAGACCCTCATACAATGCACTAAAGTAAGTTTGCTGGCTTTCTATGTTGTAAGACCCTCATTCAATACACTAGAATAAGCTTGTTGGCTCTCTATGTTGTAAGACCCTCAATATATAAAGATTATGGTAGGTAATAGATTTACAGAGATATGAACTTAATTGCCATTTATTAATGAAATTGAATATCAACAACAAGCATGTTTTTTTCAAAGGCATTTTGTGAGTATGTGTTCAAAATATTAACCAAGATGATCATTGTCCTGTTTGTTTCACACTGGGACTGTGTCAGTTCAAGCTAGTCGAATGTAATATAAGGAAAGTATTAGATTTACTTTTCTAAGGATAATATACATCAAACGAATAAATCAAACAGTTCACAGATATTTTTAAGATTTGGATGGGTAATTAGTGTTTGAAGAGATAAATGATTTTCTATCATAATGGGTCTTCACAGAATCAGTTACACTTTACTTATAGTGACTGGCACATTTCAGACTTTCCATAATTATTGTTTTCATCTCATCAGGAGTTTTTCATCCTCTAAAAATTGCTTATTTTTAGTGATACTTACATGTAGTGAGATGACTAGTTGACAATTATTTCAGATAAATGCAATGGCTAACAGAGCTGCAGGTAAAGGTTATGAAAATGAAGCCTTTTACTCTGATATGAAGTTTCAGTTTTGTGGAATAGAAAACATCCATGTGATGAGAGGAAGCTTACAAAAACTGGTTGATGGTATTGTATTAAAGTTGTGTTATAACTGTACAAAACGTTTACTTTTTATTTGGAATATGATTCATGATATCCAGTATTGGAATACATGGTAACTGATATAGGGATATTTGAAACTATTATAGGGTTATTTGAAACTGTGTTATAGGGATATTTGACACTGTGTTATAGGGTTATTTGAAACTGTGGTATAGGGATATTTGAAACTGTGTTATAGGGATATTTGACACTGTGGTATAGGGATATTTTACACTGTGGTATAGGGATATTTGACACTGTGTTATAGGGATATTTGACACTGTGTTATAGGGTTATTTGAAACTGTGGTATAGGGATATTTGAAACTGTGTTATAGGGATATTTGACACTGTGGTATAGGGTTATTTGAAACTGTGTTATAGGGATATTTGACACTGTGGTATAGGGATATTTTACACTGTGGTATAGGGATATTTGACACTGTGGTATAGGGATATTTGACACTGTGGTATAGGGATATTTTACACTGTGGTATAGGGATATTTTACACTGTGGTATAGGGATATTTGACACTGTGGTATAGGGATATATGATACTGCATTATAGGGATATTTGACACTGTGGTATAGGGACATTTGACACTGTGGTACAGGGACATTTGACACTGTGGTACAGGGATATTTGACACTGTGGTATAGGGATATTTGACACTGTGTTATAGGGATATTTGAAACTGTGGTATACGGATATATGATACTGCATTATAGGGATATTTGACACTGTGGTATAGGGATATTTGACACTGTGTTATAGGGATATTTGAAACTGTGGTATAGGGATATATGATACTGCATTATAGGGATATTTGACACTGTGGTATAGGGATATTTGACACTGTGGTATAGGGATATTTGAAACTGTGGTATAGGGATATATGATACTGCATTATAGGGATACATGATACTGTGGTATAGGGATACATGATAATGCGTTATAGGGATATTTGATATGGTGATAATTACAGGGATTATGTTACTTTGATATAGGGATGTATGATATGGTGATATACGGATATATGATACTTTGATATAGGGATATATGATACTTTGATAGAGGGATATATGATACTTTGATATAGGGATATATATAATATGGTGGTATTGGGATATATGATACTGTTGTATAGGGATAAATGATACTGTATTATAAGGATGCATGATAACTGATATAGGGATATAGTTATGATACTGTGATATAAAGATATATGATACTGTGGTATAGGGATATAAGATAGCTTTCATAGGATTATATGACACTGTGGTATAGAGATATATGATACTGTGGTATAGGGATATATGATATTGTGGTATAGGGATATAAGATAGCTTTCATAGGATGATATGATACTTTATTATAGGGATATATATGATACTGTGGTACAGGGACATATATAATACTGTGGTATAGGGATATATGATACTGTGGTATAGGGACATATGATATGGTGTTATAAGGATATATGATAACTGGTTGATTGATGAACAATGATTAGTATCAGAAAATATAAATATCTCATCCTAGTATCCTTCAATTGATCAAGAGCAATGTATGTTATCAGGTGTGTTTGTGTGTCTGACATCCATATTATTTTTTTTCATGTATTAATTTTAGTTTGTGAATTAAAGAATCCTTCAATGAGTGCATTTCTGTCTGGACTAGAAGCAAGTGGATGGCTCAAACATATACAAGCAATCATGGAAACTTCAGTGTTTATTGCAAAGGTATTTAAATAATTTGCTTAGGCAGTTAGGTAATATGCTTTTAAATAGTCATTTTTTATGCTTGTAAGTAAAAATGTTTTCATTGATTGTGTATTTGTTTGCTGGTCATAGTATAAGGATTCCTCAGTTTCTGATGTCACCTCATAAAGCAGGATAATTTATGTAGTCAAATTATATAAAAGATGGACTTAGATAATTCATGGTTGTGTGAGATAGTTTGCTTCTGGGATAGCATGGGAGTCAGTAGGTATGCTTTATGTATGTTATTATCTTATTCAAGTTCCTCTGGGTCTTCCATGAATTGATTGGAATATTTTGATTTAGTTGTTTGACTGTGGGATTTTCTCAAAATGTGAAATACATTCTAAACTGTGCTAACAGACACCTGGGAACAACAGACACCTGTGTATGACGGGCACTTTAATTGATAAAAAACACTTCATGGCCATATATAATAGAGATTTGCCAACAGAGGACAGCGAACACCAAAACCTGTCCCAAATCAGCATTATTATTTTGATGACCATGTGACCCATAAAACCGACGCCATGATATTGATAGGTTCATATGTCATGACACTTTTAAACATGGCATCCCAGGTTTAATTGATCATTTATTGAATGGATATTGAGACAAAAAACTTGGTTTTAATGTTTAAACTCAACTGATAATTGTCATTGAAAGCATGACAATCAAAGAGACCCATAGACAATGAGTCTATCATTAAACCTGCTAGTAATATTTGATATGTAATATTCTCATGATGTTCAATCTTAACAACATTTATGTCAATGCCTTTTCATGCAGAACTTGATTCAGACAAAAATGCCTTAAGTACAAATATTTTGTCAATTAAAAGTATGAATTCATTATAATAAAAACATATGAAAGTATACCATAATCATTGAAATAGCTCATTTTTATACGCCTGACGGGTTGTGTTATGTTATGGCGCTGCTCATCAGTCTTTCTGTCTGTCCATTTGTTTTCTTTGTGCAGACGACTCCTTCATTATTTGACCTATTTTCTTCAAACTCTCACAGATGATAATTATTGATGTCTAGTTGTGTGTAAAGGGGAGATAATTCACATTGCTGTTTTTTTACTGAGTTATTGGCCCTTTTTATATTTTGACAGCAAATTCTTGTGTGGACAATTACTTCTGTATTTCAGTTATTAAGGCTTTATCTTAAACTTTCACGAAGATCACAAAGAGGGAGCATACCTTATCATAGCATGTAATGATGGTACTCATGTATTTTGCCCGCTATGCGGAGCTCTTGTTGAATTGTCTATTTATTGATGTTCCAGGCTAAGAAATAGGACTAGATTTGTCATGCTTATTAATGCAACAAGTTGCTTATGCATCAAGCTTTGAATTTTTTAGATTTTTTTTATAAAACATTATGGTCATTCTGAGAATTGAATGAAAAAAAATGTATAAACACCTTAGTTTTTGGGGTTATCCTAGTAATTATGTGTCTTCAAATGTTTTGAACATTCAACTACCTGTCACAGCATGGGTAGTATTGCAAACTTGTAACTGGTATAAGTTATTTTAGTTGTATATTTCTAGGCTGTATTAGAAGGAACTAGTGTATTAGTTCATTGCTCAGATGGATGGGATAGAACGGCTCAGACATGCAGCTTGTCTGGTTTGATGCTAGATCCGTACTATAGAACGATCTCTGGATTTATGGTGAGTCTACACGTTATTATAAGCTTCTTCTATGCACATTGCTGCCAAATCAATGAAACATGTACACTTTTTATGATGTTGGAATGGTATTGAAAAGAATTTTATGTTCTGAATTCAGGAAAACTTTATCTGTAGGAAACAATATGTCAGATGCTTGAGACCATCTTGTGCTTGTAATATGGAAGTGGTTAGCTTTTAGTGAATAACCTAAGTTTTTCATGTTTCGTTTCAATGTAGTCAACAAATGTGATTATGTCAATAGTCCTGACAGCTTTCATAAAACATTTCACTGTTATCAGATTTGATTTATTAAAATAAATATTATTATCTGTCCCCTGGGACTTTAGAATTATACTTTTCCATCTGTCCATCTGTCTACATAGAATGTTGTCCTAAATATAACTCCAAACCATTTACAGTATTTGTTGGTAAGTATTATTATTTTTTAAGTTTTAAGTTTGAAATACGAGAATTCAATATGCCAGTTTTGACCTTAGGGGGCTTGCATATTGTGGGGATGGTGTATTATGATGTATCAAGACCTAAAATTACCACACGGACCGAATTCACGTATATCGTATATATACATATACAAGGGTTACAACTTCCAAAATGACAGCTTCTGCACCAAGTTTGTTTAAAACTATGAACTTTTTCAGAAATCACTTTAATTTCTAATAACTGGCATCTACAGATAGCTAATACGTTTTACTATACATAACCAATAAGCACTTAGTCCAATTCAAAACAAGGATGCAAATATTTTGTCTTTTTCCTCTGAAAAAATCATCAATTTCGTGTAGTCAAACACGACACCAAATCAACCAGAATTACCGTACTAAATATACCTTAAAACACACTAAAAATTACTAAAATACACTGATCCAGCGCAGAAATATAATCCAGGAATGTTCTATTCAGGTACAAATCACAAAATTGTCATATTGACTGAAACTTTAAGTATTAAGATTCTGTGACCTTTAATGGAGATGTTTCATTGGTTGAAGCTCACATAATTATGATGGAGTAGTGAAGTGGAAATCTATGACTGAGTCAACGATTTTGTTAATTTTACATGAGTTGAACATTCCTGGTTTATTCTTCTGCACTGGATCAGTGTATTTTAGTGATATTTATGGTTAGCATGCGTTATCATTCCTCTACCCTTTGTTTTAAGGTGCATGTAGTATGGTAATTCTGGTTGATTTTGTGTGGCGAGGTCGCGTTTGACTAAATGAAATTGACGATTTTTCAGAGGAAAAGATAAAATATCTGTTTCATTGTTTTGAATTTGACTAAGTGCTTATTGGTTATATAATGTACAATGTATTAGCTAGTATCTATGGACACCAGTTATTAGAAATTTGAGTGATTTCTGAAAAAGTTACATAGTATTAAACAATCTTGGTGCAGAAACTGTCATTTCGGAAGTTGTAACCCTTGTATATAATTATGTATACATATACAAGGGTATATGATATATGTGATTTTGGTCTGTGTGGTCATTTAAGCCTTGATACATCATAATACACCATCTCCATAACGTGCTAGCCCCCTATGGTTTTGACGATATCAACATTCTGTAGTGTTGATCGCATATTTTGAGATGTACCATTTTCTGAAAATAACATGGAAATTTAAAAGGCAAGTCTCAATATAAAGTTATGAATGCCAAAGAGTTAAAGATACTTGTTGACAAATTATTATGTTATGTTACAGGCTTTGATAGAGAAAGAATGGCTTTCATTTGGTCACAAGTTCACTGATCGCTGTGGATTTTTAAGCTCTGTCGACAGTAAAGAAGTATCACCAGTTTTTACACAGTTTATAGAATGTGTATGGCAGATGATGCAACAGTTTCCTTGTGCATTCCAGTTTAATGATAGATTCCTTATAACTCTACATGATCATGTTTATTCTTGCCAGTTTGGTACATTCATTGGAAATTGTGAAAAGGATAGAATAGATTTAAAGTAAGTTCAGTAGTATCATATGTGTTTGGTCTGTTGTGGTTGTTTTAATGCTTGTTCATACTGACACACAGACAGTGTTATTTTCTAACATGCTTTAAATCTGACCCACTCTTTTTATGCCCCTGAAGGGTGGCATATAGCAATTGCATTCTCTGTCCTGGCTGTTTTTGTGTCTCAGCCATAACTTTTGCATGGATTTCGAAATAACATGGCACAAATATTCACTAATACTAGACGATGTGTCGCATGCAAGACACAGACCCTAAGCTCCAAGGTCAAGGTTGTATTCAATATTATTCATTATGTATGGTATTTTCATGTCTCAGCCATTACTTTCTAATTTATGAATGTATTTTGAAATTACTATGTACTGATGTTTACCATCACTAGAAGATATGTCAGCCACTTTGTAGTGCCCTTTGATGGTCCTTCATCAAGTTCATTATTGTTCCTCATTATCTGCCCAGAAGTTGTACCTTTATTAACTTTTTAGTAATAAGTTAATTTACATTTATTCTGGTGAGCAATGCAGGGCCATCATGGCCCTCTTGTTAAATTATTTGTTGAAACTCTTAAAACCAAATCTGCCTTGAAGTGCTAAGGTCAAGGTTATATTTAAGGTCATTTATTATGTATGGAACTTTTGTTTTATTTGGTGTGTACTGTCTGTTCCAGTATATTGTTTGCAGCCAATCTTGGTCATATGAATGCCTACTGAGTGGGTTATGAGAAAAATGTCATGGAAAATAATGCTAAAAATGTGTTTTTTGCAACTTCAGGGGCTTAATTATGTCACATTCAGTGACAGTTCTTGTTCCTGCATGACTGCAATTAATTGAATCAAAAGATGCAATTGACTTCAAATGATGGGGAAAATATCTCTTATTTAAGTTCCTTTCAATTGTGTTCTGAAACAATTAAAGTTTCACGTTCCAATATTCATCATATTCCATCCTTTTTCCATTTCATGAAATAGTAAGTCTGTAGTTACATGAAAAATTGGAAAGATCAATAGTAAAATTAATGTAAAGTAAATGTTTTATTGCAGGTATAAAACAATGCATTATAACATGACCTAGCAACCAGCCCTATAGTAAGACCAATGTAACATCTGCTTTCACCTCAATATTAAAGCTTTGTTCTCCACCTTCTTAAAGTGGTCTTAGTATTATGGTTTTTCTGCATCAAATTTTCATTAACACATTATAATTCATTTAACTTGCTTTATCACTTTTCAGGCTGTCAGACAGGACATATTCTCTATGGGGCTTCCTAACTAAACACCAGTCAGAATATTTGAATCCACTATTTAAGAAGGAGTATGAAGTTATGCAACCAGTTTTGATTCCTAAAACATACCCACAATGTATCAAGTAAGTCTGTCATACAGTTATGCTACTTGTCCATATGTTCATTTATCCATTATATCTACTATTTTTTCATGCTGTTTGTCAATACATGTTTGTTAATGCTGTTTTTCTGTACATATGTTTGTTCATGTTGTATTTTGTGTACATATGTTTGTTCATGCTGTCTTTTGTGTACATATGTTTGTTAATGCTGTCTTTCTGTAAATATGTTTGTTCATGCTGTCTTTTGTGTACATATGTTTGTTCATTACTCAGAAACAGTGATTCAACCCTATGTTGATGGAGTAATTCAATAAATCCTAGCACTTAATGAATTCAAAATCTGACAGTATTATTCTTTGTTAGGGTAGGATAACGTAAAGATATGACTGTATCATTCCTGTATAGTACAGAATAATGTGAAGAAATGACTGTATCATTCCTGTATATAAGTTGATGATATGACTGTATCATTCCTGTATAGTACAGAATAATGTGAAGAAATGACTGTATCATTCCTGTATATAAGGTGATGATATGACTGTATCATTCCTGTATATAAGGTGATGATATGACTGTATCATTCCTATATATAAAGTGATGATATGACTGTATCATTCCTGTATAGTACAGAATAATGTGAAGAAATGACTGTATCATTCCTGTATATAAGGTGATGATATGACTGTATCATTCCTGTATATAAGGTGATGATATGACTGTATCATTCCTGTATATAAGGTGATGATATGACTGTATCATTCCTGTATAGTACAGAATAATGTGAAGAAATGACTGTATCATTCCTGTGTAGTACAGCATAATGTGAAGAAATGACTGTATCATTCCTGTATATAAGGTGATGAAATGACTGTATCATTCCTGTATATAAGGTGATGATATGACTGTATCATTCCTGTATAGTACAGAATAATGTGAAGAAATGACTGTATCATTCCTGTATATAAGGTGATGATATGACTGTATCATTCCTGTATATAAGGTGATGGTATGACTGTATCATTCCTGTATAGTACAGAATAATGTGAAGAAATGACTGTATCATTCCTGTATATAAGGTGATGATATGACTGTATCATTCCTGTATATAAGGTGATGATATGACTGTATCATTCCTGTATATAAGGTGATGATATGACTGTATCATTCCTGTATATAAGGTGATGATATGATGATAATATGAAGAAATGACTGTATCATTCCTGTATAGTACAGAATAATGTGAAGAAATGACTGTATCATACCTGTATAGTACAGAATAATGTGAAGAAATGACTGTATCATTCCTGTATATAAGGTGATGATATGATGATAATATGAAGATATGACTGTATCATTCCTGTATAGTACAGAATAATGTGAAGAAATGACTGTATCATACCTGTATAGTACAGAATAATGTGAAGAAATGACTGTATCATTCCTGTATAGTACAGAATAAGGTGATGATATGACTGTATCATTCCTGTATAGTACAGAATAAGGTGATGATATGACTGTATCATTCCTGTATAGTACAGCATAATGTGAAGATATGACTGTATCATTCCTGTATAGTACAGAATAATGTGAAGAAATGACTGTATCATTCCTGTATGTAAGTTGATGATATGACTGTATCATTCCTGTATAGTACAGAATAATGTGAAGAAATGACTGTATCATTCCTGTATAGTACAGAATAAGGTGATGATATGACTGTATCATTCCTGTATAGTACAGCATAATGTGAAGATATGACTGTATCATTCCTGTATAGTACAGAATAATGTGAAGAAATGGCTGTATCATTCCTGTATAGTACAAAATAATGTGAAGAAATGACTATTATTCTGTTGGTGACAAGGGGTCAATCATGTTGATATTGTCCTTTTAAGAAACGTTTAATGTTTTTTTATTTATAAACATTTCAATAGGTTCCTATGAAATTTACTGATTTGTGAACTATGATCAAGTTGTGTTATATTGGCTATCATAGATATTTATAACTTAATTTGTTTGAAAATGGAAAATTGCTCTATTTCAGGTTCTGGCATGGTATGTATAACCGATTTGAAACAGGAATTCATCCACGTGATCAAATTAAAGACATTCTTTCAGCTGCTAAGGATCACAGTAGCTCATTAGAAGATCATGTGAGATTACTAGAAAAGGTGAGATTATAATGAATGTAAACTCTGTACAAAGATTATGTACTTGTTATTTAGTGGTTTAGAAATATACCAGTCTAAGGATGTTTAGCAGATTTTGATGTATAATGTATCATGAAGTGCTGTGAAAAGGGAAAGAAATTATGAGTTTAGTGCTAACTGGAATTGTTGGATATACATGTATTTGTTTGTATAATTATACTGATTTTAATTAATGTTTGGTGGAAATGGGTATGAAATATAGTTGGTCAAAATCTGACAGTTAAAATACTGAAAAATTTAGCTTGAATATTGTGTAAATATCTTGTGTATATTGTAGAGATTGGCACAGATATGTCAAGTGTTAGGAAAATCAGATGACAGTATGCACAGAACATTGCAAGGCTCTGTATCTGTGGAGTCCCTGGATGGTGTAATCTCTGAGGATGGAATCAGTCAAAAATTAAGAGAAATTGATAACCAGACAAATGGAGAAAATCCAAATAACTTAATAAACCAGTCTGACTTTCTAAAGCGGGAGAATCTGGACAAAAATAAACAAAATGATGTTTTTTTGAATCAACCAAAGAGTGACTCTGAATCTGGATTTGATGAGTCATGCTCTCAGATGTCTCGTTCAGGTATTGATGATCGTATCCTCTCATTTGAACCTGACTCTATCTCCCAATCCGCAAGTTTAGAAAAGCTTAATATGGACCAGTTGCATCTAGAGCTTGAATCGGTAGCAGTGGATTGGACTTCCTTCCGCAATATATACACATGTAGTTGTGCAATGCCATTTGACCATTTTACCAAAAAGGCAAGCTTATGGGTTTTTTATTTTAAATTTAAGTTGCATAATTATTTACTTTATGTTTTGTGATGGACGCATGTGTTTCATTCCTATAAAAAACACATTTTTGTTTTAACGTCTATTTTGATCACTATGAATGTAAGATGTAAACAACCTGGACTCATTTGAATGAAACTTCTCTGTCTGTTACTTCTTTGAGATATAACTCACATGTATACTATTTCCTAGTCTGATGAATTATCTCCCATGATTATTAATCTCTCTAAGCTTTTGTTTAAAACGACAAAAAGTAAACTCTTGGAAAGTTTCATTTACTGTGACCATGTTATGTTGTGTTTTAATGGTTTTACGATTGTACAATTTTTGCATGCTGCATGACGAATATAAGTTTTCCCATGTTATCAAATGCATGCAGTATATGTGTATGTGTTTATAGTGATATAGTGTGATATCTGTATATATATATATATATATGCCCATATATTTATATACACAGTCCCCTGTACAATGATACAGTGTGATGTCTGTGTACATCTGCAGTCACCTACTGGTTCAGTGCCGTATTCGGGACAGTTTTGGCTGTTTTTAGCTCTCCAGAACTGAAGGTTCAGGGTGAGCTGTTAGGATTGGTGGGTGGATGCTCTGGCACCTGTCTTTAATCATCTTCATCTCATGGACCAATGGATGGATCATCACCAAAGTTGGTCTGTAGCATTCTTAAATAGTCTTTTATCAGATTTGCTCTTATAAAAATGGTAGGCCCCTATTAGGGGCAAATCTAGAGCTAAAACTAGAAATACCTTTAAATGTCTTCTTCTCATGAACCAATGGCTGGATCATTCCTATACTTGGATTGTAGCATCCTTAGATGGTCCTCTGTCAAGTTTGCTTAAATAGATTTGGTCAGCCCCTTTTAGGGGCCACCAGAGATAAAAAAACTCAAGTTTGCTTGGCTAAATTGGTTGGCCCCTTTTAGACTGTATTTTGAAATTACTTTGTACTGATGTTTACCATCACTATAAGAAGATATGTCAGCCACAAGACCCTGGCCTGTAGTGCCAAGGTCAATGGTATATTCAAGGTCATTCAATATGTATAGAATTTTTGTGTCTCAGCATTAGTTACTAATGTTCAACATCAGAGCTAGAGCTTACTATAAAAATACTATAAAATGACTCCTTTTCATGAACCAATGGTTGGATCATCACTAAATTTGGTCTGTAGCTTCCTCCGGTCATCACGAATATTCCTTTGTAGTATCCTTTGATGGTCCTTTATCCAGTTTATTATTGCTCCCCATTATTTACCCACAAGTTGTACTTTTATTAACTTTTTAGTAACTAGTTAATTTACATTTATTCTGGTGAGCAATGCAGGGCCATCATGGCCCTCTTGTTTAATGATTATTTCAGAAATATTTGTCGCATCTACATAAAATTTTAACTGAATAATTTTGAGCTCGTCATAAATCACACTATAAATTTTAGAACTCGTATACTGCTGCCTTAGTTCTAAAATATTTCCATGAAATAGGCCCGTAAAAAGTGTCCAAAACAATGTCCAAACTATCCAAATATTCGGGCAGTGTTTAGATCCAAAATACAAATTAATCCAGCAGCAGAAGATGCAAGTGAGTAATACATTATTTCCAGCATCACAACTTAAATCTTATCTGCAAATATCGATTCATATCTCTCTTCGGTTAAATAATTATTTTCAGTTACATGCACTGCCCACTAATATATCAATGATATAAATGACCGCAATAAGTAATTTTTTTCAATGCATGTTAAATCAACCAATATAAATCTCGTTATCAATCATAATTTTCCTGAAATACGTGGTAGTGAATCCCAAAATCATCATGAAGTCTGTTTATTAAAATTCTTACCTCCCTTAAGATTTGTGACAAAAATCGCTAACACAATGAATCCCTGGAAGATTGTGCAATAAATGCTATAGAGTACTGAATATATGACTACATAGTACGCTTTACGATTGGAGTCAACCCTCATTTTCATGATGAAAACTTCGTGCTGATAACATTTTACGTGATATGTAGGAAATTATTTCATAGATTCATTGGATATAATGAATTAGGTGGTATACAAAATGCCATTGTTGGTTTCGCCTGGTTTCATTCTGTACAACTTCATGCATAATATCACTGATGAAAGATATGGTAGTTTCTGACATAATTCTGTAACAAATGTGCAAAAGGTGTAATTTACATTTTATTGATGAAGTAAGTTCTATATGCATGTATACAGCATACATCATTCAACATTCACTTAACAACATAAATCCAAAAGTTTGCAAAACCAGTCCTCATTCAAACTAGTTCTCCCAAACCATAACTCACTTATACTTAATCTAAAATCATGATACCATCTCTTGCAACCATAACTTGTATATATATGTAGCCGCCATTACTCAATTACAAACATTTTTGTCTAGCATCATTTCTTTACATTTTGAGAGATTGCAAATTGCATGTCATTCTATGAATAACAGTTTCATTTAAATTAAAGCATACAGTTATTAGGAAGAAATTTGGCACAAATAGAGTTGCAAAACCTCCTCAGATTTACTGTTATTTATTAGAAATATTACTTAATGAACTAAAAGTGTTTTCTTTGTATACCAGAGCCTGTTTCTTTTGAATGAGTTGCGACCTGTCAATGGACTCCCTATTGACCAGACATAACCCAGTAACTGCAAATGCCCGCTGTGTAGTGGCTGGGGAAGCTTGATCAATGGAATGCCAAAGAATCACAGGAAGCTTACATTTTCAAACTGTAATGGTGGTGCTTGTACATTCTCACTTGTTGTATATTGTTGTAAACGGAGATGATACAATGATACAGTGTGATATCTGTGTACATCTATAATACCCTATTCAATAATACAATGTGATATCTGTGTACATCTATAATACCCTATACAATTATACAATGTGATATCTGTGTACATCTATAATACCCTATACAATGATACAATGTGATATCTGTGTACATCTATAATACCCTATACAATGATACAGTGTGATATCTGTGTACATCTATAATACCCTATACAATAATACAGTGTGATATCTGTTTACATTTATAGTTCCCTATGCAAGGACACAGTGTGATATCTGTGTACATCTGCAGTCCCCTATACAGTGATACAATGTATTGTTTGTATCTGTATAAATATTATATGCATAAAAATTGTTCAACTATTAAGTTGGAGCAAAGTTATTGATCATGATTAAACTTGCTTCCTGTAGTTTATTGTGAACTGTTTGAGCTGTTTATTGTGGACTGTTAAGCCTGTTTATTGTGGACTGTTGAGGCTGTTTATTGTGGACTGTTGAGGCTGTTTATTATGGATGGACTGTTGAGGCTGTTTATTGTGGACTGTTAAGTCTGTTTATTGTGGACTGTTAAGTCTGTTTATTGTGGACTGTTAAGTCTGTTTATTGTGGACTGTTAAGTCTGTTTATTGTGGACTGTTAAGACTGTTTATTATGGACTGTTGAGACTGTTTATTGTGGACTGTTGAGACTGTTTATTGTGGACTGTTAAGGCTGTTTATTGTGGACTGTTAAGGCTGTTTATTGTGGACTGTTGAGACTGTTTATTGTGGACTGTTAAGGCTGTTTATTATGGACTGTTGAGGCTGTTTATTATGGACTGTTGAGACTGTTTATTGTGGACTGTTGAGACTGTTTATTGTGGACTGTTAAGGCTGTTTATTATGGGCTGTTTAGACTGTTTATTGTGGACTGTTGAGGCTGTTTATTAGGGACTGTTAAGACTGTTTGTTGTGGACTGTTGAGGCTGTTTATTGTGGACTGTTAAGGCTGTTTATTGTGGACTGTAAAGACTGTTTATTGTGGACTGTTGAGGCTGTTTATTGTGGACTGTGAAGGCTGTTTATTATGGACTGTTGAGGCTGTTTATTGTGGACTGTTAAGGCTGTTTATTGTGGACTGTTGAGGCTGTTTATTGTGGACTGTGAAGGCTGTTTATTATGGACTGTTGTGGGTGTTTATTGTGGACTGTTGAGGCTGTTTATTGTGGACTGTTAAGGCTGTTTATTGTGGACTGTGAAGGCTGTTTATTGTGGACTGTTGGGGCTTTTTATTGTGGACTGTTGAGACTGTTTATTGTGGACTGATGAGGCTGTTTATTATGGACTGTTATGGGCTATTGAGGCTCTGCGGGGGGTATTTAATCACCTTCAGTGATCGTTCTAGTTCATTATGTATGAAATATTCTTGTCTTGGCCATTACTTTCTAATTTATGAATGTATTTTGAAATTAGTTGATACTGATGTTCACCATCACTAGATAATGTGTCACATGCAAGACCCAGGTCTGTAGCGTCAAGGTCATATTCCAAGTAATTCAATATGTATGGAATTTTCTTGTCTCAGCTATAACTTTCCAATATTTGAATGGATTTTGAAATTACTTGGTACTGATGGTCACTATCAGGAGACAATGTGTAGCATTCAAGACCATGGTCTGTAGCACCAAGGTCATATTTAAGGTCATTCATTTTGTATGGTTTCTGATGCTATAATTTTTTTGTCTTGACTGTAATGTCTTAAGTCTTTGATGGATTTTTAAATTGTCTAGTTCGTTTAAATCCATGCATAATTATGTGTTTTGTGGCTGCATATGACTTCAGTGCAGTCTTTAGATATTTTTGTTTTCCCTTATCTTTTGGATTTTTCCCTAGAAAAAAAATCTTGACAAAACAAAAATAAAAGAAATTGTCATAAGTAACCCACTTATATGATGAGGTTCAGAACAGGGAAATGTTTGTGAAATTGTATGTAGTCATTTTGTGTAAACATTTTGTACTCACCAGTATTTTATAACACCCATTCTTCATTATACAAAGTGATTGGATCTGTTGAGCACTTCTTAATGAACACATTTTTCAATGTGATGTAATACTTGAGTGTCACAAGTTGGGTTGGAAAAAAGGTGAATCTCACTTGATTTACAACTGCAAAATATACTTTTTAGCTCCCCTGAGCATGTAGTGCTCAATGAGCTATAGTGATTAGTCAGTATACTCCAGCATCTGTCGTCTGTCATCCACACCTGGTGGTTGTTAACACTCTAGAGGTCACACTTTTGGGTGAATCTGCCTCAGACCTGGTTGGAATGTTTGCTTTAATGATATCTTAGACAAGCTCGAACATGGGTCATCTGGGGTAAACAGTAGGTCAACAAGTCAAAATAAATGAAAACCTTATTAACACTTGAGAGGTCACAATTTGGATTGAATCTTATCAAACCATGTCAGAATGTTTGTCTTAATGGTATCTTGGACATGATTGAACATGTGTCATCTGGGGTCAAAAACTAGGTCACCAGGTCATTTAATGATGCCGTGGACATGTTTGAACATGGGTCATCTGGGGTCACAAACTAGGTCACTAGGTCAAATCTCCTGAAAACCTTGTTAACACTCTAGAAGTCATAGTTTTGATTGGATCTCCCCCAAACTTTGTCAGACAGTTTGTATTAATGATATTGTGAACAGGTTTGAACTTGGGTCAACTCCGGTTAAAATTAAGTCACCTGGGAAATCACAGGAAAACCATAGAAGTTGCAATCTTTACTCAGGTGAGCGAAAAACGGCTATCATGGCCCTCTTGTTTAATTTTCAAATTTAGATTTTACTGATTGAATGGTTGTAAATTGACTGATTTCTTGATAATTGCACAAAAAATATCATGAAATTGATGAGATAAACACAACTTTTGTACGATTGTTTTATTTAACTCATACCAGTGTTGATTATATAATGCTTTGTTGTTTCTGTATGATTTTGGAATAATAATATATTATCTTTAATTTGTATGAAGTGTAACTCAGAAAGTATTTGTTGTTGTTTATATTTTATGTGAAGCTTTCTGATATTTTCATATTTGGTTCTCTGTACACTCCTTATATTCTTGTTTTATTGAACACATACAATGGAACCCCTACAAGTTTGTACTCATTTAAAATATTTTACCAACATTTGTGGGATTGTTCAATGTGCTTTTTGATCAATTTGGTCAGACTGGCTTGAAATTATGTGTTGAATGATGAAAGATCATTTTGATTTGAATATGTTGTACTTCAAAAAAATATACATTTAAGCTAGATAAACAATCATGGATAACCAATGGTTGTATGGTTGTATGGTTGAAATATTGATTATTACCTGGTCAGCAAAACTTTTAAGATGAAAATTTAATGTTGTCTTATAAACATTTGTATTAATGGTTATCTTAATGTTTGTCAAGTTAATAATTTAAGTCAGCCAGAGTCAAAATCTAGGTCACCTGGTCAAAGTTCATATTTACTATGTGCATTTATGCTGTATGATATTATAATCGTCCACTTATTTTAAATGTGTAAAATGTTTTTCATGATTCATCCATATAATGTGTAAAATTTTCCCCTCAATGTAACAAATAAATTACAAGTTGAAAAAAAGTTTTGAATAGTTTCAATAGAATTTCATGTATGAAACATTCCCTCAAAATATTTTTAAGGTACTACAATTGAATTTGATCACTGAATGAATTATTAGTATGATATTTTATTTCTGTGTTCCAGTTCCACTGTTGGAGATGCGGTAATGTGTTTTGTACCAGATGTATTGCCAGAAACATTCCATTACAAGGTCATGATTCCCAGCGTCCAGTTCCTGTCTGCAAGCCATGTTATAAACATGTCAGACACTCTCCATCTATGGAGTTTAATCCACTTCTCAACCAGACCACTGAAGCTTCATGATTGTTTCTTCTCTGACATGTGATATTGGTTAACTCCACTGAAATAAATGAAGCCATCAAAATGTTAGTAAAGAATCTTATTGTTAAATGTATAGGAATTCCTTAGATAATCAGCTTCAGTTTGAATGTGTTTCTTAGCTTTGTCAAATTAACTATGAAGTTCATCTTACAGCTTCTTCACTGTCTCATATGACACCTGTATTACACAAAGTTGTGAATGGAAATAGCATTTGACTAAAGTGAATTAAAACCTGATTTTCATTAAATTTCTTTCTTTGGATACACTTTGTTGATTTCCTTCATTAATCAGTTTGGTTAACCAGTGCATGTATGGTGTTATATAACACTAACATTTTATGCTGTGAACATTTCTGATAATACTCATTTCTAGAATTGATTTGTTGAGAATTATTTAGGTGAATATATTGTAGTAGTGATCAAAGATGAATTTTGTTGATGAGAACTGATTAATCATTAATATTTACTTTGTAATTCATAATGGAACAGTGAACAAAATTGTTAATTAATATTCTTTTATTTGAGTTGGGAATGTTTGTAATGTGTTCCTCATGCTAATCTTTTGGTAGACCCATTTATTTATTTTATCTCATTTGATTGGTGGTAACATTAGAATGATCATTGACTGAGAATTGGGTGAGGTAACCATGCAACATTGAGCATTAATGGGAAATTCACACATGAAGACTTTCAGCTGCATGTCATCAGCCTATCAGTACTTTTTGATATCAAATTTCATCCGAAGATTGCCACTAAATTGCTATCATTCTCGACCTGCTGGTTGTTACATTTAGGACATAAAGTGAGCCAAAGTGTCAGGCAGATGCCAAGTTGTATACTGTTTTTTATACAGGTTTAGAGAATTTGAATTTGTTTCTTGTGTTATTTATCATTGTATCAGCTGAAACATGGTATTGGTGCTGAGAGCAGTCTCACATACTCGAAAAAGTAAATTTTTAGTAACCATATTTCCTTTGCATTAATTACAAAGTTTAAGATATCCCTAAACAAATCAAGTTATGTTTTTCGTGAACATGCACGCATCATTTTTATCTACTATTTCCATACTATAGTATAGCAAAAGATTTTTTTCTTTCATTTTTATACCTTTATATGTAGTATCTATAACCTTTTCTAAGTAGTAATATTCAATGATGTTAATTCATAGTGCTACAAATCTGGCCAACTTAGACCCCAGGCATTAGTATGGACCTGTGTCGGTATTAAAATTGCAATAAATTCTTTATAAAACATCATAATTTAACCCAAAATTACCATAAATGAAAAAAAAATCTCAGAATTCGACCCCTTTCAACTGTCATTTTCCTAAAAAAAGGCATATAACTCTCCATGCCAGTGAATGTGCACCGCCTTCACAAAACAAAAAATATAAAACAACAGGGATGAAAGCTTTAAAACAAAGTTTGCAGTGGTTTCAGGTATATATTTTCACACAAATTGAGACCAAAACAAAGCTTTTAGCCCAATCTGTCGCTGAGAAATTGAACAAGAAACATAAGACTTTGACCCGATTTCCTTTATTCAACACAAATGAGGCCACACTGAAATGGCCTAAAGTTGTCAGCTTATTATAGATTGTGTTGACCAATAAGACCTAAAAAGAACACTTAAATACATTAATATAAGTCTGCAACCAAGTTTAGGAGATGTAAATATTTGAGTAATCAACATTTATATTTTTGAATGGGAATGTCTTAATCATACACTGCCATTGTTTATACAAATGTTACATGATTTGTGATTGTTTTATATTGTTTATAGAGACATGGAGGTGTATGATTAAGAAATTCCTGTTTGAAATTATAAATATTAAGTGACTCAGAAAATATGAATATACATTAGCCAATTTAGGATTTATACTTTTGAAATAAGAATAATAAAACCGTTGTAGCATAAAGTTGTAATGGTTACAGACACTACAGTTTTTTTTTATTTCAATATTTACAAAAGAACTGTCATTCATGTGAAAACGTGTGCTAGTTTTTTTACTTACCATGATAAATAACTGAATAGTTTATGTCAATTTAAATTTAATTAAGTGTTATTTTGTACTAATTATTTGAATATAACAATGTGTATGTTTGAATTTTTGTGTTTAAGCACAACCACTGCTGATAGTATTTTACTTATAAAATCCATATTTTTTTCTGATTTCATTAATTCAAGTAGCAAAACTTACAGGACAGAAGTCTGCATAAAACCAATTTATGCATCATTTCTTATTGAAATCAAGAGCACTTGTATTTTAAATAATTTTTTCAAATGAAACTGCATAACACTAAAAAATGGCCATTTTGGTAACATGTTCAATGCATATCTCTATAATGGGTGATATTAGTCTTTTGAAATTTTCTGAAAAGTAAGAAAAGTAACTGCCAGGCTAGTCAGTCTTTAAAATTAGTTCCTATCTTGTATTTTTTTATGTGCCATTGGCATAGCCCTGATAAGCACCAATACCGTGTTTTAGCTGTATGTATGTAGAAAAATGATATTTTGTTAATGATTTTTTTTAATTCAAATTCCATTGTAAAGATCTGTTTTTAGAAGTTCAGTTGGCTGTTTGGTGTCTGTTGTTTGGTTGGTCTTGATGATCTGATTTTCTCAGGGCTGTAACACTAAAATGTGACACTATGAAATGCTCAGACCAAATAGAGACTTGAACTTCAACAAAGCAATCTAATCAGGAACTTGGTTACCAGAAAAATTTGCTGCTTAAACTTTGCCGTGATCCATACTTTTATACGTCAGATTCTTATAAAGGCAAAAGCTAATTTAGCACCTGCCAGTTTCTGATTTCTCAACAGATGACTATGGTTTTTTTATGTTCCAAAACAACAGGTGCTTGTACCTTGTTGTTGTTATTGTCTGCATGATGACATTCTTGTTCTAGTTTTGGAGCTTTCTTCTGGTGAACAACTGTCTCTTTTATTCAATTAATTGGAATAAATTTGAAAAATCTACTATTTGTGTTGATTATTCAATGATTTGTTATTTATTTATAATTAGGATGGCATATTGTTTTATTTTACATCTCATAATTAATAGATAAACAACTTCATAATAAGTTGAATGTAATGTAAGTTGGTATTATTATTCCATATTTACAAAATGCACTGCACACCACATCCTTTGCAAGCCTTTATTGATATTTTAAAACTGAACAGAAGGTAGCCATGTATATATTGTGATGAACACACATTATCACGTTTTTGTAATAGTTTCACAGGATTTTTGTATTACACAAGCAATCAGGTTCTCAGAATGTTGCTGGATTTTTGTTAACTCTGCCTCATTAGCATACTTTAGACTCTTCCAAATTCAAAGCAGAGATACAAAACATTGATTTATTTAAGAAAGTTCAGTTATTTCTCTCTGACAGAGTGGAAAACCTTGTGATACAAGAAGCTGTTACTCATTTCAAGCAATGGCTTCGTTTGCTACAATGTTTTCTAAAGTCATCATGTGTTTTTAGCTCAAAGGTTCTGGGTGAGCTGTTAAGATGAGTAGAGGATGCTCTGGTGTCAACAGTGGTCTTCTCCTCTGAAACTACTGGTCAGATTTACTTCATATTTGCTGTTAACATTCTATCTGCAATTTGTTCATATTATCCCAGTAGACCCCTTGTACGGGTCACCAGAGCTAAAAATGGAAATACATTTTAACATCTTCTCTTGAACCAATGGATGTATCATCACTATACTTGGTTCATAGCACCCTTAGATGGTCATCTTTCAAGTTTCTTGAATAAATTTGAAATAACTTAAAACGACTTCTTTTCCTGAGCCAATGCTTGGATTATCACCAAATTTGGTCTGTAGCATCCTCCAGTCATCATGAATATTCCTTTGTGGTATCCTTTGATGGTGCTCTATCAAGTTTATTATTGTTCCCCATTATCTGCCTAGAAGTGTACCTTTATTACTTTTTTATATTACATTAGAACTTACATTTTTTCTGTTGAGCAATGCAGGGACATCATGGCCCTCTTGTTTTTCTAATGTTATTTTTGTTATCCATTTCTTTTTCAAGCATCAATTCTAGATTGTTATGCTGTGATAACTGAGGCTTTACCAATAATTTGTACCATAAAAGTTTTGTATTGGGGATTTAGTGCAATGTCTGTCCTACTTGCCATAGTGTTTGTATCTTTTCTATACATTCAGTATTCTAGAACATATGTTACCCTATTTCAAATCTAATATGTGGGCTGTCCCATTAAATTGTAGACCGTACTTGTGTCTTCAAAAATAATCAACAAACATTAAATTTGGGAGACATTAATTGAATTACAATACAAAATATGAACATTCTACTGTTAAACCTGTGAACAAAGGCTACTGTTGGGAATGATAATATGTGGCCAGTGTTGACAGATGGCGTTTATTTGGAGGTCAGTTTGTTCTAAAGAATCTTTGACAGTTTTTCAAAGAATATCCTTTATTCACAATCGTCTTTAATCAGAGGTGGTCACAAACAGGTTTAGCTGTACATTGTTACCATATCTTTAGATCTGGTGCAAGCTGTAACTTCAAACTATTTAAATGTCACCTATGTCAAATGTCATTCTTTTGCACCACCTTGTTCAACACACTTATGATGGTGTCCTTCCCACTCTTTCATTTTTACATAAAAACATTAATGATGTTCTGACTCACACATGATTCTCCTCCATTGTCTGGAAGTATTAGTACCCAGCGTGGGCTAACATGTGACATCACTCATAGGACTTGTAGTAAAATGCTTAGCAAAGTCTACAATTTAGTGAGACAGTCCTCTTACATAGGTGAATATATAAAATGGTTGACAATTTAAAGGAATGTGTTAATGTTAACTTAATCTTGTGGGATGAATGTGTTAATGTTAACTTAATCTTGTTGGAGGAATGTGTAAATGTTAACTTAATCTTGTGGGAAGAATGTGTTAAAGTTAACTTAATCTTGTGGGAAGAATGTGTTAATGTTAACTTAATCTTGTGGGAGGAATGTGTTAATTTTAACTTAATCTTGTGGGAGGAATGTGTTAATGTTTACTTAATCTTGTGGGAGGAATGTGTTAATGTTTACTTAATCTTGTGGGAGGAATGTGTTAATGTTAACTTAATCTTGTGGGAGGAATGTGTTAATGTTAACTTAATCTTGTGGGAGGAATGTGTTAATGTTAACTTAATCTTGTGGGAGGAATGTGTAAATGTTAACTTAATCTTGTGGGAGGAATGTGTAAATGTTAAAGGTATTCTATTAGAGACTGACACATTAAAGCTGTTACAAAAGAACTTACATTAAGTAACTTATAGGTTTATTGTCATTCATAATGTGTTGATATGTTTTATATATTATAAATATGGAACAACTTAATGTTTTTTACATTTTAAAAAATAATCCATATGTCTTAAGTTTGGTCCCTTTAATATAAATGTCGCATAAGTCTGGTCATCATCTGTATTAACACTGGTCATCTGTATTAAGACTGATTATCGTCTGTATTAAGACTGATTATCATCTGTATTAACACTGGTAGTCATCTGTATTAACACTGATTATCATCTGTATTAAGACTGATTATCACCTGTATTAAGACTGATTATCACCTGTATTAAGACTGATTATCATCTGTATTAAGACTGATTATCATCTGTATTTCACTGGTAGTCATCTGTATTAAGACTGGTAGTCATCTGTATTAAGACTGATTATCATCTGTATTAAGACTGATTATCACCTGTATTAAGACTGGTAGTCATCTGTATTAAGACTGGTAGTCATCTGTATTAAGACTGATCTTCACCTGTATTGTTGTTTTCATAATGCTTAATTCTTATCTGCAAATCTTACAGTCAAAATCTACCTTGCTGGTTGATAACTGCTGTATTTTTAAAATAAAGCACCACTTGTTCAGAAATGCTTACTATGAACTTAAGTCTTTTTGAGAAATAAAAAGTGAAATATTGTGTTTTCTTGTAAATTTGCTGTAAAGCCTCCTCTCACATAGGCAAATATCCCCTGACATCAACTTGCATGTACAGGTGAATGGGACTTCAGCAAAATTTGTTCTCGTTCGTTCTCAGGTACATTATACATCCTTGGTGGTGTTCGTATGAATGTGTTTGTGAGCTTTTGCTTCCGTTATGATTAATTTGTTCATCAGAAAATTTTGAGCATGTTCAAAAATTTGCAACATATAAAAGTTAAGCCTATCATTTGTTACAATCGTTTCAATACATTAATTAATTCGAAAGTCTTTTCAAAGCGTTCATCATCTGGCATTTGAGATCGCAGCTGTCGCCTAATTTGAATATCGTTATCAACTGATTTGCTTATCAAGAGAATCTTGAATCTTTGCAATAGTTTGCAAACTGTAGCGAATATTTGCACATTGTAGCGAATTGAATCCGACGCATGAAAGCGAATTATAATGATAAGTTAACATTCAGAAGATGAACTATATTCACTTTCACGCAAATTAATACAAAGTGTAACTACATTTGGCAAATCCATGCAAATCATAGCAGTACTATTTTTTGTGCCACAGCCGTGATTAGTGCGCTGGTCTTGTAACCCAAAGATCCAGGTTCGAATCCCGGTTGCGGCGGGTCATACACTTCTATAAAATTTGACAGAAATGTCGATTTTCCTCCACATGTGGAGAAGTTGCCGGCTCCTTGTGGAAGGGTAAGTTAGTACTGGTTAGTATACAGTCCAGGAAAACTGGTTAGGTGAACTGGTCGCCGTGTATATCTGAAAAATTGTTGAAAAACGGCATTAAACCCCAGTGACAATGAAAAATCGTGTCACATAAAAAAGTACTATTTTTCAGTAGTTTTGAGTAATCAACATTTTTGTACAGATATGCCTGTAGTTCATATGTAAGGAGGAGGCCAATTACCGGTAGTTGTTCTTTCGTCAAAATGGAAGACATACAATGCCTGAAATTGCAGTATGTTGCTGCTGTGGCCCATCAATTAGTATTCCAGCAACAACTAAACATGCACCAG
The DNA here is from genome assembly GCA_008271625.1 of Lutraria rhynchaena. Classification (NCBI taxonomy): domain Eukaryota; kingdom Metazoa; phylum Mollusca; class Bivalvia; order Venerida; family Mactridae; genus Lutraria; species Lutraria rhynchaena. The sequence continues at coordinate 2,096,981 of VIBL01000059.1, forward strand.
TTTATCAGAGGCCATTTAATGTGGAGAAGTGGCACCCAAGCATGCAACATCTGGAGAAGGCCATGGCTGCATCCCACGAGGAACCAATTTTGAATCTATGATCAGCTTCAAGGAATTCGCCTGCATGCCAACTGAAATGTATCATGAAATATTTGAGAAGGTTTGTCATCGCCTCGTGAAAAACACACGAGGTACAGTGAGCCCTTTGATCCAGGCCTAAAGTTAGCTGTCATTTTATGTCACCTGGTTTCTGGTGCCTAGTACTAAGACTTCAGAGGATTGGATTGGGGACATTTGAGTAGAAGACTGCTGGGTGTACAAAACAACTGTGAATGATTGTAAGCCAACACTTGGAAATAAATTTATTGTATATATACCGACATAATTACAAACAATTACTGAAAATCCTTTCCCTTAAATTTATTAATGTGACATTATAATTTGTGGAAAACTAGAATTTTAAAAATGACAAAATAGGTGTCAATACTTAACATGCACTTCAGTTCTGACATAAAACCATGTGATTTGAGCCTGCCTACATCTTATATATGTATATACATGTACGTATAACTATGACAAACAATACAACATCTTAGAAATAGTTTAGACAAGGGAAAGTCACACAGATGGATGTCCCTGGGTAATTCTTATCAGTATAAAAGAGGAATACCAAAATTACTGAACTCAGAGTTTTGACTTTTGTGCGTGACAAATGGAATGATGGTCGCACGGAATGATAGACAGACAGATCAGTATACAAATCAGCGACTACATGTATATGCTCTCCCTTTGGAGAGTATTAAAATTAAAGCTAACACTAAAACCTTACACAGAAAGAATACTGGGTATTTTCTCCTCAGTATCTGCAGGCTGTTCATTTGGCTGTACCTATATTCGGTGTTCATAATTACTAACGGAAAGAATGAATACTGCTTGCGCGACCCAAGCATTCTAGCAAACTGATCGTCACACTCATCATTTTCAACAATATTTTGCAACAAAGCACAATTTTTCAGTCAGAATTAGCTAGAATTCGTAAATTTCTTATTCGCCAGACTTCGTTTAATGGCTTCGTCTATATGTGAGGAGGCTTAAGCAGCATCCAATAAAGTCAATACCACCACATCTATTGTTACTAATGATACTGTGTTCTAAACTTAAAGGTATGCGACCATTTACGTTTACAATGTGATGATTGTTATTTCTAGCTAATTATCCCCCGCGGATGAAATCAGGAGGGGGATATTGTTTTGGCGTTGTCTGTCCGTCATTCCCTCCGTACGTCCGTCCATCTGTCCGTCCGTCCACCCGTCTGTAGACAAAATCTTGTGCGCACTTCTTGTCTGAAGTGGCTGGCTGGATTTTGATAAAACTTGACCAACACATTAGGCTTTAGGTCTACTAGCGCATATTATAAAAAAATATTTTGATTTATTTTCACTGACTTATGCCCCTTTTTATTGGACTATAATCAAAATTTTCTAGGAACTTCTCCAAAAACGGCTTGTTGGATATTTATAAAATTTGTGTGCGCTTCTTCTCCTAAATGGTTTGTTCTAAGTTATTAAGCCTTTTATAAGGGTTCTGCATGGGGTATTTAATTACATTCAGTGATAGTTTTAGTTTTAGTTGTTTCATATGTAGCTTTATGTTCAATGTCATGCTTAGTGATCATTTGTAGAAAAATGGTATAAAACATCTTGTCTGTAATATGAAACTGTCATTTATTTGTGATTTTGAAATTACAAGTGTATTAGGTACAAAAACTGTATAGTACTCTTATAGGCATGCTCAAAATGTTGTCTTTAAGTAATGTTATTATGATGAGAAAAAGCCCTAATAATCATTACATTACAAACTATTGTTATCAAAAAGCTAATTGTTACTCATTTACTATTTATAATATATGCAGTTATTACAAGAGCTGATTGATAAGTTGTGAACTAAGATGAAGCAAGATCAGGCAAATAAGGCAGATGCTCAATCAATTCAAAGCCTTGTTAATGGCAGCCGTGGCAATGACAGACTTGTGAACAGGGGCATTGTCCTGGTGGAACAAGACACCGGCGCTTGAGTTTAATATTTTCTCTTAACTGCCTAAGAAATGATGCATAACATGTGCCATTGGTTGTTTGTCCCTTTTGTAGATAATCTACCATCCTAATACCACCATCCCAGAAAACCGAGGCCATAATATTTCCAGCTGATGGAACAGCCTTTGCTTTCTTTGGTGGGGGGAACCAGGGTGCTTTCATTGTCTTGACTGCTGTTTGGCCTCTTGGGTGAAATGATAAAGCCTATTTTATCCACAGTCACAAACCTCTACAGGAGGCAGGATTTGCCTCTAAAAGGTTCAGATTAGCGCACAACAAAGCCTGCCTGGTGTGCTTCTGATCAAATGTCAGATGTATTTCCCCTTGCAAGATATACCGTAAGAATGGAATGTACTCTTTCCTGCGAAATCCTAACTGTACTGGCTATATATTTCTCTGTTACTGACCTGTCAGCCATTACAATATCATGGACTTTATTGACCATTTCTGGGGTTGCAACAGTGACAGGCCTTCCAGGACGGGTGTCATCCTCAAGGCTCTGCCTGCCACGCTTAAATTCTGCCACCTGTCTTTTCACTGTAGCATATGAAATGGCATCATTGCCCAGTGTTGCTACCATATCAGTATAGATATCCTTAGGTGTTAGACCTTTCTCGTGCAAATATTGAATCACTGCTCTTACAGTGATTGTGTCCATTTTGCAAGTCACTTGCCTTTTTTACTGTTTGAGTATTACCTGCTCAAAATAAACTGACCAAATGACACTAGCCTTCGGGTACACAGCCTTAAATAATCTGGGAATAGCAGGGCGGAAAACGGACATCCCAACTTAACTCGTTCAATACAAGGCTCACAACTTATCAATCGGCTGTCATAGCATAACATAGCACATCATTTGAAGTGTATAATGAATCATATGCTGTGAGCATGTGATATATAACATGTACTGTGAGCATGTGATATTTGACATGTAACATATGCTATGAGCATGTGATATATAACATGTACTTTGAGCATGTGATATATGACATGTACTTTGAGCATGTGATATATAACATGTGCTGTGAGCACGTGATATATGACATATGCTGTGAGCATGTGATATATAACATGTGCTGTGAGCATGTGATTTATAACATATGCTGTGAGCATGTGATATATAACATATGCTGTGAGCATGTGATATATAACATGTAACATGTGCTGTGAGCATGTAATATGTAACATATGCTGTGAGCATGTGATATATGACATGTAACATATGCTATGAGCATGTGATATATAACATGTACTTTGAGCATGTGATATATGACATGTACTTTGAGCATGTGATATATAACATGTGCTGTGAGCATGTGATATATGACATATGCTGTGAGCATGTGATATATAACATATGCTGTGAGCATGTGATTTATAACATATGCTGTGAGCATGTGATATATAACATATGCTGTGAGCATGTGATATATAACATATGCTGTGAGCATGTGATATATAACATGTAACATGTGCTGTGAGCATGTGATATGTAACATATGCCGTGAGCATGTGATATATGACATGTAACATATGCTGTGAGCATGTGATATATAACATATGCTGTGAGCATATGATATATAGCATGTGCTGTGAGCATGTGATATGTAACATATGCTGTGAGCATGTGATATGTATCATGTGCTGTGAGCATGTGATATATAACATGCGCTGTGAGCATGTGATATGGAACATGTGATGTGTGCCATGTAGGATGGAATATGTGCTGTGTACCATGTGATATGAAGCATTTGCTATGAACCATGGTATATGGAACATGTGCTATGAGTTTTTTTAACCTCTTTGTTTCCAACATTTTCTATGTTTTTAATAAATGAATGAATGATGCTGCTAGATAATTCCAGTTATGGTGTTGATCATCTGTCATCTTTGATAGCTATTCAAATTTTTTGTAGCTAGATGCTCGACCATTGTGATGCTTGTTCAATCTGTAATGTCTATTTTTATGTGTTGTGTTGTGGTTATTGTTACCAGTATTCAACAGTAAATCGTGACACTAAATGAAAACCTAGCATTTAGCATCTTCAAAGTTTGACTTTTGTTTTATGATGGTTCACTTATAATGGGCGATGATGTATTCCATTGGTTCAAACTGATCAAATCCTATAGTTTTCTCATATTCAGTCTGCAAAAATGCGTATAGTCCGAGCCCGAGGCTATAAAAATCTGGCCCGGACTATAAACTTCCGCCGTGAGTGTAGTCCGACCGGACTATAGAGTTTTGGGAAATCGTAAATATGGGTTTTTCCATGTCACTATAATTATTCGCGCGCAATGACGTTTGGGAAAATCATACAAGAATTTTAACCAATCAAAACGCTGCTTTTTCGTAAGTGCACACAACTTGTCTTCCGTTTCCGTTAACATGCAATTAACGTAGATGATGGTGAAGAAAAATTAACGGAGAACTTTTTAGACAGCGCCGTCGCCTCACTGCAACCACAAAATAAATGAATAAACATTCAAACCGCTGTATGACTTCATACGATTATTGTTGCTCGGCTTTCTTCGCAAATAGACATCCAAAGCGATATATTAAACGGATACCAATATTGTTTTGGTTCCGTTTTTGTTGTATTTCCTAATCAGTATAATGTGTACACCAAAGTCACATACTATTTACGTATTAGCGTTAGCTAAGCACGATATTGACTTATTCCACAATTATAGTGACGTCATTCCCGCGTGTCATTCAGCTGTTTAATTTATTGAAAGGAAATTCATCGCCGATGACGAAACGCAAGGAATTAATGACGCATTTCTTGGTCACATGACTACTATATTCTCGCATGCCTCTGCGAATGATTTATTTTTTGTATAGTTACAAGGTTTCCCAGGATTTACAGATTGGTAATACATACAAAAGAAATTTTATAGTTCGGGCCATTTTACAGCCTCGGGCTTTGACTTTTGATGTAATTCGCAGACTTAAGTGTTGTGAAAACGTTTTCTTGCTAAAGCTTTTGCGAAAACGATCTGTACAGTGTTTATTGAGCGTCTAATTGTGCTTATTTCGGACATGAACAAAATTCGGATATGCTTTGCGCAAGACTTTTAGCTCCTAGATATGTTATCAGACATATTCTTATAATTCTGTAAATATAATTATGACATATGTGTAACTCAGGTTAAATTTTGATTTTGCTTAAGAAAAAGAAGCTACTGGGCTACCAGAAAACTCTGGTGGCCAACTCGGCTACCACATGCTAAATAAATTTGAAATTTAAAGTTGAACACTGAGCTTGAAGAGACTACTTATTATAAAATGGAATAAATGAATATTTATAGGAATATGATATTACATAAATTATATAGTATTATGAATATTCTATTGTTTGTTGAAGGTGCAAAGCTTGGTAAATCTCAATTTTGGGTTTTGTTATCTGCAACAGTAATTTTGGTTTTGGGCGAGTAACTTCTGTAAAGTTACTGGCCTGACTAGAGAATAAATTTAAATTGCTTATTGCAAAACTGCATTTTGGTAAAAAAATATTGAAATACAACTGGTTTATTGAATTTGTTCCAATTTTTTGTAACAATTGTGTTGCCATGTTTCTGACCATTACATATCACTAATTGAATGTAGCCCAGAAAGCTTTGACTGTAGAAGTTTGTCTAATGCTAAAGAAAGAATTGATTTAAATGGTCAATTGTCAAAAATGATATTAAATAGCATATTCTGGACATTCAAGACCAATACCAAGATAATGATTTAAGTAGGATAGATGTCCTTAAGTAATTTAACAAATACTACAATTCAAATAAGCTAGGACTATAAAAATTCTACGAGGACTATGACTTTTGTCACAAAGCATAGTCCTGAGGACTATAGTAAGAAAAAGTTAACTGAGAAGACTGTCATATTATAATATATAATCTAATGCTTCACATATTTACTTATTGTATCTCATATACAAATGAATTGAATTCTGATCTTATTGGCTTCATACCTGTCCTTTTAATCTCAGAATGCTGACTAATGATTGAATACTAGTGAATGATTGAAGAGTCTTTCAGTTTGTATGCAGAACTATAAATATCCTTATGACCATGTACCCTTTAAGCTCACCAGAACCGAAGGTTCAGGGTGAGCTGTTAGGATGGGTAGGTGGATGCTCCGGCGTCCGTCGTTCGTTGTCTGGCGTCAACAATGGCCTTCTCCTCAGAAACTACCAGTCGGATTTACTTCAAGTTTGCTGTGCAGAAGCCTTTTGATGTTCTAATTGCAATTTTCTCATATTGTTCCGGTTGACCGCTTTTTGGGGGCACTAGAGCTAAAAATAGAAAAAACCTTTAATCATTTTCTTCTCATGAACAAATGGATGGATCATCACCAAACTTGGTCTGTAGCATCCTTATATAGACTTTTATCAGATTTGCTCAAAATAATTTGGTCAGCCCCTTTTAGGGGCCGCTACAGCTAAAAATAGAAAAACCTTTAATCGTCTTCTTCTCATGAACCAATGGATGGATGATCACCAAACTTGGTCTGTAGCATCCTTAGATGGTCTTTTCTCAAGTTTGCTGAAATAAATTTGGTCGGCCCCTTTTAGGGGCCGCTATAGCTAAAAATAGAAATACCTTAAAGTGACTTTTTCTCATGTTTCTATGGATGGATTATTACCAAACTTGGTTTTTAGCATCTTTAGATAGTGTTCTATCAGATTTGCCCAAATAAAAATGGTTGGCCCCAATTAGGGGCCGCTAGAGCTAAACATAGAAATACCTTAAAATGACTTCTTTTCATGAACCAGTGGTTGGATCACCACCAAATTTGGTCTGTGGCATCCTCAGTCATCACGAATATTCTTTTGTAGTATCCTTTGATGGTCCTTTATCAAGTTTATTATTGTTCCCCATTATTTGCCCACAAGTGTACCTTAATTACCTTTTTAGTAACAAGTTAATTAATATTTATTCTGGTGAGCGATGCAGGGCCATCATGGCCCTCTTGTTTCATTTTTACTTAAAGTATTGCATGTTACAACTTTATTTGTTTACAGAGAGCAAGACAAAAAAGTCAACATATTCTTGTATGATAATTTCACAGTCAAACATGAGCATAATTTTCAAACTGTTGTGGTCTCAATGACAGGTAATTAAGTGTAAACATTCTGCTCCATTTGTATGTGACCCTGGCAGCCCTTATTTGCTGATTAGAAGAAACTATAAAGGTGCAGTCTTGGCTCAGTGGTGTTTAATGAACTAGAGATGTCAAGGCTATAAGTGTTTGAACTCCATTAAGCACATAAAATAGGCTTTGAAAATGATCAAATTATAGTGTTCTAAGTGTGATTGATACATCAAAGCTTGTGTATCAAGTATAGATACTTGTCTAATATAAAAATGAAGATGATCATTCAGAAGTTTTATAATCTAGGTTTTCTGATTCCCCATTATTAGATTAGCAGGTGGGCGTGCAGCATCAAGATGTTGGTTTTTGCTAGGTTAATTATTAACCTAGAATCAAGGAGTTGTCTATACTGTTATAGTGTTTCATAGCTTTAATGATTGCATTTATACTGTAATTTATGTTAGCAGTTATTTTAATTCTCTTGCCTAAAATTAAAATTTCATGTATTTCCCTTGATTTGGCATTATATCTGTTGTTTCTAGAAAGCAGTACTTATTTGTGCATTACATACATTATAAGAGTGCATTGTGTATATTTGTATGTTACATGAGTATATTACAGGATGTTTCATAATATCTGTCCCCATTTTACGAAACTACAATTTTAATTCTTGTCTTTTAGTATATTGGGTTCCATAGTTATATTACAGACAGAGTATAGTTTTGTTTGGTATGTAAAACATGCATACTATCTTTTGTAAATCTATTATATTTAGCATTTTCCAAACTGTCCATTTTACAGCAGATGCTCCAAATGACATCCATTCTGGACAATGATGATATCAAGTCTATGTTTGAAATTGTGCGTCATTGGAGCACACGTGTCTCTGTTAATGGCAGGATTTATCTTTTTCTTGACATGTTTAGTTCATTGGTTGTTTTATGGTAACGGTTAACTTTGTATATTATATCTTTTAGATATCCCCACAAGAAAAAAGCCAGAAGGCTAAAATCATATGAGTGTGGCAGCCATTTATAATCAATCTTAAAAGAAATAAACTTCTGGCCAAACAATCTTGCGATCATATCACCAGCTGTATGTGGGGTTGCCCCGTCTTGCTGAAACCACAGAGTGTCTACATTTATACCCTTCCTTTGTGATGCTGGCACAAACTTTGTTCTCAAGAGATTTAAGTTGCGGTCCTTGTTCTCCGTTTCAACATTTCCTTTGTTATCTTTGAAGAAGGAAGGACAAGTTATCCCATTAACATTTAATGCCCCACAAATTGTTAGCATGTTATGGCTTTTCAATGTAAAAATTAGGTTTCTCAGATCCCCAATATCTACTAATTGTCTTGTTAACCTGGGCATTCAGGTAGAAATGAGCCTCGTCTAAGATCTAGATGTTATCAACTATAAAAATTATGCTTATTAGCAATCATCCAATTAGCAAATGACGTTCTACTTGCAATGTTCAAATCATTCATATCATAGGTTTTAAATGCATGACTTGAACGTTTCGCCATACTTCTATGCATGCTAAAATATTTCATCCATCTGCTTTAGTTTGATGTATGAAAAGTTATAATATGTTCAAAAATGATCAAATAATGTTGTTTTGCAATGGGGACAGATCTTATGAAACACCTTGTTTATAATCATATGTGATTTATTCATAAGTGCATTGTCATGCTCTGTAAACATGATACAAATGAAAAATATATCACTATGAATAAATTGTATATAATGACCAACATCCATTTATACTGGCACTAATTTTTTGATGTTTCATGCTTTCATCTAAGAGCATTCAACATTAATTGATTTGAAACTGAACATAATGTTCCTTGTTATATTTAGGCAAAACAATGCCAAATTGAAAATAGTGTATCATATTATGGTTTGAAAATGTATCTATATCATTATGTATGTTTTATGTATAATAATTGATGTATCTAGATGTATATTTATTATTTATTACATTACACTTAATTTAAGACAGAATGAGGAATAGATAAATAAATGTATAAGTAAAAGTTTGTGATTTGTCCTTCCCCTCTTACATTTTCAATATGCATTTTGACTTTTTGTATGAAAAATGGCAGGTAATAATTTTAGAACCTGTCAACATCTATACATCATATGTATAAATCATATATCATATCTCTACATCATATATCATATCTCTATATTATATATCATGTCTATACATCATATATCATATGTATACATCATATATCATATGTATACATCATATATCATATCTATACATTATATATCATATCTATACGTCATATATCATATCTATACATCATATATCATATCTATAAACCATATATCATATCCATACATCATTATCCTAGATATATATATATACATATCATTTATCATATCATTTAACATGCATGCATCTACAGTATCTAACATAAATCTAGAGTATCTATCATAAATCTACAGTATCTAACATAAATCTACAATATCTATCATAAATATACAATATCTATAATAAATCTACAATATCTATCATTAATATCAATATCTATAATGAATCTACAATATCTATCATTAATGCACAGTATCTAACATAAATCTACAATATCTATCATAAATCTACAGTATCTAACATAAATATACAATATCTAACATAAATATACAGTATCTAACATAAATATACAAAATCTAACATAAACCTACAGTATTTATCATAAATCTACAATATCTAACATAAATGTACTTTATCTAACATAAATCTACAAGATCTAACATAAATCTACAGTATTTATAATAAATCTACAATATCTAACATAATACACAGTATCTAACATAAATCTACAATATCTAACATAAATCTACAGTATTAATCATAAATCTACAATATCTAACATAAATCTACAAGATCTAACATAAACCTACAGTATAAATCATAAATCTACAATATCTAACATAAATCTACAGTATTTATAATAAATCTGCAATATCTAACATAATATACAGTATCTAACATAAATCTACAAGATCTAACATAAATCTACGATATCTAACATAAATCTACAGTATTAATCATAAATCTACAATATCTAACATATATCTACGATATCTAACATAAATCTACAGTATTAATCATAAATCTACAATATCTAACATAAATATATAGTATCTAAAATAAATCTATAAGACCTAACATAAATCTACAGTATTTATCATAAATCTACAATATCTAACATAAATCTACAGTATTTATCATAAATCTACAATATCTAATATAAATCTACAGTATTTATCATAAATCTACAATATCTAACATAAATCTACAGTATTTATCATAAATCTACAATATCTAATATAAATCTACAGTATCTAACATAAATCTACAATATCTGTCATTCCTCAACAGAGATGTTCACTTCAATCACTGTGTCACATATGAATATACTCGTTGCATACTTAGTTATTTGATGTGTAGTTATGTAAGTGGTTAATGTGTTATCAAGATAAGCAAATAAGTATCTAGGTAAATGACTAAATAGGAGGCCACGGCAGTATGTTATGTGCCATGTTATCTGAGTGACTGTCTAAATATCTAAATTACTAATCATATTCTGACAATTATTTTTGAGGCTATGGCAACAAATACAGTCAGTCAGGCAGTAGCGGATTGCTAACGAAACTTTCACTGCCCACGCCGTCGATAAAGCGCGTGAATTATTGATATATATACCGATTAAAAGAAAATTTTGTAATCTTTCTGATGGTGTAAATTAAATTTTGTACTCCTTCATCTTCAGAGTTTAAATGCTTAATTTCGTAAGTCACCCATTAAGTCAGTAGCGGATTGATTCAGGCAGTATCGGATTACACCCTGTGACACGGTGCGTCAGAGGTCAAACGTCAAACGGGGGCATCTTAAAACGGGTTAAGTTACCACTAAGTCTTAGATAAGCTACTAACTCAATGTTAATATCATTGAACGCCATTCATTGGAAAGCGATGTATCATCGCTTTCCTATGTCATCGTTTCTATCTGCATGGGCCCGAGAACAGCAAATGCATGTTATACGCATATCAATATAGTTCAATGAGGCTCAAGTAAAGCAGACTAAGATATTCTAGGTTGTATAAGAAAATAAATTGAAACAAAATTCTGCAAAACTTTAATCAGAATAATCAATATTTCGGAAATAAAATCATTGTTTTGACGTTTCATTTCGCTTGTGTTACCACTCATTTGAACCTGTTTTTTCAGGGGCGGTATTCTCTAAAACATCTCAATGATTATATACATTCCTAATTTAATCGATCTATCTAGCCTTCTGGCTCACTGCCTTTTCATGTGTAATGGACATGAGAGGACCAATTTAGGAAATTTTTAACTCAAGGATGTTTCATGAATACCACCCGTGATCTTCAGAACTGCTGATCTAGTCGGCTTGCTTCAGGTCACTGTCACAATTTGCAACAAATATTGTCATCTAATCAGAGCTAGACATATCATCCATCCCATGATTGAAGTATTTACTACATTTCATCGGATTGTCAGAAGTCATAATGCCTAGTTGATGACGTAATAAATTCATTACTTATACATTTTTCACGATTTCAAAATATACTGAATGTATTAATTGAAATAGAATAGAAAAGAACAGTTCCATGGTGAGAAAATGAGCATGCGATCATCTCAATGTGATATGGCATTACAACCAATTTTCCGACATGTTAGGACATGATCATATGCAATTAGGCATGTAAATCTAAGTTTAACATTTTATTACGCAGAAATGCGTTTACCACTCGTAAGCATCAAAACTCGCCCGTTTCTAGAGTGATATTTTTTGACACACTCCCCAAATCGTCAATCCGCTACTACCCGAATCACCGAACTCGCATTTTTCACTTAAATCGGAAAGATTAATGAATGATGTGCAAAATAATTGTGTTGGATGATGGAATGGGATATATATACACAATATGGTACCAAATTGAGGGTAATTTAAATGTTAAGTTTGATGATATTCTCATTTCAGTTTTAACGACACGTTATTGCGCGCATAAAATACGTAAACATCCGGTGACCTCATTCGGGGCTACCCGGCTTTGTAGACTTACCGAGAATCACAACATTTTCAAACATACGTGAATTTGTGTGGAATGGAACCTGGTTGATGACTGAATATTTCTTTTTTTAATATATCATTAACGGACTAGCAAGGTTTTAAAAGACCAAGCGCGTAATCCGTCTCTGCCCGATGTCCGCTACTGCCTGACTGTATTATTGAATAGTTTACTCGGATTTTACATTTGCTTAGTTGGAAATGGTTTAAAGTTATATGATTGTATATTTCTATAGAAGAACACTTTCAAACTATGAGCATGCATGTTTAAACGGTTAATATCTTGTTTCGATGTCGTTTTTACGTTTAAAGTTGTTGGAAAGAGTGCCTATAAAAGACGCATTTCATTACAATTTGAGAATCTGGAATTTTTAACAAATGGTGAATACAAACATTCATTACAAACAGTTATAAGTGTTTATCAAGGTTTAAAAAAACAAATGAACACAACAATAATGAACATTTTACCTCAATTTTCACATCGACACAAAGTCATGTTAAATCTTTATACAATAATAATAAACGAATGTAGCTTAAGTACACGTACTAACAGGGAACAGTTACACACCTTGCTGGTTGTACGTTATCTGAGTGTGATTTTCTCTAATGATTATACAATTATAGACCTACATTATCATTGTACAGATCCTTTGTTACTGTTCTTCATTGTAAAGACATTGACGAAAAATACAAAATGTTTACAGTCAACAATTTTTCACGATGAGCGTTCAATTGAAACATAAAGCTGTGTTATTATGATAGTATTATCGTAAAATAGTCTTCGTTAATCATTCCTGGTGTATTCAATCAGAATATTTATGGTTCTATTGCACATTGTACTTATAATCTTTTATTTAAATGATACATTAAACGGTTAACATATCTTTACAAAACCCAATATATGCAAGAAGTGTCAATATATGTGAAAGTAATTGGAAAACAATTTTGGAAAGAATTGCACCTGTTAGCTGACCAGCTAGTTGTATGTGTTGGATTGAAAGCTTTTGGATTAGTGTCAATGTTTTACTACGTTGACGTGTTTTAGGAGTGTCGTGATTGAATTTTATATTAAGTCAAAGTACAGAATTGGTAGAGGCGAAAAATATTTTAAAAATGATTAGTCATAATCCACTATCATGAGCAGAATAATGTGATAAATTCTAGTACACTGTGGACGGTATTTACTGCACAGGAGTAGCGAGTGAAAGTTTTGCTAATGAAAACATTTAAATAACGAATTATAACATGATTTGATGAGGATTTATCAGAAGTGGATCAATATTTTTGCAGGAAACCATTGAAATACATTGGCTTACAAGGGTCATACACCGAGAAGAAAGGAACACAGTAATTAAATCTGAAAGTGTTTTCTATTATTTATTGAGCTGACTTTGTGAACTGATGCCCAAAATATTTTATATGGTGGTTTATACACAATTAAAAGAGGATAACAACATTTGAATTATTATATAATGTTCATCTGAATTGTTTACAGGAATTGAATCACCACGGTAAGAGGTGAAATTCTCTAATCTATAATTAGCTTAGCCGTGTCGTAATTTAGAAAATGTTGAATCAAAAACTGTTAAGAAATGTAAATGGCGTTATTTTCAATCTGCAATAGCCAAAAACACCGAGAAATTCCTTATGTTTGCCTTTGAAAATTGATAGACATATTAAGTGTAGATTTGGTGTACTGTTAAAATGATCACTGACACCTTTTAGGCTATGACTTGTTGCGTGATTTTTACACATTAACATAATTTATTATAACTGAATTACGCATTTTCAAAAGCATAACTATTTTTCTACTGTCATTTAAATATAATGGTTCATGAAAACTCGATATACATAAAATATGTCAAGCATAATATACATTTATCATGAAGTTCAATCCAACTTATCAATGAAAATCTAGATTATATATTGGTATTGTCGTGATCAAGTAAGATTTGATAATTAGGTGCATGGACAGTGTTCTATAGTCAAACACTTCTGATTGAATGATATTGCTTATTACCAAACTATTTACGCAGGAGTTATATTTGTATATGTAAAGAAATACCTCCAAAGTATTGAACCTTGTGATAAAACGTGGGTAGATAAATACAGTTTGAATCAAAACGTTCAAACGTCACAAAATTGAATCACGAAACGTTTTAAACAAGTATATTCTGATAACACGAACTCTGATATTGAAACGTTAAGACTTGAGAATTGTTTACTACATGAAATGTTGACATGATGTAAATAAAGTGAAGAGAAACTTGTGTGTAAAATTGTTTGAGAGAACGTTTTTCTTTTATTTTAGCCGATGGTCTTATCGAGAATGAATAAACAAAAAGCACAACTTGCACTCTCGCCAACTGAAGAAATGGATGAAGATAGAGCCGAAAGTGCCAATACGCATGCGCAGACGAAGACGAAAAGCGGGACTGAGCAGCGCAAGTTTGACAGGCAAATAACAATGACAGAAGTTAAAGGTTCTGCCTTAGGTTCCAAACAAGCGTCATTATATCTCAGTAGAAATGTTTCCCTAATTAGAACTGGAACTCGTGAATCTCAAAGAAATTTTAAAATTAATGAAGATGTCAATGATATCAGTGATTGTAAGAGTGAAGGAAGTTCAAAGGCAACATCAATACAGAGGGAATTTACGTTTACTGGGTATGATATAATGGCTGATGGTAAGAACGATTTCCTTGTTTCAACACACAAATCTGTCTATTTCAATGTAAAGTTATGTTAAATTTAGATTTAAATTTACTATAATAACGACAGACAAATATACCGACATAGATATGATATAAAATGTGTAGTCGTTATTAAGATATTAACCTGTCAATAAAGACAAATAAATTGCTATGTACTATCTATAATAACATAAGTTCTGAATGTCAATAAAACACGTGTATGCCTTCCTCATAAGGTAATTGCCATCACAAAAATAATGAATGGTTTTCATTGATTTCATCTTGGTTTTGACTTTCAGTCGACCCAGAAACAAGAATTTCAGAGAAGCCTGAAAATCAGACGAAAGAACGTGAATATGTACAATGTTATATCTCTGCATGTAAATTATTTGGAATTAACCCCGTGAATTATCTTATACGCCATATCAATGATAAAAATCTTGTGATGAAAAGTCACCCACTTGGGTATAAAGGAACTCGTTCTGTTTGCGTGGCTTTAGTAAACAATAAAAATGTTGAATCAATTGACTTTGAAGATAATGATATCGGAACTGACGGTGCTGTGTGTTTGGCTGATATGCTCAAAGAGAACGAATCTATTAATGAAGTAGTAAGTATTATCTGTACTTCTGTGGCAAACCAATTCACACCTCTAATGAAGTCATTGAATTATTATGATTAAAACATGATAAAAACATTTCTTTTATCCACTTAACGGCGAGAGCAGCTTTAAAAAATCACGTAATATTCGAGTTGAGGACTCATTGGTTCGTATGTTAAAAATAACAGTCATTCGTTATGGTTCGTACACAACGTTAAATAAAGAATAAATTGCAGACAATCCATCTATGAAAAATAATCGTTCTAGAATTTTCAGACACTGGGTTCTCTAATGCTTAACATTGATATTTATTCTAGTTTATAGTATCTTGTTTACTAATTCGGTAATCATTGTTAACTGTTGATCTCCAGATTAATAATAAAAGATTATAAAGAGCACATGTTTCCCGTGTTGACTGAATATTTGCATTTAGCGATATTTGTCTCCCACCTCAGATTTATCTTTCGCGCTCGTTGCTCTACGAATGTAGGGTATAAGTTTGTTTTGATCGGTTGTCAGAGAGGACTAGTTTTGTCAAATGGCTGCAGTACATGACAAAATGCGTGACAAATTATTCAACGAAAGTCCAGCTACATGTAACAGATATCCATCAATAATACTACATAACGTAGGATATTTTAAAGCTGCCACAATTGGCTGAAGGCGTCTTTCTGGATTTACATATCATTTTTGTTATATTTTTCAAATCTATTGGATTTATATGGGGTAAATGATATATGAGGATTGTACAATGTTTTGTTACTTGTAGTATTAGAATATTGAATCGATAATAAATGTTTTTTTATCTCTGATTTTGTAAAAGATAAGTTTGTAGTTGTACACAGACCAGGTAGCTATAGCTTGATTGATATGTCAGGAGCGGTAGATCCATCAATCTTATTGTTCTTCAATTAATGAACTACGTCACTTTGGGGTATGTTTGTATTTTCCAGCGGATTGCAGAGAATATGATTGGAACGCGTGGTGCTTTCGCTTTCGCTGAACTACTTAAAGACGGCAAAATTCTCCATACATTAGATATTTCAGGTATCTTGTTTTACTTCATGGTCTACTTCTATCTTCGTCATAGCATATTCAAGCAGCTGGGTCCATACTGTTTTTATTTCATCAGGCATTGAAACGACCATGTTTTTTATTTCACATTGAAAATGGTGTTCTTCCTAATGTCGTTATAGTTTCAACGTTTTCTATAGGTGCAGTTTTAAAAACATTCCGTTTCAAAAGCAAAACTAGGGGGAACTGAATATACAATTTGATTGTTTGTTTTACAAACATATATTCTGCCACTAAATGTAATATGAACTTGCGGTATTTCAAATATAGGACTAAGATGACACTTTGATTTGATTACAGGAAGTGGGCTTAAAGATTCGGATGCCAAGTATGTAGCAGAAATGATTGAGGTCAGTTTTAAGACGGATGTTTATATCTCATATATACCTATCATTTAAAGGTTTCTGTTTATAAATGTTTCCATAGAAACAACACTTTAAATGGACTGGAATAATGTAATGATAAGACTGATTTCTGAGCTTGCCTTTCAATACTTATGCCGTTGATTTTTTTACAAAGAAGTATATCGTGTCTATTTTACTTGCAGTTCAACTCGCACATTAAAGTTTTGAATGCCAGTCACAATGAATTGGGTGAAAACGGTGCATTTGATGTTGCCCGGGCTATTGGTAAGCGCAATGGACTAATATCTGAAAAATGCATCAAGTAATGAATTTAACTGAATAACGATAACTAGGAAATTTTAATGATGATGATTAGGAACGTAAGTGTCACTATATGGGAAAAGATAAGCTATACTCGGTGAATATAAACATACTGCAATACTCATGAGGTGATATTCGCACTATTAACACTTATATCAATATTCCTGACGTGACTGTTTACACTTATATCTATACTCCTGACGTGACTGTTTACACTTATATCTATACTCCTGACTTTATTGTTTACACCTATATCAATACTCCTGACGTTACTGTTTACACTTATATCAATATTCCTGACGTGACTGTTTTTACACTTATATCAATACTCCTGACGTTACTGTTTACACTTATATCAATACTCCTGACGTGACTGTTTACACCTATATTAATACTCCTGACGTTACTGTTTACACTTATATCAATACTCCTGACGTGACTGTTTACACCTATATTAATACTCCTGACGTGACTGTTTACACTTATATCAATACTCCTGACGTTACTGTTTACACTTATATCAATACTCCTGACGTGACTGTTTACACTTATATCAATACTTCTGACGTGACTGTTTACACTTATATCAATACTTCTGACGTGACTGTTTACACTTATATCAATACTTCTGACGTTATTGTTTACACTTATATCAATACTTCTGACGTGACTGTTTACACTTATATCAATACTCCTGACGTGACTGTTTACACCTATATTAATACTCCTGACGTGACTGTTTACACTTATATCAATACTTCTGACGTGACTGTTTACACTTATATCAATACTCCTGACGTTACTGTTTACACTTATATCTATACTCCTGACGTGACTGTTTACACCTATATCAATACTCCTGACGTGACTGTTTACACCTATATTAATACTCCTGACGTGACTGTTTACACCTATATCTATACTCCTGACGTGACTGTTTACACTTATATCTATACTCCTGACGTGACTGTTTACACCTATATTAATACTCCTGACGTGACTGTTTACACTTATATCAATACTCCTGACGTGACTGTTTACACCTATATTAATACTCCTGACGTGACTGTTTACACTTATATCAATACTCCTGACGTGACTGTTTACACCTATATTAATACTCCTGACGTGACTGTTTACACTTATATCAATACTTCTGACGTGACTGTTTACACTTATATCAATACTTCTGACGTGACTGTTTACACTTATATCAATACTTCTGACGTGACTGTTTACACTTATATCTATACTCCTGACGTTATTGTTTACACTTATATCTATACTCCTGACGTGACTGTTTACACTTATATCTATACTCCTGACGTGACTGTTTACACTTATATCTATACTCCTGACGTGACTGTTTACACTTATATCAATACTCCTGACGTGACTGTTTACACCTATATTAATACTCCTGACGTGACTGTTTACACTTATATCAATACTCCTGACGTGACTGTTTACACTTATATCAATACTTCTGACGTGACTGTTTACACTTATATCAATACTTCTGACGTGACTGTTTACACTTATATCAATACTTCTGACGTTACTGTTTACACTTATATCAATACTTCTGACGTGACTGTTTACACTTATATCAATACTTCTGACGTGACTGTTTACACTTATATCAATACTCTGACGTGACTGTTTACACTTATATCAATACTTCTGACGTGACTGTTTTTACACTTATATCAATACTTCTGACGTGACTGTTTTTACACTTATATCAATACTTCTGACGTGACTGTTTTTACACTTATATCAATACTTCTGACGTGACTGTTTTTACACTTATATCAATACTTCTGACGTTATTGTTTACACTTATATCAATACTTCTGACGTTACTGTTTACACTTATATCAATACTTCTGACGTGACTGTTTTTACACTTATATCAATACTTCTGACGTGACTGTTTACACTTATATCAATACTTCTGACGTTACTGTTTACACTTATATCAATACTTCTGACGTGACTGTTTTTACACTTATATCAATACTTCTGACGTGACTGTTTACACTTATATCAATACTTCTGACGTTACTGTTTACACTTATATCAATACTTCTGACGTGACTGTTTTTACACTTATATCAATACTTCTGACGTGACTGTTTACACTTATATCAATACTTCTGACGTTACTGTTTACACTTATATCAATACTTCTGACGTGACTGTTTTTACACTTATATCAATACTCCTGACGTGACTGTTTTTACACTTATATCAATACTCCTGACGTGACTGTTTTTACACTTATATCAATACTTCTGACGTGACTGTTTTTACACTTATATCAATACTTCTGACGTGACTGTTTTTACACTTATATCAATACTTCTGACGTGACTGTTTACACTTATATCAATACTTCTGACGTGACTGTTTACACTTATATCAATACTTCTGACGTGACTGTTTTTACACTTATATCAATACTTCTGACGTTATTGTTTACACTTATATCAATACTTCTGACGTGACTGTTTACACTTATATCAATACTTCTGACGTGACTGTTTTTACACTTATATCAATACTTCTGACGTGACTACTTACATCTACAACAATAATTTTGAAGTGGCTATTTGCACCTATAACAATAATCTTGGCGTGACTGTTATTGAGACACAGCACTAATTCTTACGTGATGAATGCGCTGTTCATACATTAAACAATAATACTGACCTAATATACTCGTTGTTTACACTTACAACAATAATCCTGACATTATCAAGTACTTTATTACTTGTACACCTTTATGTTAAATATTGTTTACACTCACAGCAATAAACGATACACTACAAGAACTAGATATTAGTTGGAATCACATTCGGGGAAAAGGTGCCTTGGCGATTGCGATTGGTATTCAGGTAATGAGTGACAGTTTTCTAATTGTATCGGCCGTTTCGTTTGTTGGCTACATAGAGGTCGCATTATTTTCCCGTTATACTGCTATTTGAGCATTCCTTTCATATTTACTATTGAATTGTTTCCCTTTTGTCAAATCAAGTTAGCTATAAGACCGATTTCAAAGTTGATATTTCTAGTGCAATGCATATCATTTACTTGCAACTGGCACAGTTTGGGGCAAATCATTCCCTGATAACCCTACAGTCTTTATATAAAGTGTATGTGAATTTATGCAAACAGCGTCCATTAATTGCTGATAAATGACAGAGATGAAGGCTTTCGAGTTGTTTGAGCTAGTGGATTTTTCAGATTCTGTATGAAAATCATCTCCTCTGACAACGCTTACATGATTTGATTTACTGGATGCATTTTGTGAAATGTTAATAACTTGAGTACAAAGAATCAATATAGGAGTGACTACATGAAATACCAGTTTTAATTGAGACATGGTGTTAATGTATTCCAGTTTCTTCTCTGTAATCTGTTCAGATACAATGTAATATGTCGTTTAATATATACTGAAAAAATTGTATCGTTTGAAAAAAGGTCCCTTTTCCAGGCACATTACGCTTACCTGAATGAAGATTTAATTTATGATCGATGATTTACTGTTCAACCAAAGTGTTGTTGTTTCAGAAAAATGTAGTTTTGAAAGTATTAAACCTGTCATGGAATGGTTTTGGAAAGGAAGGTGCCGCGGGTCTAGGCCGTGCTTTAGAGGAGAATCGTACATTGTTATCACTGGATGTGTCAAATAATCGTTTTGGTACAGATGCTGTCGGTTATCTCATAAAGGGCATTCAAAATAACGACGGATTAAAAACACTGAAAGTATGCTATTTTTATAAAAATTACTTTGTCAATTGATTTACAACATACCACTCTGGTTAAATAAAATATTTAATGTATGTGTTTCAATTTCATGTAGGTTCGTGAAAATCTTTCTAACTAACTACTTATATTCCATGTGGATGTGTTACCCTATCACACAACTATATGCATGTAATATTTTTTCATCAAGATTGGCCAGAATCCTTTTCCCCCAGAAGTGGCATTGACTATTTTAAGAGCTATAGAAGATTCTGAGAAATGTGTACTTACACACCTTGACCTTTCAGTAAGTATAATCTCACAAAGCACTGGTATATCAGATGATAATAACACGGATGGAAAATGTGTATTGATAACTTAATGTGCGTTGTATCATTTACATTCCATTAGCTGAAATGCTCGTATATTGATAATTCTAATAGCTTGTATTTTTAAAAAAAAACATTATCCCAAAACGTTATATGATATCATGATCGTAGTCTTTTCAAACTAATTACTTAATATCTTGCTTTGACTGAAAATGCATCAAATTATATTTGTACAGACTTTGATGATTTATTACCATGTTTGTGGAAATCAATATGAGACATTCGGTTTCTTTTTGGACAGACAAGATATAATGTTCTGAAATATATCATCGATTTTTCATATTGTTACCTTCAGAAATAAGTGATTACATGTAGTTACATTAAGCAGTAAATTGCTGCGAAGATACGAGGCTTTGTTCGAGAGTTGTTTAAATTCATGCGTGATTTAAATTATTTATTTTGTTATCTTTAACATAAATGCTAAAACACTTTTCAGCGCGCAACAAACTTTAGGTACTTGCTATTTGAATGTTAGTATCGTATTGATGAAATACGACGTAAAAGAGAAATACCACTACGAGTTATGTTTGGGGCTGTTGTAAAAAGTATTACTGCACCGGTTGCGGACCCTAACGGCATTGACTGGCGGGACCCTGTTGTTAGAATGTTTAAGTATATGCAAGACCAAGGATATAGGGTTATTGATCTGCTTAAAAGATTGGACAAAGATAGAAGTTTCAGCGTAGATAGACAAGAATTTAAACTGGGTCTTATGGTAATTTTTTTTGTTTAACCACTACAAATTTCATTTGTTATTTATGAAATATAAAACGTGTCATTTGTTCATCATTATTCCAATGATCTAGTAACAGGTGAAAATTTGTAATTCTTCCTAACATAATACATATTGTCTTAATGTTTACATCAGGCGGAGAATATACCTCTGACAGAATCACAGCTAGATGACGTTATTGATAGGTTAGATACTGATGGTGATGGTGAAGTTGATCTAGGGTAAGCCACAAATTATATTAACTTTGTCATACATAACTACGAATTGAGCACATATAACATTTTATTCCAGTATATCTATTAAATTATGTCTAAATACAGTTGGATGTGTGTTGCTGGCATATGACAATAAATACATTTACATTTTATGACAGACTCTGTGTAAGAGTTCTTACTGGTGTCTATGGTTTGTTGTATTTTATGTTTCTACTCTATCCTGCGTATTTTCTGCAACTGTATACATGTATTACAATAAATATACACATCACAAGTACATTACATTACTTATAAATATATTTGTAATGTTTCATTACACAGTATCAATTTACAATATGTTTGTAATGTTTCATTACACATTATCAGTTTACAATATGTTTGTGTTTGCTGTTATTATATATCATGTAAATCTTCAAAAAATTCATTTCTTATATAAATTGTTGTATGATCAAGCTGATCGCGTATTTATGCAGTACTATCTTATTTCAATTTAACGATTGGGAAGGACTCACATCTATTTACTTAAATGCTATTCGTTTTAAGAGTTTTTCGGAAGATTCTAAAGGTAAGTGTACATATGAAATAAGGAATCAACAGATTGGTCTAGTTGGTTTGTCGGTATAGTTGTGGCGTATTGACTAGCTGCAGTAGAGATATAGATTTTGTTGTCTGTTTACGCTGGATAAAAATGTAAGCACTGACAACAATGTTTTGCTTTAGAGCTTTATTGTGTTTCGCTGCACACGCATCTTTCCTTTTCACGAACTGTTTCAACTGCCTTTTACACTCTTATTGTTCTCTGCAGGTCAGATTATACCAGGTGTAACAGTCAACTAATTATTGTATTTGTTCGAAAAATGATACGTTTTTTGTAAATTTAAATTTTGGGGCTTTATGTCTCTTTCCACCAGCATTCATTTATAAACCTGCTGGGAGTTAACATACCAGTTTTCTAGGATTCCACACCAATGTTAATTTTGGTCTCACAGCAATTGCCTTATATGTCAACTTCTTCAACAGGTTAAGTGTTTTATTGTGTGTATATTCTAGTAATGTAGGACATCATAAACTGTTAGGTTAAGTGTTTTATTGTGTGTATATTCTAGTAATATAGGACATCATAAACTGTTAGGTTAAGGGTTCCATTGTGTGTATATTCTAGTAATGTAGGACATCATAAACTGTTAGGTTAAGTGTTTTATTGTGTGTATATTCTAGTAATATAGGACATCATAAACTGTTAGGTTAAGTGTTTTATTGTGTGTATATTCTAGTAATGTAGAACATCATAAACTGTTAGGTTAAGGGTTTTATTGTGTGTATATTCTAGTAATATAGGACATCATAAACTGTTAGGTTAAGTGTTTTATTGTGTGTATATTCTAGTAATATAGGACATCATAAACTGTTAGGTTAAGTGTTTTATTGTGTGTATATTCTAGTAATGTAGGACATCATAAACTGTTAGGTTAAGTGTTCCATTGTGTGTATATTCTAGTAATGTAGGACATCATAAACTGATAGGTTAAGTGTTTTATTGTGTGTATATTCTAGTAATATAGGACATCATAAACTGTTAGGTTAAGGGTTCCATTGTGTGTATATTCTAGTAATATAGGACATCATAAACTGTTAGGTTAAGGGTTTTATTGTGTGTATATTCTAGTAATGTAGAACATCATAAACTGTTAGGTTAAGTGTTTTATTGTGTGTATATTCTAGTAATATAGGACATCATAAACTGTTAGGTTAAGGGTTCCATTGTGTGTATATTCTAGTAATGTAGGACATCATAAACTGTTAGGTTAAGTGTTTTATTGTGTGTATATTCTAGTAATATAGGACATCATAAACTGTTAGGTTAAGTGTTTTATTGTGTGTATATTCTAGTAATATAGGACATCATAAACTGTTAGGTTAAGTGTTTTATTGTGTGTATATTCTAGTAATATAGGACATCATAAACTGTTAGGTTAAGTGTTTTATTGTGTGTATATTCTAGTAATATAGGACATCATAAACTGTTAGGTTAAGTGTTTTATTGTGTGTATATTCTAGTAATATAGGACATCATAAACTGTTAGGTTAAGTGTTTTATTGTGTGTATATTCTAGTAATATAGGACATCATAAACTGTTAGGTTAAGTGTTTTATTGTGTGTATATTCTAGTAATGTAGGACATCATAAACTGTTAGGTTAAGGGTTCCATTGTGTGTATATTCTAGTAATGTAGGACATCATAAACTGTTAGGTTAAGGGTTCCATTGTGTGTATACATTGTTGCGGTCAGACCTTGGATGCCGTTCCGCTTTTACTTTGTTGTTCGATTCCTTGCTCTCGGGTTCCCTTGGTCTGTTATGACAGTGTAATGATATTGAGTTTTAATGATGTTGCTACTCACAATGTTATTTAACTAAGCGCAAAAACGATAAAAAACAATTTAAAGTTCTTTAAGAGTTTATTGCGAGTAAATAACGTCACTGTGCTGTTTGGCTAAATTTGACACACGAATATATTAACGTCCATTGACAGTAAATTAACGCACACTAAATTAATGTAAAAGAGGGTAAAACACGAGACAGCCGCCATAAATATAAACAGTAAAATGATAGGCATGAGTCAGTGACCAAATATGTCTAAACAATATTACAGTTTTTGTAATAAAGTTCTAAACTTACTTTAAAGTTTATGTAAATTGTACTGTATGATGGAAAAATATCAAAGTAGCTACCTCAAACAAAAAAAACGAAGTTACTAGTTTATTTTTGAGAGCAAAAATAAGTGACCCGGTCGGAAGTTAAATGAAGACTGACAGACATAGAACATTTTCTGGCCTTTTTATACTCGAACACAGAAAACGAACAAGTTTCTGATCAATAATGTTCGATTGTACGTTTTGGTTGATAAAAGACGTTCGGCGCCCGAACACCAGACGTTCGGAATCGAACAGTACAAGAACGCTGACGACAATGAATGAAACTGTACTGAAAAATACGGTAATTCTGTTCAATATATAAAAATAAGAGTAATTATGGTCAGAACAGGCTATATTGGTTTTGTTCCTTGCGTTTTTTATG
Source organism: Lutraria rhynchaena (assembly GCA_008271625.1). Taxonomy (NCBI): domain Eukaryota; kingdom Metazoa; phylum Mollusca; class Bivalvia; order Venerida; family Mactridae; genus Lutraria; species Lutraria rhynchaena. The sequence continues at coordinate 2,122,474 of VIBL01000059.1, forward strand.
ATTTGCTTTAAGTGTAAAAGTTGCTGTCACCCGCGGCAACGGAGGTAAACAAACCCAGAATGCATTGGGAATCACAACAACAAATATGGCCACCGATGTCAAAATAAACTACAGTTTCGTAGCGGGAATAAAACAAATCTGCAACTTTGCTGAGTGTGCGCTGTTTACAAATTTAAACATGTCAAACATAAGGAATTAAAGTGAGACTCTAGACCATAGTTTGTGAAACTGACAATTCTATGGAAACCGAAAGTGGCGTACGGAAACAGATTTTGTAAAGCAAAAGAAATACAAATCCTAAGTCCGGGCCATATCAATATTAGTAATATAAGACATCATAAACTGTTAGGTTAAGGGTTACATTGTTCGTATTCAATACAATTTTGATAAACGACTTTTAGCCTCAATTAAAACAAAAATAATTAAACACATCCATGCTAATTCGGTTCAGCTGTTATTGGACTGGACTGTTGATCGAAAAATTGATTGTGCAGGACTCGAACCAGATAAATAATCACTGAATTAAGGAGAATCAGGGCTGTGGAGGGAGCAAAACCGGGAACATACTTGGTATTGACGACCCAATTCCCACAATCGGTCCATTTCGATTTCATATTACCCAGGCTTCCTTCAACTACTTCTAAATAATTTACCCGATACAAATCATTTATAGCCAATATTTGTACCATAGAACGTTTCTGATATGGTCGTACGTTTTGAACTTTGTTACACGCACCACGTGGTGATTTAACATTTGCCTACGAGTTTGGAAGACTGATATTTTGGTAGGAAACCCAAGAACATTTGTTAAGTCAGTTGACATAGCTGAAATTCTTATTTATCCGGCGACGTTTAAGACATAATGGGAAATATTTGACAAATGGCACACACGTCATTTTAGTGCTTAATCTTGACTATTTCAGTTATTTGATTCTATGATATTGAAACCATGTTGATACTCTTTGTGTTATTAACTGAACCGATAGGAATGTTTCGAACTTATGTACTGTAGTTATAGTATTAATAACCTTACAAAAAAGTACAAAACGCTCATTTCATGTATGGAATAATGCTCATGCTTACGTTATTTCTTGCTGAGAATTTAGGAATAACCAAATTGATTATTTTCTTTCATCAACAGTACCTGTAAATATGCTTAAATTTCTTACTGCATTGTATCCGTTATAAAACAATCTCTTTTTGGCAAAGTTATTTGGTGTTTGAATGAAGTACTCAGTTGTTTTGTACAAGATACCATCGAGTGTTAAAGATCTCTGTCTATATAGTCATCATAGATAAGGAAATTAAATAGTACTGAATGAAGAAATCTATAGTTTGTGACTAAATATGGATGTTAAGAATTAAAACTTATCCACATGAAAAACGCATTTTTGCAACTTGAATAAAGCAGAACTAGTCTGACTGGATTGTATGTAACATGGCACATTCACGAATTATATATCAGTTAAAATGACGTCTTACACATTTATTGTAATTTTCAGCGAGTTGATCAAAGGAGAAAAAGATTTCCGGAGAAAGATGCACGCGAGGATGAGGAAAATGTTGGCACATACGAAAGCGGGAGCAGTTGTACCTGACTCAAATCTACAGAAACTAGCTCGAATAGAAGAACTGTAAGGAGCATTATGTTAATGTATTTGTGTGTAACATTATTAAAATAATATGTACCTTCCGACTTTACTTTTGAACCCTTAGTACTGTGAAAATATTTATAGTGTGCTTTAATAATGATATATGTTATTGCAAAGAATTCTAGGATGGCGTACTTTGTTATGATCTTATTAGGTATCTGTCGTCTTTCATCCCTTAAAATTGTGGAAATGATATACCTGAAAGATACAGTCCTCTGTCCTTTGAAAGAGGTAAATATATTGAAATTTTGTCTTTTTACTTGTTCGTGACATTTTGTTTTGACATTTCATTTTTTCCATCTCTGATCCACTCACCCAGTTGAAAATTTAGCAGTTAGCTCGGACACTTTGTTTTGTGTTGGAAAAATGTTTGAGGACACTATGATAGTTAATGTCAATGTGCATCTTATTTTGGATATGTTCACTCAAACATTATGATACATCCTAAAGGATCAGATGACATATAGACGGACAGGCGGGCTTTGGTATGTGATTGTAGTACGTCTGAACTTTGCATAGATATTTTCTGTGACAAGATTTGGTGAATGTCTAGTAGATAACGATTAAATATGTATATTGTGTTCTTATTTATGATCATAGATATGGTGAATCATGTGACCCTGTAGATGAACACGTTTGGTAGTTACGAAGTGAGTTGAATAAAACGAAATTGATCAGTGGCGTAGATTTCAGGTGAAATAACTATGTTACCATAAGAACTACAGTATTCCCCATTAGCTCCCATCATGGCGGCTGATATACATGTCGTCATTGACAAAAGGATGTGAAACAAGCGGGTTGAAGAACTTCTCGAAAAATCCAAAAAATACAAAGGGTATGAAAATAGCGTTGATGCAAAGCATTAGTATGACAAGAAAGATGTATGTTTTTATTACACCAAATACAGTGTTTCAACATAAATAATGACATCAAGCGGATGTCCATCATACATTCCACCATGTACATCAAACAATACGAAACCTCGTACAATCAAACAGTTCATTAAACAATACTCCACACATCAAACATTACATTATAAAATACCTCTTACCTGTACTTAAAACATTACATAATAAAATATCTCTTACCAGTACTTAAAACATTACATGATAAAATGTCTCTTACCAGTACTTAAAACATTACATGATAAAATATCTCTTACCAGTACTTAAAACATTACATAATAAAATATCTCTTACCAGTACTTAAAACATTACATAATAAAATATCTCTTACCTGTACTTAAAACATTACATAATAAAATATCTCTTACCAGTACTTAAAACATTACATAATAAAACATCTCTTACCAGTACTTACAACATTACATAATAAAATATCTCTTACCAGTACTTAAAACATTAGAAAATAAAATATCTCTTACCAGTACTTAAAACATTACATCATAAAATACCTCTTACCAGTACTTAAAACATTACATCATAAAATACCTCTTACCAGTACTTAAAACATTACATAATAAAATACCTCTTACCTGTACTTAAAACATTACATAATAAAATATCTCTTACCAGTACTTAAAACATTACATAATAAAATATCTCTGACCTGTACTTAAAACATTACATCATAAAATACCTCTTACGCGTACTTACAATTTGCATCATGCAATTACATTACATTATACAATATCTTTTACTTATAACATTACATTATAAAATACCTTTTACATCAAACATTACATTATACAATACCTCTTACATAAACATTACATTATACAATACCTCTTATATGTACATAAACATTACATTATACAATACCTCGGGCATCAAACATCATGCTTAACTTCGCGTAACAAAACAAAACGTGAAGATGATAAAAGCTCGGATATCAGGTGTGAGAGTACACTCCTGTATGGCACCGTATCACCGATACACGTCCTTCGTGGACACAGTATCCATATATAGACTGATTATTAAGTTCTTATCTGTAAGACACGACGAGATAAAACTTATTTACTGGTTTATAAAATCACCTAGTTACTGAATCGTTCAGCTGAGTCTTAATTTTGTCATCCACGATGAATTTCGTTTCGACTTTTTGTGTACTATTTTGTCTTCTACAACTTGGACTTTGCTACGAAGACAAAAATGTGTACCAGTGTTTGATCCTGAAAAACTACACCAGTTTCGCTCAGTTGATACGCGAAGCGAGATTAGATGTTTCTTTATCAGGATCAGGTTTGTACAATGTTTGCACCTACACCCTCATATTCTTCAGTCAACATAATAAAGTTTTATTGTTTGGGAATCAAATGTCAAATTTTAGAAAATGCCGTATTAACTTCATTGTTCGGAATTTACTAGTATTTACAGTCATAATAATATATTGCTTTCAATGTAAATACTATGAATTTTTTTTCTATGACATTTTGACAGTTTTAGATGCAAGCTAGTTTAATATTCTTCGTTTTGTGTTTTATAACATCTGTTTCATATTGACCATGAAGAAAAGCGAAAATTGGACTGAATGAAGCATTAATTGTTGACTTTAGAAGAAATATTAACAACTTCATGCAGTTACTTGATAAATACATTTCAATTGAATACAGGTCCATACACAATACTGGCACCAACAAATGCAGCTGTGGCCAGCATAGATGCTAACACCATGGCAACACTCGCTCATAACAATCAACTTACGAAACAAATCGTTCAGTACCACATAATCAACTCATACAATATTGTACCCTCTATGTTATCAGCGGGATCTTTACTTACATCCTTAGGTCAACCAGTAAACGCAGCTAAATCACCTTCAGTGAGTAAACAATTTTCTTATTGTCTATGACTATAGCTGATGGTGTATCGAGAATCTGAAACCTCAAATATCCACGATGTATTTATACACTATGTTCAATTAAGCACGAAAACTAGCAACCCCTACGATCGTTTTAAAATTTGACCTGAATATATTTTTATTGGCTGCCAAGCCAGGGAAAAATGTTAAGACAGGATTTCGTCTTACGGCAGTATGACACAGGTAGACTCCCACTAAATATCATTGCAATATAAATTATTGGATTGTTCCGCCTTAGCTAAACATACGAGGGTTGTTCGATATGTAATGTGTATTAAACCACAGCGCAATAACGCTTCGCACGATTTCGCGGATTTTGATACGCCTGAATAGCTCTATTCAATACCTTTCTACGGTATTGCTATCGCGGGTATATTTCATTTTGAAGCGTATTTTAAAAGTACATAAGATTTCTTCCAGATGGATACCCCATATATTGACAGATGACCAAAAATGATATGAGTACAAACTGCTAAGCAATTGCTCAAAATGTTTCCAAACTTTAATCAAAGACAATTTGCAAACATTGTTACTGGTGACGAAACATGGGTTCACTATTTCGAACCAGTAAGAAAAGTTGGAAACAAAATATGGCTCACCAAACACGGTAGAAGGTCTGCAGTTGCACAAAGACCATGAGCACAAAGAAGGTCCTTTATTGCATAATTGTTCTTCTCTTGTGATGGTATAACCGGTGCCGAAGGGCAAAAGTGTTACAGGTCGTAATCGCCGAGATGGTATACTAAAAAAGCTCAAAAAATATTATCAGAAACAACGCCCTGTGTCAGGATTGAGGCATGTTCGTCTACTACATGATAATGCTCCACCACATACATCTGAGATTGTGAAGCAATTTTTGAAGTCGGAGAAGGTTACTGTCTTGCCACACCCACCATACTCTCCAGATCTAGCACATACGACTTTTTCCTTTTTCCAAAACTGAAAAAGTTCTTATCTGTTCGTCGACACAAGTCCAGACAGGTCCTTGGCTCAGCCATCAGTCAATGTCTCAGAGGTATACCTAAATCAGCGTACCGTGACACATTTCAGAAATGGATTCAGAGATTGAAATTATGTATGACTGCGGACTGCGGAGAATACTTTGAACGGATGTAATGTTCATTTCACTATTTGAGTCGAATACTTTTGAATATCGTACAATACACATTACATATCGAACAACCCTCGTATCCATGTACAGAATATACTATTAATAAGAATATTTATTAAACACCATGATTTCATTCGTGGAACTACGTCTTCATTAACAGAAATACTGTATGGTCTATATTGCTACGTAAGTACCATTATCGCTTGTGAAAAAGAGGCATTTTTTAAAAAAAAACGCTCCTCTCAACTTATGGCCGAGTATGTACGGCTAGCTTCGAAGATTCAACTACGCAGTATCAATGCTTTATCACATGATCGAAATCGTACAATTTGACTAATCGGTTGCCAAGCGGAGCAGATTTATTCAAGACAAGCACTCTAGTTATCTTTTAACTAACAAAAGTACCTCACTTTGAATAAACGATATTTCCGTCATTCGGGTATTCAATATAACATTCATCAATGTGTTTGTCATATATACATGAATATATGAAGGTACTAAAAAGATGGGTCTGACTTCATGCCATTTACTGTTTAATCTTTGATTTTATTTTAAGTCTTCTGTTTGCAATAAATATTTGAAAATAGTTCATGATCGGTTTTATTATCTGTGGAGTAGTTTAATTGTGATTTTCAACACTTACGGTTTTATGTTTGTCTTGTGTAGATGTATGTCAAAGGAAACAGCGCGTATTATTGGTTGACTGTTTGAAATAAAGATGTGACATCAGTTTTTATTGACACGAGAGTTTACTGTTTGTATACAAATTCTCGGAGTGGTATTTCGAGTATCGTCTAATATCATGTACTACACATACTATACATTTTGCCAGAATATTATGACAATGAAATGCAGAAAAACATAAAATAAGAATTGAATGCAGCAATGTCCATTTCTTGTGTCTCGATTTAAGATATTCTTATTAGGGTTCTCGGAAACGCTTAATTCTGCGTATTTGGTAGGTTATCAACCAGTCCATCCGTGTGTTTGTCTATTGGCAAATGTAAGCACTGAAAGGATTTGAGGAAAACGTAAAACAAAAACTTCAAACATAACTTACAATACTGCAAAGCTAGCCAAGAGTATTTGCCCATAGCAGAATAATGACGGGTTGTTTTTATCATTTGGTATAGAACAATGCAAAACCAAGTTTTCTACGCATGAACCAATGGAAGATGTTATATAGATAGGTGTATTGCATTTGATAGGGTGTGATATTGAATAACTCTACAGTAATGGACACAGCCAACAGTGACGTCGTTTGTAATAATGGTATCATTCATCGCATTGAGAGCGTCATGTTTCCACCAATATTCAGCACAGACAATCTAGCCGCTGTATTGATTGAAAGGGATGATATATTCAAAGAATTTTTCTTGTACATTCTGCTAAGTCACCTGACACAACTTATTGAAAGTAAGTTTCTTTGGTCCTAGAAGTATATACATGTATATTGAAATTTTGGAGTGATTAAGTGATTGTACTGCTCTCATCGATTTTGTTTATCTAGCGATTTCTATCTAAGGTAGGCGACGAAACATAAAAAAGTGACACATTTGCATCTTAGAAGTATTCAAACCGAAATAAAAATAAAGGTAACCATTTATTTTCGTCACCTACATTGAGTCTAACCAGAAATCTCTAGATAAACCAAAAATGAATAACAAAAATATCTGCCCGTACGCACATAATCACACTGGTTAGGTAAAACGAAATGACTCCGGATTTACGCAGTAGCACTAGCTATCGTAACGCACATACTCCTGCAGAAACAGGACTGACATAAACAAAAACACACACGTTAACCGATAAATTTGAAACAATCAATGGTTTTAAGGAATGTCTATGGTATTTCTGAATTCCGTTATGGACTTGAATGTCACATTAAATCGATATTGTAAAAGTTTATTAGAAATAAAGTCGACGGTTTGAATTCAACATTATGAACAAAATATTCGCAATCTGGGCCTCTCTGACGGTTATATGCTAAATAAATACATCAATTATCAGAATATATCATTTAATATACCATTTGTCATAAATGTGTTGAGATATATGCAGTTTTTTAATGCAACGAATGTAGCTCCTATAAACGTTACAGTAAAGTGCTCCAGGTCATTTTTCACTACTGATATATTACCGTAAATGCATGCAAATTCGTGACGATTACGAATATTTTGTTCAAAATGTTGAATTCAAACGATTTTACGTGCAATTTTTGGTGGTTCAATCGTCGACTTTATTTTTAATAAACATTTACAATATCGATTTAATGTGACATTCAAATCCATAACGGAATTCAGAAATACTTGTAGTATGTCAATATAGTAAGGTGGGATATATATATATATATATACATATACATACAATATACATATACAATATATAAATACATAGATTGATGTATATGATTTCATATAGTATAGAATGGGAAACCGAAACTCATGTGTTCAATAAATCAAAAAGTGCTGAGGCTATGTTAACTTTTCCTTACAAGAAAATGATATAAGCTTCGTGCACTTTGTTCATTCATCAATGATTTCATAACATAAAACTGTTTTTTTTCAGCTGGAGAGTACACCCTCTTTGCACCAACTGACCTTGCTTTTGGGCGATATTCACATGTCAACGACATCACTCCACAAACACCAAACAGAACCAGTATCTACTTTGGTAATGTCACAGTTTATTTTAAAATGATATACACACTCTTTCTCACCTCTGAATCAAACTATGACACCACAAGTAGTCCTAAACTCTTATACCTCTGGTGTTATCATTATATTTAACACACATACGTCGGTTATCAACATAAAATACCCACTCTCATATCTCCTGACATGAAATATGTATCGACCCTTGAAACCTGTTTAAGGTCCTGCCATGCGATTATGACCTTAATTATTTAAGAATGGTTTCATGCAACAGCAATTTGATGATAGAAATGAGCATTTAACAATTGAACAAATACAATGTTCATATGTATTAATTGTCCCTAGGACTATTTGTCCATTTGATTGTTTGATGAAGCACTCATGTGGAACAATGTCGCTTTTCAAATTAGGGCTTTACGCTTAAATCTGCACTTGAGTATATAGGAGTATTAGACATATTGTTTAAAGTGGCATAACTGAGTATATAGGAGTATTAGACATATTGTTTAAAGTGGCATAACTGAGTATATAGGAGTATTAGACATATTGTTTAAAGTGGCATAACTGGCTTAATACGTAAAAAACGTACAGAAATATTTCAAGTTATTTACGAAGATTGAATATTATACGTTCATATTATGCAACAAAAAATTAAGCGAACGCGCACAAAATAGTGTTTAAAAATATTTAAAAATAGCACAAGCTACAAATTAGTATCAATCGATACATTACTTAGTATCGCAAGCATAATATTGACCCAAGAGGTTAAATCGATAATGTTTATTGAAATTTATCAATTCAATTTATAGAACTAAAGCATATTTAAATTGCCAGTATATTAATACTGTCAGTTTTAGTAGTTCATTGTTTCGATATTTCATTGACATAATCAATAAACCTTTTAATGTAACCTTTAATTAAAAAAGCTGCACATCTTAGGTGATATAGTGAAAACTACACCAAACAAACTTAAGTCACTAAAGTTTTACCATTGTGTTAAGTATAAGCTCAAACCATCAAGTCTTTCTGAGTTGTGACGGACAGACGCCAAATCTATATATCTCCGTCTTTGATAGGAGACACTATAGCCATTTGAGATCCTAAAAATAGGAGAAATACCATGGTGATCTCTATAAACTGAAACACTTGACAAGTGTTTATACCCATATCTAGAGCAACACAAAATGAAAATATGTTTTTATTCAAGTGAGCTGTTTAAAAACTAACAAAGTCACGTGAGCATTTTGAAGATAATACATCATTGCATACAAAGTTTGTCTCTGGGTGTTGGTTATGAAGTTTGGCGCTCACATTATCTGGGTCTGAATGGGTCGGAATGTCCTGAATTGAAACAGTAATTACAGTATCTGGTTCAATTTGGATTGGAAATGGATTGTCCTGAAATAAAACATTTTATTAAGATTCTGATGCTTTAGTTGGGTTAACAAGATTATTTCAAAATCTAAATCACTAATCAATAAATGTTTACCATGTGTAGAAATAAAAATTGTATCAGATCCAATGCAATAATGAGTATGAATATGAACTGAACATGCAAATTTAGATCATAATTTTTTGAAAAGAATAAAAATTATTACGTTTATGGGTAAAGAATCTGATGAACCGATGTCTGTGTTCTGAAGAGAAAGAAGAGCGTCAGTAATATCAGATAACTCATGTTGGGGAACATCTTGTAGGGACAGTAGTTTTTGCGGGGCGTCAAACATTGATTTTTTCATACTGGTGGTGCTCTTGGTGTAGGTGCTTTCCTTTTCTGCGATAACTTCTCTCTCATAAGTATTACATTATAAGCAAATCTATCAGTCTATATCTCAGAGGAAGATTTTGTAATTCTGATGATGCGCAAAATATAAATATCTTTCTAATTTTAAAATTCAGCTGTAAGACACAACATTACAGAGCAAATATTGAATGATAAACTGTGCATCTTACAAATATCAAGCAGTAATTGACATATTAACTGACAGGCAATGACATTGACGTTTTCCATAAATATTAACATATTAATACAGGAAATATGAAATACAAAAATTGTAATGCTTAATATGTCCAGTATAAAACTAAGGAAAATATCCAATGAAATACTGGAACTTGCTAGGTGTCGATTAGCCTTACTTATTCGGCTTTCCGGTCGGCCGATTTTATAAATGAATTTGGAAGGATTATCCTCTCAGTCTTACAAAGAACTTGGGATTTTCCACACCCAAATATGCAGTTCTTTGTTAGACTGGGCGGGGTGGGGCCAATTTAAACAACAGGGTCATGATGGGCCAGCATCGCTCTTTAGAATAAATGTAAGTTCACTCGTTACTAAAAAAAAGGAAGGACAGATAAATGGAAACAATCATAAATTTGATGAAGGACAATCAAAGGGTACTACAAAGGTATATTGTTGATGACCGAAGGCCAAATTTGGTGATGATCCAACCATTGGTTCATGAAAAAAAGGTATTTCTATTTTTAGCCCAGCAGCTCCTAAAAGGGGCCAACCAAATTTATTCAGGCACACTTGAAAGAGGTCCATCTAAGGATGCTACAAACCTAGTATAGTGATAATACATCCATTGGTTCATGAGAAGATGTAGATAAAGGTATTACCATTTATAGCTCTTGTGGGCCTTAAAAGGGGTCAACCTTTTTACTTGAGCAAACCTGATATAGGACCATCTAAGGATGCTACAAATCAAGTTCGGTAATAATACACCAATTGATTCATTAACATCTAAGAAGTTAAGTGATGATACATCTATTGGTTCATGAGAAAAAGATGTTTAAAGGTATTTCTATTTTTAGCTCTGGTGACCCCTAAAAGGGGCCAACCATTTTTATTTGAGCAAAACTGATAGCACGCTATCTCTATGTATGCTAAAAACGAAGTTTAGTAATGATCCATCCATTTAATCATGAGAAAATGTCATTATAAGTTATTTCTATTTTAAGTTCTAGCTAAAAATTTCTCGCTGTCACAAACAGTCTGATTAGCTGGACTAGGCACGTTTAATAAATTTGCAGAAAGAATCATCAAAGCCCTTTGTAATTGGTTTACAAATACACGTCAGACAGTTTTAAACTGGCTCAAATCGAAACTACGTCGGTTATATTATTGAATTTATTATGTTTGATATAGAAAATGATCTCAGGACATATATCAGTCAAGATGGTAAAATAGCTTGTAATGGAGTAAACGCAACCTGAATCAGATCAGAATGGTCTGAGGTTAGCCAATTGCCTCCAACAAAATGTGTGGAAAAAATGTAAGTCTATTTGAGTACATTTTCCGTCGTGAATCCTCTAGTCCACACGATCGTATCCAGCGTTGACATTTTTCTTGTTGAAGTTTGGGTTAAGGGATAGGAATCCATCACACGTTCTTCATATTTTCTGATGGGTTAGGGCAGGTATCAGTGTCCCTGATTTCGCCCATCAAGCGATAATTATCGCTTTTAAAACGATAATTATCACGTGGAACTAGCGAAATTTAATGTGGACGAAACAAGATTCCGCAACATTTAGAGAAAACAAAAACGTGCATTTGTGCATCAGACGGAAAGTAAAGGAAACTCGGACACGTGTTTTGAACTACTTTCTAGACGTTAACAGAGATATAAGTGATGGATGACGAACGACCACAATATTTATTTCAAATCACTTGCAATAGACTCTGCATAAAGGGTTTATTAATGTATACAATTATGGTTAACTTTTTAAAACTATAAATTGGTGAAACTTTAAATCACCAAATAGCCACTTGCCCCACATTTATATCATTTTTATTAATCAGTTTACAAAAATTGTCCCATAATATTCATCAACGTTAATTATTCAGTTTTAATCGTATGCAAAAATATTTATTCTACTTTGATATTTAGGCGGGAGAATTAGCACTTAAAGATAATTACCCTTTTTACATTGAATATAGAGCAATTGGTATAAAATTTCTTTAAAAAAAAGTCTGATTTAAGTCCGTTTTTTTTTCTCAAATCTCACAAATGAAGCAAAAAAATGCCCCGTTCGTGCATTAAAATTCATTTTTTAGCAATCCAATGACGTTATTCAATAAAATATTAAATGAAATTTAGGCGGGGGAATTTTGAGTTTAATAAAGTAAGTATCATTTTACTTTTGAGTTCGTCTACATTACGGACAATTACAAAAATTATCGGATAAACATGGACCAAATCGATTTTCATCATTTGTTAATTAGGGGTAATAAAACAGTATTTGTATATGGTACCGTGACGATAAAATTTCTGTCTTTCTGATTTTGATAGTGGATGGATAGTAATTGCTTTAAGATCAGGGTTGGAATGCAGCTTATCGTTTTGTTGCAAATGCATGTATTTACATGGCAAGGAGTTCTGTGACTTTGTAAATATAGAACCATTCAGAGGAATTGAATGAAGTTTATATATAAATTTCAGATCTTTGAGCCATGTTACAATCTGAAACAGATACACATATAAGTGATCATATTGATTGAATATCTCTTTTTTGAAATAATTGACTTAATGAAACTCCTCTGATCATTCGTTTATGTCAATGGAAAAAAAGATATTCTAAGGGTTTCTAAAAATAATATTATTTTAATGCACATAACATGTCAGCATCATGATATCCGGGGGAAAAGAATTGACATTGCATCTATCTCCACACCTAATAAAAATACAATTCAGTTCATGAATCAAAAGAGCAAAGAGAAAGATGAACTCTGACAGAGGTTTCTATTCTATAAAAATAGATCAAAATATCAGGGACTCTACATATGTTATGTATAATCCCTGAAAATTGAAATTGAAAAATTATTTTCATAACATTAATGTACAAATACTTAATTGAGTGTTTACTACCTAATTACCTGTATTGGAAAAATGAATACTGACTGCTTTTCAAAAAACAACGCTATTTGTGAAATCTTAAAAATCGAATACTTATGGTCAATACTGCAGAAATGTATTTTTTCATTTTTATTTACTTTTATCGATATATTGAATAATTGTGTTCACTAAACACCACATTTTAAGTTTAAAGTTGCCATGATTTTATTCTTATTTATATAATTATATTTTATTCAAATGCTTGGGTTCATATTCATCCCAATATCAAAACATGTTTTGGTAACAATCGAAACAAGTCACCAATCAGACAGACTACAAAGAGTTGTAATGTATGTAACAATATTTTATGGATCACATCTCAGAAGGGGTCAATATATTCCAGACTATATGTGAGTGACACCATGTTAACAATATACAACTTAGATCATAATGGAACTCCTATTTCAGTTCTGGGTAATAAGTGCATGTAGTTTTAAAATGTTTTTAATTCAGGATGTTGATATGAAAGACACATTCTTTTTCTTATAATATAGATAATGCCGATTGATAACATAATGGTTATCTTTTTGTTTCTATAAATGAATGACCTCCTAGTCACGTCTGACATTCACTTTTAATTTTAAATAAATGGTGCAATTTTGTATGGATCTAAGGTAAATCCCCGACGTTTTATGAATGGTTCAAATGAGTTGACCAATCAGAGCACCAGATAATTTAGATATAATTCCTTTGGTGTGGTGCAACATGGAACGGGGACCAGTTTACGGGAAAATTAATAAATATGGACATTGTATTTGTTCGATTGTTAAATGCTCATTTATATTATTAAATTGTCATTTAATAAAGTCATTCTTAAAATTTCCTAGTCGTTCAGTATGATTTAAAACACATAGATCTTCATGTCAGATATCACAATGAAATATGCACAAACCCTAATGTTTTTCATACATAGCGATCTTTTTTAAAATTTTACTTTAGACATATCCTGCTGTTTCATATCACTTATATACAGAGAATGGTTTTTATCACAAATTGATGTTTAATTTTAGAGATCCTGAAATATCACTTGGTTCCTGGAGCGAGGTACAGCTATCAATTACATGATAAACAGCAACTTTTCACTCTACATGGTTATCCAATCAATATTTCCCTCAATAGAACAGGTTTGATTTTACTCTTGTGCATAGTTTCAAACATTTTTTGGAAAAGAAATATATAACGTACTGGTATATTATGAAGAGCAGCTAGTTTCTGTTTTTAATAAGAACATTCATCTTGAACCAACTGATTATGATCAACTAATTTCAACTTGACCTTCATTATATTTGTATCTGTTAACTATAATTTGTGATCTTGTGTGGTAAATAATAATAAAATACATCTAAGGATAACCTCCCTCTTTGTTTACCTTTTCTTATGGTCTGATACCTGTCTTGAATCAGAAATACACATGTAAATGGCTAATTAGAAACTTGTGGTAGAATGGTTGTTTTAAATTACATCTTACCACATAACTTGAAATACTTTTTTACAATTTTATTTTGACAGATGTAATGGTAGACAGTGCAAAGGTTGTGGAAGCTAACATTCCAGCCAGTAATGGTGTGATCCATGCAATTGATCATGTGCTGTACCCTACAGATCTTCTTCAAAATCTCTTACAAGGTGGCTCAACCACACTGTAAATCTGTCACTTATTGTACATGAAGTTGAAACATTTTGTTTTCATAAGGAAAAATAAAAATGGTTTCAACATTTTCAGCCCTAAGATCAGTAACTGTTGTCAATAAACGGAATGAGGAGATTCAAGACATATTTCTCTGAAGAAATGACTAAAGGTTATTACATACTTTCATTTGTTCCTCACTCATTACAGGAAAAGTTGGCAGTTACTTCTAGATAGATTGTATGGAAGCAAGGTGAGGACATCGTTGAAATATTTTGCAGGACTTTTATAGCGGGAACAATTTATTAAGTTGATGGGAACAAGATAAATAATCTATGCGAACAAATTATTATTTGGAGGAAACAACTTATTAAGTTGTGGGAACAAGTCATTGAAAAAAAATTTGCACAAAATAATCCATTCCCAAAAATTAAAAAGATATTTCTCACAAACTAATCTGTTCCCACAGATTAATTTTTTTTTCAAAAACATTTCAACCATGTCCCCTCCAAGCTTCCGTATGATTGGGATACGGGGTATCATTTCATGATATATCTTAGTTAAATTAGTCTTTTTCAAATTTGAATATCCTGTTATTGATATACTTTGAGTCATTTACATACACCAGATTCAAAGAAATCCCAATATCAGTCAGTGGAATAAAACATTTCTTTCCTATACGTAACGGATGGTAAGGAGTTTTGGTTAACAAGAGGGCCATGTGGCCCTTTTTTGCTCACCTGAGTAAAAATTGAAACATTTATGGTTTTCCTGTGATTTGACCTAGTGACCTAGTTCTTGACTTGAGTTAACCCATGTTCAAATATATGCACGATGTCATTAATACAAACATTCTGACAAAGTTTGGGGAAAATCCAATCAAAACTGTGACTTCTAGAGTGTTAACAAAGTTTTCAGGAGTTTTGACCTAGTGACCTAGTTTGTGACCTCAGATGACCCATGTTCGAACTTGTCCAAGATATTATTAAGAAAAACATTCTGTCAAGGTTTAGTGAATATTCAATCAAAACTGTGACCTCTAAAGGGTTAACAAGGATTTTCAACGATTTGACCTGGTGACCTTGTTTTTGACCCCATATGACCCACGTTCAAACTAGTCCAAGATATCATTAAGACAAAGTTTTATGAAGATTCAATCCAAATTGTAACCTCTATAATGTTAACAAGGTTTTCTGGTGCTTTGACCTGGTGACCTCGTTTTTTACCAGAGATGACCAGTATCACACAATGTCATTAACACAAACATTCTGTCTAAGTTCTGACCAGGTATAACCAGATAGCCTTTTTAAATAAAAGGTAGCAAATTACTTTACATAATCTAAATATAATTCAGCTAAAATCACATAACCATATTTCATGAATAATCACTGGGTAAATATACCCTCTATATGATTAATATTAATTTTCCACCATTTGACTCAAGGATCCATTTGTTTTGCCCATATTATTTAGCACCAAACTTGTCAATGATTTTATTGAGCTCCATAATTGTGATATACAGAAGGTTAAAAGGGTCAATAGTTGACACCAACATAAAATCCTGACAAAAGCTAACCTAAAAGCTATTTGATGTACATTTAGTACATGTATGTTTTCATCTACTGATTCTAATTTACTCCTCTTTAATTTCTAAATGGCTAAAGGGAATTTAGGCAGAATGTGATTTAGCTAAATCTATTCCAAGAATAATTTTTGTACATGATAAAAAACATTCAGATACAAACTGACATGCTTTATTCTTATCAACCTTTAACAAGCGTTTTTGTGATACCATCAATCTGTATTATAGGTGAAATACTATACAGTTAAAGCGTAGAAACAAGAACAAAAACTTCAACAGTAATAGTTTAATTTAAAAAGTGCATCTTTTAAATGCAAGTAACATTACAATAACAACAACATTACCAAAAGAATATACATTCATACCAACAAAGTAACTCAGCACATACATACAACATATGATATAAACTGCACACTCAGAGTAAGTCATCTGGTTTCATTATACTAAGCAAATACATTTTTTTCTGATTTAATGCATAATACAAGTGGTTCTTGTGCTTGAAAACATAGGTTCTAACAATGAGAATGCATTTTCTGTATTTTATATAAAACATAAACACACTGGTGTAAAAAGTTATTTTTTGAGATTAAGTCCACAACTTGTAGACATCAAATATGTCATTAAATTTACAGGAATGTACTTTCAATATCAAAAATATTTTTTCAATTCTTTATGCAATTGATATAATTTACAAAATTTACACTTCAGACATTATTTATCAACCAATTCAGATGTTACTTAACAAATTCTCCGTTTCTGACAAGAGTGTGGTTTTCTATCATGTCACAACAGCATGAAGTGCCAAGTCTGAATGAACTGAGCATGGATAGTGCAGTTTGATATAATATTAACACTCTTCTATGATGATTCTCATGTGTGATTTACTTTTAGTGTATAAAAAGATGAGTTAAATCATTAGATAAAAACATACATCACTGGTGTAATATAGTATGATAAGGTTAACATTTCAAAAAAATGTCATTAATCTAAATATCGTTCAATCACTCAAATCTTCACTACAAGAGGGCCATGATGGCCCTGCATCGCTCACCAGAATAAATATTAATTAACTTGTTACTAAAAAGGTAATAAAGGTACACTTGTGGGCAAATAATGAGGAACGTTAATAAACTCAATAAAGGACCAACAAAGGATACTGCAAAAGAATATTCATGATAACTGATGGATGCCACAGACCAAATTTGGTGATGATCCAACCACTGGTAAATGAAAAGAAGTCATTTTAAGGTATTTCTATTTTTAGCTCTAGCGGCCTCAAAAAGGGGCCAACCATTCTTATTTGAGCAAATTTGATAGAACACTATGTAAAGATGCTAAAAACCAAGTTTGGTAATAATCCATCCATAGACACAGGAGAAAAAGTCATTTTACAGTATTTCTATTTTTGGCTCTAGCGGCCCCTAAAAGGGGCTGACCAAATTTATTTGAGGAAACTTAAGAAAGGACCATCTAAGGATGCTACAGACAAAGTTTGGTAATGATCCATCCATTGGTTCATGAGAAGAAAATGATTAAAGGTTTTTCTATTTTTAGCTCTAGTGGACCCTAAAAGGGGCCAACCATTTTTATTTGAGCAAATCTGATAAAAGTCCATATAAGGATGCTACAGACCAAGTTTGGTGACGATCCATCCGTTGGTTCATGAGAAGATGATTAAAGGTTTTTCTATTTTTGGCTCTAGTGACCCCTAAAAGGGGTCAACCGGTACAATATGAGCAAATTGCAGTTAGAATGGCAAAAGGCTTCTGCACAGCAAATTTGAAGTAAATCCGACTGGTAGTTTCTGAGAAGAAGACCATTGTTGACGCCAGATGCCGGAGCATCCACCTACCCATCCTAACAGCTCACCCTGAACCTTCAGTTCTGGTAAGCTAAAAAATAAAGTAAGAAAACTGTTTGTGTTATGAAATATGTACTTATACAGAAATACATCGAAGTACAAACCCTGCAAAAATGGCAGATAGAAAACATAATCTCTGATGCAAATTTATCTTATGAGTTAAATTATACAGTCTCATATATTTTCAATCACCAAGTTTAAAATGCAATTACTGGTATTAAAACCAGAAGTAATTTATGTTTGTGACAGAAAAATATAATAGTCATCATATATCTACATGGACATACATATTTTAGTCCAATTATCACATGTATCATTTGTTGATAACTATAACATAATTAAGTAGTGGTAAACATACACAAATGGTATATCAATCTAATTTTCAGAGTCAGCGTGTTAGAAAAAGTTATTGTTATCTATTTACTATCAACATAAATTCACTAGAACTGGCAGGAGACAGCCTACTTCAGTTAATGAGAAAAGTAAACTGTTTTATCATTTAGAGTTTGTACTTATTACAATTATTTTAAAATGGTTTACAATAATAACAATCCTGAACAAATTCCTTTTTGTCACAAAATGAGGGGAGCATACATTTCATAAAATACAAGAGTTATGTGACCTAGCATGAATGTGTAACAAACACACTGGAGTAAAGTTTGAAAACAGCAGGTGTAACCTAATTTTGTTACCTTAACAAAGAGAATAACTTTGAACTTGACATGAAAGTCAATGGTAAAATATACATCTGTAAAATTTCAAATCAAAGAAATGCTAATTGGGGAAGATATATGCTATAGTGAGACTTTTACCACGTATATCTGTGTGAAAATAACTGGTAATATTACACAGGTGTACAGATTAAAACAAGTGAAACAGTACTCTCTAACATTCAAGTTATGAATGAATTTTGCCAGAAAGATTTTTTTACCCAAATGACCTTTACTATTGTAATACCTATACATAAAACAATAGATAATAGCAAGGAACTAATACAACTCCAAATAAATGGATGATTAGGGCAGTCGGTAAGAGAATCATTGAAAGTACACAGCTTCAACTTCACAATGAGACACTGTCAATGTCAACCCAGGGGTGAGTGCAAATAAATGCCCGCTTAAAGCAGAAAAGTTCTTCTTCTGGAAAAGTATCAAAATTATGGAATAGAATTTTCAGTTCACTTTTAGAAAGGCAAATTCTTCATATAATTTCATAAACAAAGTT
The DNA here is from genome assembly GCA_008271625.1 of Lutraria rhynchaena. NCBI lineage: Eukaryota > Metazoa > Mollusca > Bivalvia > Venerida > Mactridae > Lutraria > Lutraria rhynchaena. The sequence continues at coordinate 2,141,900 of VIBL01000059.1, forward strand.
CCATAAAAGCCAGACAATTAGCTAGATTTAAGATAATAAATGAATGTATAAATGCACTTTCACATTTTACTGTTGAATAAATGACTTTGAATAAAAAATACACACTGCAAAACTTCCATAGGCAGTAATATTGAACATAGACAGAAATGTAATAAAGATACAGATACGTTACACATTTTACACATGAACAATAAATGTTACGCAGTAAAGAGATGACAACATGTTTTCTATGTTATATACATAATGTACAGAAGAACCAACAAAGACATTTCTTCATCTCTTTTCAGAAGAAATAATACGACTTGTGTTTAAAATACCTGAAAATATCCATATACAGTGAAACCTCTCAAGAACAAACTCACATAAAAAGTATGTTGAGTGTTCAGATGGATACTATGCACCATTGTTGAACAAATTTGGCAAAGACAAGCATGTCTAATGAAGTATTTTTAAAGTTGAAACATGGGACATAATAAGAGATTAAATAGCACTAGCTTCCGCAAATTCTTCCGGTATTGATATATGAATCTGAATCAATCTAAAACATAAAATGCAACATTTCCCATTTACACTCAGATTAATGGATCACTTCATGCATCACATAAATATATAGGGTACAAACAAGTCTACAAAACATTTAAAAAACAATCAATATTTAAAATTAGATTCATTTTACATTGTGAAGAACAGAAATGCCAGCATTGTGAATTTACTAAGAAATAATGTACAAGAGTAAAACATTAAAAAAAGTTACTACAGTGTAACCTCTGAAAACTGGACCCTGTCCAGACTAGGTCAAAAGTCCGGTTTTCAGAAAGTTCCGGTAAGAGAGGTTTTCAATTGAAATTATTACATGATCATGAACCAATGATATTTATGTGTATGTTACATTCAAATTGTATATAGTAATTGTAGTGTATATTACGTATATATTAAGCCATTTGTATTTGCATACACCACAAAATGTTTTTATTTTAAAATATTTTACATGAGTAAGATTGTGAGATCTAAAAAGATATATTTAAATCTGGCACCTGTAAATTGGTGTAATCAATAGTAATTAGACCAGTGTTACACATTGAGTAGAACATCAAAGTCAACTTACATCTGTTTGTACAATAGTGTTTTTCAAGCATTAGCTTTTATTACAAGCAACCGCTTCATGTAAACAACAGATGACTGACATGTTTGTTAATTTGGGGGCCAAGATCATGTTGTTTCAGTAATATGTGGACCCTACAGGTCAGTACACAAAGTTTTGACACTTGAAAATGTCAGCGTTTGATATTCAGAACAAAAGTAAAGAACAGTATGAAGTCCACGGTCTGGAAAGATCGTCTGGTTTCTGGAATTTAGAGAGTACGGTATTCAAAGAGTGTTTTATATAGGATTATATAGAGAGAAAATCAGGACTTTGAAAATCATTTGATTTTCAGAGAGTTTCGGTATTTAGAGAGTCCGGTATTCGGAGGTTACACTGTAAAATGTATTGCAATAATATGCATATACTTAACAATATCATATTATGACCTCACATTGTAATCTTAAAGCAATGGTACTAATTTTGGTATGCCATAAAATTTCTATTAAACAACCCCTCTCAAATGTAGATAAAGATTACAAACAAGCTCATTGGTAGTATCTAGTATGTCTGTATGATCATACTCAAAATGCATGGCAAAATCCATCACATGAAAGGTGCATATATTCAACCCTTTGTAGTAGCTATCAGAATGCACAAATATTAAAATCATCATGACCAGAGTAATTCCTGTTCATCTGATATAAGACAATTTGAAATAAAAGGACAAATCATTATACACATGATTTTACATAATTGCATCAATTATAAATATGAAATTTCATTTTTAAATGTAAAAATAGTATGCAGAGAACAGAGCTGCTTTTCATTCAACAATTTTTCTTTAACCAGTAATAACCTTGACTACTATCCAATCAAGTGCAGCATCTCTTATGTCTTGTATGTACCAGGTTTCTAAATGTTATTGAGACAAGAGGGCCAAGATGGCCATTTTTGCTCACCTGAGTAAAGATTGTGACTGATTTGACCTGATGAACTACATTTTTGACCCAAGATGACCCATGTTCAAATTTATTCAAGATATCACTGAGACAATCATTCTGACAAGGTTTGGCGAATATCCAATCAAACCTGTGACCTAAAGAGTGTTAACAAGGGTTTCCAGTGATATGACCAGGGGACCTAGCTTTTGACCCCAGATAACTCATGATCAATCTTGTCCAAGATATCATTAAGAAAAACATTCAGACAAGGTTTGGTGAACATCAAATGAAAATTGTGACCAATAGTACGTTCACAAGGTTTGCCAGTGATTTGACCTGGTGACCTAGTTTTTGACCCCATATAGCCCCTTTTCAAACTTGTCCTAGACATCATTTAAGACTAAGCCACCGACCAATTTTTAAGACTCTTTGATGAAAAATGTGGCCTCTAGAGTGTTTACAAGGTTTTTCTTTATTTTGACCCAGTGACCTAGTTGTTGATCCCAGATCCCTTTTTTTAACTCATCTGAGATATCATCAAGACTAAGCCACTGACCAATTTTCATAACCCTTTGACCAAAACTGTGACCTCTAGAGTGTTCACAAGGTGAATGCCAATGCCATGTGATGCTGAACATTGAGCCATTAATATAGCTCACTCTAAACACTTAGATGAGCTCAGGCGAGCTAATAAAAAATTAAACCTTTCATTTCAAATGTAAGTATTAAAAAAATTGCTTGCAAGACATGCTTCGTAACTAATTCATTGGATTGCATGCATACTTGATGATAATAGTGCTAAAAATCTGCAAATGAACATAAATACTGTAAACTTCACCATGTGTGTACAAAAATCAGCCATCTATGAAAATTGCATGAAATAAATGCACCAATTGTGAATGCCAAGGGGCATTTAATAAAAATGTTTAGGTCTTTTAGGTTGATCGTTGGAGCATGTTATTTCTCAAGGTGCAACATACCAGAAGTTATATTACAAGTAGCATAATTTCGGATGGTAAATGCTAATTTTCAGATGGTTGACTAATTTCTCCAAATTTATATAAGAGATTCAATTTCGTGGATGTGCCAACCCATGAAATCCACACAGAGTAATAGCATTTTAACAATATGGTGTCTATTAAATTGTTTAGTTAACTTTTATTCAGGAAAAACTTGACACTCAACAGAGGTGTGGGGGCTGACACTTCTAGAGTAAGTTCAAGTAACAAGTTCTGTTTATCGAAAATGGTGATCATCAGACAGATTTATGTCTTTTGCTAAGTAACTGAGCCTTAAGCTCAACAATCTAACTAAAGCGAGAAGCTGGAGGATAGCAAGTCAGTATTTTAGACTGGTCGCGGTCAGCAAGTGGTTGCTACTCGTGGCCATTTAATGAGCTTTTTTTCATGGGGGAATTTAAAGTGGTTGTTGTCCACAGGTGGCCACTATTTGCGGGTGGTCGTTAGTACAAGTTTGACTGTATGTATGCTTTTTTAAAAAAATCTGTGGCAGAAAAAATTATACAACTCAATCAATGAATTGTATAAAATATGCTTTTAAGTGTAAGAACTTTAAGAAAAACAATATAATGTTAGAAAAGATTACTCATTACTTAGTAATAAGGACATATACTTGGCTTGTATTGCACATAGGAAGTCAACAGTTAAAATGATCAATACACATGAAATGAACAGAAGAACTTAATAAAGAACTTTGACAATCAAATGATATCGACATTACACTGAATTTCACAAAAGGTTAATACCAGAACATTTACACAAACATACAAGATAATAACCATACAAAAGATAAAGAATTAAATAAGTAAGTCCATGCATTGATTGAAAATTCTTACAGAATTTTTTCGTGACACCACTACATTCATTTATTTTATTAACAAAGTCAATGTTAACACGATTCAAAATGGAAATAACACCATACAGACATATTGGAATAATAATGTTCACATGATAATGATAAAGGACGTAAAAGGTTACTTATACTTTCATAATACCAATTAATAAACTATGAAAGAATTGCATTTAATTTGATATTCTATAAATCCTTCCAATTGTTCAAAAATGCTTTATTTACATACAAAATCATGTACAAGTCACTGTATACTGCTAATAGGATATATGTAATAAAGAGATAATATGCTATACACATTTATAACATTTTCATGACATTTAAAAGTCTATATAAGTCTTAACAGCACTGAGGAGAATGTGATTAAAAAAAATATCTGAATGACAAACTGGAGACTAAGTCTTTATGTGAAATTATTACACTAAAAAAAACAGATGCAGTTCAAATGCTACAGAGGAATTCAATTTAGTGATTAAATAGGAAGCTTTAACTAAAATAAAAGATTATCATCCAGTGTCTTGGCAAGATTCTAAACCGAGGCCTCTATAACCTAATGCTACCAGTGTTTCATGAAAATAAGCACAAGATATAAAATCATCATCATCTGGCAATCAGCATCTTTTCCAATAGCAACATACAACCAAACATTCACTGAGACATAACATACACAAACATGATCACCACATCAAAATAACAGCAATTCTAAACTAGTAATCACTTTGAAATTGACCCCTGCATCAAATCAGGATATTTTAACTATACAAGCTATACATTTTCAACACAATGATAAGCATCATTTTCATGGCAAGAGAGATAACGCTGACTGGAGCTCAAAGCTCAAATAAACATTAGCATAAATTCCCATACTTTGAACAGATTAAAGTTGTTAATGTAGCATAACTGGCTAATTGGTGATATCAAGTTTCACCAATTTATAGTTTTAAAAAGTCAACCATAATTTTACATACGGAGTCCATTGCTAATGATTTGAAACAAATATTATACTTGGTTGGTCTTCTATAAACTAAAATCATATGTAATTTACGTATTTTTAAATGACAAAACTCCTCTGTATATAAGAATATATATTACAAAAATTAGCATTAAAATAACCATTGTATCACGCAAGGAACCATGCCTCAGATTTTTAATAATGTCCTCTGTTCATTACATACCTGACTTAAAAGAAATTACATAGCCAAATAATAATAAATAAAACATATTCATCTTAGCAAACTTAACAGAGGATCATCTAAGGATGCTATAAACCAAGTTTTGTGATGATCCATCCATTGGTTCATGAGAGGAAACATTTCAATGTATTTCTAATTTTAGCTCTAGCAGCCCCTAAATGGGGCCATCTTTATTTGAGCAAATCTGGTAAAAGACTATCAAAGAATGGTACAGACCAAGATTGGTGATGATCCATCCATTGGTTCATGAGAAGATGTTTATAGATTATTCTATTTTTAGCTCTGGTGATCCCTAAAAGGGGCCAACTGGTATAATATGAGCAAATTGCATTTAGAACATCAAAAGAATTCTATATGACAAAGTAAATCTGTCCAGTAGTTTTAGAAAAGACCATAGTTGAAGCCGGACTTCCTAACAGCTCACATTGATCCTTTGGTTCTGGTAGGCTAAAAACCCAACTTTAAATTGTGATTGGATATTGAAAAGTAGGTTAGCTTTGTTAATGTAGTAATTTAAAAACAGTCTTAAACATGCACAAAATTTTTTAAGGATTCTATATAATGGAATGAAATATTTAAAAAAATATGCTGTCTGATGTCTGTAAGAAGTTACTGCATTATCTACTCTACAGTTTGTTGGTTGTAGTTTTCACTTCATTACCAATGATGTACAGATTTGTTTAACTAAAAGGTTACATTGATATAAAATTGGTTCATTGACTGTGTCTAGGAAATATGAAACAATGATGTTTGTTAACTAAATCTTACAGTATTAATATAATGGGAAATTAAATATGCTGTAGTTCTATAAATTGCATTAAAATGTATTTAAAACATTAATGAGGCTGGAATAGATAAATTCATCAAACATACATCAATTTAACCACTTAGGTCAATATTATGCTAGCAATACAAAGTTATGTATTGACTGATACTAATTTGTACCTTACGGAGTTCCTTACAGCGCCATCCGGTAGATGATTTTCACTGATCAAGTGAAGTCAATAAAGGAGTACAGTGTTTATCGCAATAAAATGCAATTTTTGTGCATTTGGTCAGAATTTTTTCTTGCATGTTATGAAAGCACAATATTTGAAAATAGCTTAAAATATGTATTAACATATTTTTTACATAATAAGGCTCTTACGCTACCTTAAAAAGAAACTACTAGTTCAGCAAAAACAAAATATCCACCGCAGGGAATGATGTACAATAAAGACTTTTAGAGGGGACTTAATTCTTTTTGTCATAAGTAGTTTCTAAAATATGACAGCAAGTGAATAAGTCGGAGCTCAATTTGCAACTATAACACTTATAATCATGTCACACATATAAGACTTATAATCATGTTACACATATAACACTAATAATCATGTTACACATATAAGACTTATAATCATGTCACACATACAACACTAATAATCATGTTACACATATAAGACTTATAATCATGTTACACATATAACACTAATAATCATGTTACACATATAAGACTTATATAATCATGTCACACATATAAGACTTATAATCATGTTACACATATAACACTAATAATCATGTTACACATATAAGACTTATAATCATGTTACACATATAACACTAATAATCATGTTACACATATAAGACTTATAATCATGTCACACATATAAGACTTATAATCATGTTACACATATAACACTAATAATCATGTTACACATATAAGACTTATAATCATGTCACACATATAAGACTTATAATCAGGTTACACATATAACACTAATAATCATGTTACACATATAACACGTATAGTCATATCTCACATATAACACTTATAGTCATGTCACACATATAACACTTATAGTCATGTCACACATATAACACTTATAATCATGTCACACATATAACACTTATAGTCATATCTCACATATAACACTAATAATCATGTTACACATATAACACGTATAGTCATATCTCACATATAACACTTATAGTCATGTCACACATATAACACTTATAGTCATGTCACACATATAACACTTATAATCATGTCACACATATAACACTTATAATCATGTCACACATATAACACTTACATAATCATTTCACAATGAACTATTTCAGTCATAATATAATGAATAGTTCATTAATTGTAAAACCCAATTTGATAGGTCACAAGTCTGTAAAAAATAAACTGACTTTGCCACTATACAAGTTTTTCCATATATATGACCTTTTTATGAACTTAATGCTCATGCACTATTTGCAATATATCTATTGTGCCAACATTGTATTCCAACAGCTGGTCATTTCTAAGTCTGCATGTTTTTTGGGAGAAAACAAACTTTTGCAAAACAAAATGTTTGAAGAAAAAGTGACTCAAGTGTCAGATGATGAGAGACTACAGTAGCTCATCCCACAGTATGTACTAAGAAAAGCTAACAAGAGCTCTGCAGAGTGACTTCAACACTCATTTGCTTTACATGTCGGCAACGGGGTCACATTTGGATTTCGAGTTTGAACACGATAAGGTATAAAGAATAACTGTTAATAACACATTCCAAGATTTGCGTTCATAACTTTGATAGTTCTCAAATCAATCGTTTTAATGAACAATTTTGAGCAAAATTTTAAGTTAAAAAGGGGCATAACTCCAAAAATATAGCTTTCAAAATAATGCCTCTTGTCTTGCAACTGTGCCTGGTCATGATAATCAAGCAGTCAAAATGTTGTGCCGATACAATGAAAGTGTTTCAGTCATGGGCTACATTAAAGTTTTTGCACATCAACGACAATGACGACTCAGCGATCATAATAGCTTGACATTTTCTTCGAAACAAATAAGCTAAAAATGACACAAGAATACTTCATAGCAAAAAAGTATATTTGCACAGACCATAGTCAGTAAATTGTATTAAGATGAACTCAAATAGTGCAAATTTACTTTAAAAAAAATAAGCATAAAAATTTGTTGAAAATGTAACTTTTCCATCTAAGTTTTAGTGGGATAAAAATACTAGTTTTGTGATTATAATATCACAATCTTACATAAATGAGCATGCTCTGAATAACTACTCAGAGAGACATTAACTTTGAATGATGACAATCAATGTTAGTCAAGAGATTAGCATTATCAAAGTCATCGTATTCACATTATATTCACATCAAAGTCATCGTATGTTAACATTAAAATTAAGAATTACAAAAGAACATCAAGTGAACAAATATTTAGCATGCTTCAAATGGAAAAGAAACAAATTGCCATTTATAGATTAGATGTATTATCACACAGGTGACACAAAGGAAATTTAAGCACTAGCTAGGTGACCAGGGTAAGTCAGCTAATGATATAATACACAAAAAAATGAAACAATTATTAAATTCTGATTGGATACTGTAAGGATATTTAGACTGAAGTCAACAAGATATGTATCCTCTAGACTTTTCTAGCACTGGTACAAATTAGTCTAAGGAAAAAATTGTAGTTGCTTAGTAATTGAATCTATATTTCTTAAATGACACTTCCATTTGCATGATACTGACTCACACAATCAAGAAACATTGGGATGGACACGCCCATATAAAATTTAAACATGTTGTAATGACATAATAGATTTACCTAAATAGATAAAACAGGTAAAAGTTTGACACCAAAATAAATCAATATCAGCTATTATTAATAAATTAACAATGCCAGTAACAAAGACAAAGATATCAATAGATGCCACATTAAATGAAATGAAGAAAAGAATTAATTTAAGCAGTAATTTTAAAATGGACTATAGTTATAAAAAATGTACAAAACATTATCATGCGAAATAATGAAATAAGGATTTTTTTGCGCATTAAGTTCAAATCTACCACCAGGGTATCAGACTTTTGACTTTTCTATAAAGAGTCCTGCAGGATTCAATTTTTTCTCCCTTAAGTTTTTCTGCACCAGCAGCTAGGTTGACTTTTAAAGCTTAAATGGGTAGAAAAAGACCACAGGCATATGCAGGGACAGCTGTATGAAAGCAGGACAGCTTCCTCAAATGTGAAATTTGTCTGGTCCCAGGTGGGATTTGAACTTACAACTGTGAGCGTTTAGTGATTATTAGTCAGAGACTGTGACCATGGAGGTCAAAAGAGGATTCAATAAAATAAAAGAGTCCTATACTCAACAGATTGAACAGGCTTCATATAAGAAGTGTTATTGTCAAGGTAATAATCATAACTTTGAGGAAAAAAGACTTCTTTCATTTATATAAGATAAATTAGACAAAAGTATGGTTTATATGAAATAATATAAATTAGATGAGAGTACAATTTTCATGAAGTTCTCTTCTTAGTTAATATCATAAATGTGTACAGAAAAGGGAATGAGGTAAAGATAGTGGAGTGAAAAATTCATAGTTTCATCAAAACTGTTCTTGGTTGTCAACAATGAACAAATTTTCCACAATACTGAAATCAATAAGTTTTGCTAAAAACCCATAATGATAAATGGATAAACCAAAGAGCTTATGAGATTTTATTATAAAAAGCGCCAACAATGATTTAATGCATACATGAGTTTGATTAAAACAGCATCAAATTAAATTAGTTGCAATTATATCAGACCTTTAGTACCGTTCAATGGGTCATTTCTGCAGTCAAAAAACTTCTGCGTTTTGCACAAAAAAATGGAGGGATTAATGTTGGCAGTGTTTATTTCTGTGGATCCAAACTCATGAGGGACAAATTTCCAGTTCCAGCAGTGTATTTTTAAGAATAGCACAGATGTGAAATGAACATTTGAAGAGAAATAACAAGTGTAAATTTTTGGTCAATTATCAGAAGCAATTTCAAAACCAGGTTAGACTGAAAAAAACAAATATTCAATATCGGAACAAGGTGTATAGGAAACAACAATCAGTATAGTAACAAAGACATCAAAATTTACTCAAGTTATTTATTTTCAACTACAAACTTGCAATTAACAGTTATATATGTTTGAATAAACATCACCTTCAAACTACATTAGTATAAAATAGATTGATAACAAGGGTAATTGCTGAACATTAGACCACGCCGTTGTCTCCAAATTTGAGATATGGTGTAAGAGCGTCCATATCGAAAAAAGCATAAATGTGCAAATTTTTTGTGATTTTAATTCTTGCTGGGAAAATATTCACCTGCAATTATTTTTGTAGTTTTATTCAGTGACCACAAAATCGCAGAAATATTGTCTCTGCAGAAATAACCTGCTATACGGTACTTAAATTGTAAATCTATCCCAATATAGGACAGATAGCATATAGAAAATGGCACATCATTATTTTATAGGATTCTCAAAATTTATATAAAAATCTTTAATTAAGTGGAAAGTTAAATACATGCATATGAATCTTCCAAATATTTCATCCAAAGAAAACTCACAATCAAAGAAACACAAATTAAAATATTCAAGCTAAAAAAGAGGTAATATCTCTAAAGAGTTAAATACATTCAAACAGAATGCACACAACTTTACAAGACAGAAAACAGTATGTGCACATAAATTGTATACAAATAAACACATATCTCTGACTTCTGATTACCACACACTCTAAATGGACATGATATATATTGTAATGGGATAGTGTTGGTGCTATGATAATAAGTTTGTTGTGACATTTCAGGAATAGATCACAAGACAACAAAACAGTATTTGTATGTCATAACATAAAAGTGAGATAACAACATAAGAAGTTTAGCAAGTCCTTATCTTGCATAATGAGACACTATATAAAACACATCCACGATACGTTCCTCTTCCCAAGTCTCTGTTATGATGTCTGTGAGTCACAGTAACACCAACACCTGGTGATGCCATCAATTTTAGGTTCAGAGGTAGAATTATTCAAAATTTCCACAGGATAGAGCAATTTGTTTCCAGCATCATGCTATTTTGGCACAACATTCACTTACACTGAACCAACTATTGGCACTACATGATTGATCCAGGGTCACTCAGATGCAAGCTTATCAGTTAATACAAATATTCCAAATTATATGGAATAGAAGAAATTTTGTGATAGTCCAGTAAGAATATGTGCAAGAAGTCCCAAGAATATAATGCTAAACTGGAGCAGATATTTCATACATTAATATATTCTTTTAGGTTAACTTATAACTGGATCATCACAAGACAAGATAGTAGAATCCAATTGGTCAAAAAAACACCAAAGCCAAAGAATATCATCACAGTAAAACACAGCACAGACTACAACTAGCCTCGCCACTCTTGTCTTTCTTCAACTGACCTGTAAAATGATAGACGGAAGAAATAAATTTACAAATGAAAGATTGTGCACAGTATTTGCAATTCCAGTCAATTTGTTGTCAACTCCTACTTTGTTAAAAACAATTATATTTCTCAGGCAATGTAATAGACAAATAATAGCACTGTAAATGAACTGTGTAATATGAAATATACTTCTACATTTTAAACTACCACAATACATGTCACTTCAGGACATTGCAGTGGCAATATGCAAACAAATTATTTTAAGCAATACATAATTTCGAATCAAACTGATATTTGAACATCCTTTTTACAAGAATTTTTGGCTGAAAAAATTCCAATGTATCAAAAGTTTATACATTGAGTAATAATTTAATATTTATACTATAACATGTATAACAGGCTGACATTTTACAGGAATAAAAATTCAACATGTTTTTGAAACCTCCTTTGGAAGAATATAAGTACATATATTATCTAACTCTTTAATTAAATGCTTGACTAAATAGGTTAATCAGAGAAATCAATACCAGTTAGAAAGATTTAGGTGACATTATCTATGATTAAGGCCATCCTTAATACATTGTGTTTGTCACTTCTGACCCATACTTCTTGGATTGGGTCAGTAGGTAGGTAAATTCTTTTTCTTTTGTCATACACATCTACACACTTGACTTAATTTAAAATATTACAATCCTAGTGATAAATGACAAAAAAATATACATTTCTATAGTGCATTTTAATTTTTCGATGTATTCAAGTTAGATGAAAGATTTAACCAATTGTAGTCTGAATGGAACTTTTATAGTCCGAAACCTAATTAAATAAGATTTAACAATTACCAGTCAGTGACCAAATATTAAATGTAAATACATATAGTATCAATATTTTGATCACTACAATCCTTGTTTCCGCCTATGTTGTGATGATTCCATCAAGAAATGAATGTAATCTTCATAACAGGGTAGAAACAAGAATTGCAAACGAATGTTTCTGAGAAGAATATTGACCCAGAAATGATTGGTCAATATTCGTCCTCAGAAACAATCGTTTTCAATTCTTAATAATTTTTAAATGGCATAATTCAGTGTAAAACTGAAAGAAAACAATAAAGCATCCAGCTTTGATTTTCTCATCTGTACAAGTCTTAAATACCACTTATGTTATGTCTCATTCAAGAAATATGGATAACCGGTATTTACTTTAAAACATGACTGAAATAGGTTATTAAATTAAAGTTTCTGGAAAATTCAGTTGTCCAAATAGATGACCAAGCAATGACCCATATTAATGATTAGGTACAAAATAGGGAAAACTAAAAGAAATTGAGATCGTATCATTGTAATATTGTACACTTTAACCTTGATCACTGCTGTTGTTAAGTAATACCCTCCCATCATTGCATATAGCAATAGATGAAATAAATTTCGTCATAAATCAACAAAAAAAAAATACATGATTTATCAACTCATGGTACATAATAATCTTAAAATGACTGTTTGATTTTACAAGACCCATCGGTTGCCCCATAAGTCTTATTTTGTGGTGTCATTCCCATGTGTCATTCAGCTGAGTGCAACTTATTTCGAAATGAAATTCATGGCTAATGACATATCGCCTGACATTGATGACGCGTATATATTCTCACATGTTTTGCAAACAATTTACAGTAAGTAACAGTGAAAAATCCAGTTTAAGGTTACCCAGATTAACCCTTTGCCTTATAAGCAAATTCAAAGCAGATATACAAAACATCAATTTATTTAAGAAAGTTGGGTTATTTCTCTCTGA